>CP126890.1:138417500-138745000 GCA_030440675.1 Furcifer pardalis
GAGTAGCTACACAGTGTAACTTTTAGAGGTGAACTGCCATAATTGTAGAACTCTCCATAGAGATTATATATTGCATATACAGCAAGGAAATTTGTTAACTTGTAGGAATTTGTTTCAAAAGTTACATCATTTAACTGAAGAACAGGATTTCAACCATTGTTAAAAATCCCATGGTTTTCTCGTAATGCGTCATTTCATAGAATCATAGAATAATTGAGTTGGAAGGGGCCTTTTGATGCAAAGGGTTTCAGTGAAAGTTGTTTCAAAAGAAGCTTATAGAAATGAGCCATAACAGAGGGGTGTGTGAAAAGAATAGGTTCTAATTACTACTGTCAATTCTGCAATTAGGTCATTTTCTCATCTGACTACATACCTTTAATGCTGCAAAACATTAAGTAACAACTAAAGCCAATATAGGTTTGGAGCAGTAAAAACAGAAGACGTACTATTCTATTGTAAGTTTTTCTATTATCAGCTTTAATTTTTTTAACTATTGCTGCCAGGATGTATCTGCTAGTTTTTAATTTCATTACATTACTTTCTTGTTCATAACCTAAGGCATGTTCTGCATACAGGTCTAGAGATTACAAGTGCACACATCTAGCAAGTGCACCCTCAGTCCTTGAATTAATCAGACTAATTTATCTCTGTAAGAGGCACAGTCTCACTATGAAAACATAGACCTACCATAGGCTAACATAAGTGCAGAAACAAATAGAGCTATCTAGACATATAAAGAACTACAGAATGAATTCACCAAAAGGTGGCTTCATTTTGACAGTTTCATATCTGGTCTAGATATGGAAGAAAGCTTTCTCATGTGATAAATAGGAATGATTTGTGTTTTCAACTGCCATAGTACAGTTATACCTCCTTTAAAGAGCATAATGCGTTCCACAGGATTGCTCTTTCAGCGAGTTTGCTCTTTAAGCGAAACACCATTGTAAATGACCAATTGTGGGGGAGATTGCAAACCCTGATTTATTTGTTAAGCGAGTTTTTGGTTGGTTTTATTTGTTAAGCGAAGCAAACATTCAGAGAAAATTCTGCTCTTTAAGCGAGTTACTCTTTAAGCGAGACCCTCTTTATGCGAGGTTTGACTGTATTTCTAATTTTATTTTTAATATTTATGGTAACCGTGAAAACTAGATAACACAAAATTCTATTTTTAGAGTAAACTCACCAGCCCTTAGGTTGGTTTCTACCAGCACATTCATCCTAGCTGCCTTCAGGGGTGAGGTACTTTCCCTCAATTTCAGAAAAGGTCAGAGGGATTACAAGTGAATGTTAACAGTATTGTTATGCTGGCTGAAGTGGGGAAAGAAGCCAAGAGGACTTTTAGGGCCTCTCTGCCTCAAACTTGGCTTCCTTTTGATTCAAGATGTGGACCTCCTACTCTCCTGTTAGGTCGGTTTTGAGAATAGTTGGGTATTCAGGGGCTTGACAGAAACGCTTGGTCTAACTATATACTTAACTGGTATATCGAACAAAAGGTGGACATAAATGTTGACTGTGGAGCTCAGTTCTCCATTGTGTCTCCAGGGGGCAGAGCCAACCTGTGTAGCCAAGGGTAAGTTGCACTGGCCTAGGATGCCCCCAGATAAAAGGAATGGTAAACCACTTTTGCATATTGTCTACCTAGAAAACCATGGAAAGGTCACCATAAGTCAGAATTGATTTCTGGACATGAATGAGTGCAAATCAGGAAGAAATTTCCATCTTTTACTGATTGACCATTGGAAGAAAGGGACAGACTGGAGAACAGTATAGAACTGAGTGTTAATACACAGCCATCTCCATGGGTAGTGAAGAGAGGAATGGTGAACTGCCTTTGGACTCCTTGGGGTGCAATGGCATCTAACAGCTCTGCATCTTGGCTCTTTGGATTCAGGGACTGACCTGGGGATGCACCTTGGGACCAACCTAATGCAGGACCTGCCTAAAATCTCAAGACCTAGGTGGAGAGTAGCTCCAGCTGTTAAGGATAGCATGGCTTGGGGGCTTAAAGACTTGCCCTAGAGCCATGTTTTGCAACCTTTGGTTTTTGGAATTCAATTCCCAGAAACCTAACTCAATTCCCCAAAGTACTGCTCAGCCAATGCACTGAGACTTAGGCTTCTGGGAATTGAAGTCCCACTGTGAGACGTGGGCCCAACATTGGGAAACACTGCCCTAGAGGATCAAGAAAGGTGGTTTGATGGGAAGCCTGCTCCTGAATCAAGATTTATGCTACAGCAGGTCCACGGCAAAGAAAGGGAAGTTTGAACAAAATGTTCAGTCAGTGTGGCCCTTAGTTAAACTCATCATTTCTGTAGAACAAGGGTTCTCATACTATGGCCCATGGGCCATATCTGTCCCACAGTGCCTTTTCATGTGGCCCACCACCCTCGCTCCTGCCACCACTGCCACTGGAAGTGCCGGAAACAGCTGTAAATGCATCCATGCGCCTGGCGTGAGTAAGGATGTGCTTCCTGGGACCCAGACCCCAACACCGGCTGGGTTCAAAAGAACCTCAGTGCCTGGCGTGAGGAAGGACTTGCTGCCTGGGACCCAGCCCCCAACACTGGCTGGGTTCAAAAGAGCCTCCACACCTGGCGGTGAGGAAAGACTTACTGCCTGGGACCCAGCCCCCAACATCGGCTGGGTTCAAAAGAACCTCCGCACCTGGCTTGAGGAAGGACTTGCTGCTTGGGACCCAGCCCCCAACACTGGCTTGGTTCAAAAGACCCTCCGCGGCCTGGCCAGTTCCAGCACAGCCTCGAGGGATATGGACATAGTGGGTGGGGTTGAGTTTGGGAGGTTTTTGTGTATTATTTATGAAGTATTTTTGAAGTTTTTTTTAATGATTTGATATTGTTATTGTGATTAGATTAGGGGTGTTTTTTGAATTGCCTTTGAAATATTTTTGTGAGGCAATATCTTGTAATCTTGTAACTGTGATATATTGTTTTTTCTCCGTTATTGTATACTTTGTATCTTTGTTAGCTGCCCAGAGTCGCTTGGCGAGTGGGGCGGCATACAAGTCGAACAACAACAACAACAACAACAACAACAATCCATGGCTGTCATAAACATGTTTGACAGCTGCAGATGAATTTTATGGCAGCATTTATGGCAATGGGGGAACTACCAGTCCAACCTACTCAACTGTCCGATGAACCATGACCCGGCCCACAGCTTTAAAGGGTTGAGAACCCCTGGTGTAGAAGAATTATCCTGGCTTAGTAATACAGTTGTACCTTGCTTAAAGAGCATAATGTGTTCAACAGGACTGCTCTTTAAGCGAGTTTGCTCTTTAAGTGAGTTTGCTCTTTAAGCGAAACACCATTGTAACCGACAAATTATGACTTCTTGGGACGGGGTGGTGGATTGCAAACCCTGATTTATTTGTTAAGCAAGTTTTTGGTTGGCTAAGCGAAGCAACATTCAGAGAAAATTCTGCTCTTTAAGCAAGTTACTCTCTAAGTGAGGCACTCTTTATGCGAGGTTTTACTGTACTTCCTTCCTTTAGCCCTCTTATCAATTAATTTATTAATATTTAAATTTATATCTGAAGAGTTTAAAATTGTGTATAACAATAAGCAAGCAGTATAATACAATAATAGTTATGCGCCTTAAAGTCACTTCAGATTTATAGCAACCCTGTCCATGGTTTTCTAGGTAGAGAGTATGCAGAAATGGTTTACTATTTCCTTTGGCTCTGTTCCCTAGGTGCATAATGCAGAACAAACCTCCCAACCACTGGCTCTGCAGTCAAAAACCTAAAACATTGAACTATCCCAGTTTAGGTCACTAGCTGCAGAGCCAGAGGTTGGAAGTTCACTTCTCCACTATACATCTCAGAAGAGCCAGCCTATGTAGCTACACAGTCACAGGATACCTCTATAAGAAAGGTAAATCATTGCTGTGTAGTCTCTACTTATAGAATCATGGAAAGTGCTACTTACTTAAAAATTGACTGAACACACAATTAGTATAGTACAAACACTGAACCATAATCCAGTTGCAACAATTTCATGTGGCCCGCATCACCATCATCACCGGAAGCGGACACATTTATAACAGCTATGGATGGATTTTACGACAGTGTTTATGGCGGGGGGGGGGCACCAGTCCACCCCACTCAGCTATCTTTTTAAGCCCACAGCTTAAGAAGGTTGAGAACCCCTGGCTTAGAAGAAGAGCCCACGGATATATACATATAAAATATAGATATTGCAAACTAAACAGACAAACAAGCAGTTATGTAAGTGACTGGGATTCTGGCCCAGGCATCTAGTACTACTATATTCCAAAGGCTTAATCACACAAAAAGTCTGGAGTATTTTCTCCTGTGCAATTGCAAGGAGGTAAATTGGATGTTGTTGCATTTATTTCAGTTATGGACCCAGTCCAGTGTATTCAATTGAATCATACCTGCATCATGCATACTGGTATAAACGAGCTCATAATTTGGCTGCATGTACTTAAGGAAAGAGAGTAAAAGAAGTATACTTCATATATTGGATACTAGAGGCAATTCTTTCCATGAAAGAATAATTTAATTAGCTCCATAAACTATTTAGAAATAAAAAAAGAAATTTAAAGTTTTACCACTCAGTACTTTTATCTTTACCTGACCATTTCATTATTCAAAGCAATAGCTTCCAGGTACGTCTTTAGTGCATAATAATTATGGATATATTTTCGGATGTAATAGCCTCGCCATCTTTTTTGAATCTGTAAGAGAAAAAGCACATATATTTGCTTCAATATCTTTCTTGCAATAGAAAAAAGCTCACTATCAAACATATATATGAAATATTTGATTTATTTTGTGAGGGATGTTACTATTTTAACTTTAGGAATATATACATCTTTGCCAGTCCACTAATAAGGATTCAAGAAAAAGATCCAGGCATTTATAACAATCTTTTTAATAGTTTTAAAGTGAATTCAAGAGTACAAGAGTTTTAAAATATATTTTACACCAGAAAGAGATTATAAGAGTATTTGGCCCTTTAGGTGTATGTTCATTCCCCTAATCCAAGTAGGTTACCCACTGCTACAGTAGCACTCAGATAAATCATTAGTATTATTATAATCAAACCAAGCAAAGTTAATCAAATTAAAGTTAATCACATATATCAACATACTCCAAGCTAGTGCTCTCCAGAAATTTTAGACTGTACTTCACATAACCCTAAACAACATATGAAATAATCAAAAATGATGGAAACTGTTGTCTAAAACATCTGGAGGGCACCCAGTTGGGGGAAGGATGACACACAGTAGAAAGTCTCCAATGGTTATAGAATTCTGGAAGCTTTAGCATGAAAGAGTAACATTTCCATGCTGTTTGTAACCACACAAAAAGCTATCCAATTTGGCCTATTTAGGACCCTCAGGTAAAGGTCACCCTTACTCAAAAAGACAGTCGTATCCAACTCTAGGATTTGGTGCTCATCTCCGTTTACAGCCATTTCCATGGACATGTGGAAGGCATGACTAGACTCCAGAGAGCAAGGAACGCTGTTTACCACCTACCGAAGTTGCACCTATTTGTCTAGTTGCAATTTCTTACTTTTGAAACTGATAGATTGGCAGGAGTTGAGACAGAGAAAGGAGCTCACCCCATCATGCAGTACTTGGGTCTCAAACTGCTAACCTGCCAACCTTCCAGTCATCAACTTCAGCATCTTAACCACTAAGCCACCTCAGTCCCTTTAGAACAGAGGTTCTCAACCTACAGCCTGCAGGCTGGATCTGGTCCATGGTGCCACTTCATGTGGCCCACCACCCACACTCCTGCCGCCGTTGCTGGAAGCAGCAGAAATAGCCGTAAATGCATCCATGGCTGTGTTGTAAACACGTTTATGACAGCTGCGGATACATTTTACGCCAGTGTTTATGGTGGGAGAATCACCAGTCCAGCCCGCTCAACTGTCTTAGGGAGAGTGGCCCACCCACAGCTTAAAAAGATTGAGAACCCCTGATTTAGAACCCTAAAGGTTACCTTAATACAAAGAAAGGCTGGACAAATTGAAGCATAGGCTTCCCAGATGCATTTGTCCCTGAACTCTCCAGGAGGAGAGAGCTGGCGTGTATTGACAACAGAGGAAGAGCTGCTGGCTTCTCATTTCCCTCCTCCTTTATTGTTTTCAGATGGCTAATCTTCCCTACCATAGTGAAAGAGTCCAAGCTAGAAGCGACACAAACCTCTCCAGTTTTTTAAAAAGTGATTCAAGCATTAAATTGTTGGCAACACAATGTGTAGAATCATTGAAACCAGCCTTCATAAGTTCACAGCATAATAACAATTAGCCTTCTTTCTTCTTGACAGGCTATGTCAGTGGTGGCAAACCTATGGCATGCATGCCAGAGGGGGCACTCAGAGCCCTCTCTGTGGGCACATGCACCATTGCCCCAGCAGAGAGTTTGCCCTGCCCCTCTGCACAGCAACCCAATTGGAGTGCTTCCTCCGTCCCTCTAGCACAGAGTTTACCCTGCCCCTCTGCCCAGCAGCCCAATGGGAACACTTCCTCCCTACACCAGCATAGAGTTCACCCCACACCTCTGCAGTGCGAACAGCAGCCTTTTGAGTTTGGGCACTCAGTCCCTAAAAGGTTCGCCACCAATGGTTTATGGAATGTGATAGTTTTCCACAAAATGATGTTCTTCCTCTTCCACCTTAAGCACATTTAAGGAATAGGACCTTGGTAAGGGTTAAATGCAGTGAAATTGGCTGCAGATATGAAACTAGCTGAACATTCAGTGGCCTGTCATACCTGGCCAATAACTAGCTTGACAGTTCAAAAGTTATGCATGTCTAGAATAAAAAAACAACACACCTTTTCTTGGAGATTAGTTTATATGGCCCCCTTCTTATTAGTGGTCCTTAGGTGCCAATTCCATCAGGTATTTTTGAGCATAAGCATTATCCTAAACCAGCTTTCTTGAACCAGGTGTCATCCAGTGATGGGCTTCCAAAATTTTTACTACCTACGCTGTGGACGTGGTATGGTGGGCATGGCCAAGGGGAAATCTCTGCATTGCACCCAAATTAGGACTATTTTATTTCAAAACTTGGATGGGCAGGGACAGCTGGAATTTCTGCTACCAGTTCTGGTGAACTGGGGTGAACCTGCTGAATCCCACCACTGGTGTCATCAGGACTACCTGGTTCAAGAAAGAACTGCCACTGCCATTATCTCACAGTCATCTTTGCTATGTTTATGGAAACTGTAGTCCAAAATTTACTGAAGGCATTTACATGAAGAAGGCTGTCCTAAGTGGAATACAAATTTCCCTGATAACCTTTGCAATATGCTCATGTTTTACTTAGACTATTATCTACCACCTGAGCTATGCACTTTTCAATGTCTATACATAACATTTTTCTAGTGCTTCACAATATAGTGTATTCCACATACACCTAGTCTCTTTAAATTTATTTAAATAACACTTCTGTTACTCCACTTTCTAATTCCAAGGTGAATATTTACACACTCCTACGAAAGATAAGTGTGTATGCCCTTCAAAGTAATTAGCAAGTTTCAACGGTGATTGGTACCAAACAATTATTGTCATTGATCAGTACCAAACAGATAATTTTAAACAAAGTCATTGTGTGCTCAGCAGATTACAGCTTGTTAACGGGCAAGTTCTAAATGACCTCTTAAGCTAGTCAAATCAATGATGCATATTCCTCATTAAGTAACATCAAAATGTAAGTGGTCTTATAAATAATGTTTATTTTAAGCACTAAAACAAATGGCAAAACCTTGATATATCAAAAGCCATCTGCTCACATTACATTTTTTTTAAACCCAAGAGTGGGTATTGTTGTTGAAAATTCATAACGTTCCTACAGTCTTTCAAATGAAAGAGACTAATGTACTACAACACATTATTCCAAAGGTAAATCTGCACTGTGAAGAAAATATGCATTATAATAATTGCATTCCCGAGAATTTTCTTCTTGTTCAAAAGGTGGAGTTTGACAGTAGCAGTCAGATATAATTAAAGGAGAGCTTTCAAGAACATATGATACAGAATCCATTATACTAGCCAGGCACCTCCTCTTTTCTGCCTACAATTAATTTAAAAACTGTTTTTCACAGCTGAGGGTATGTCAAATTACTATAATGCAGTGATGGCGAACCTTGGCACTCTAGGCGTTCTTGGACTTCAATTACCATAAACCCAAGTCAGCACTCCTGCTGATCAGAGCTTGTTGGAATTGAAGTTCAAGAACACCTGGAATGTCAACGTTCGCTATCACTGCTATAGTGCATAAAGTATATGCACTGTAGTCCCTGAGCATTAGCCTGTCAAAGTTTCCTTTTTCAGAACTAAAAGTAATTTTTCTTCATTTTCAGCAGTAGCAATCAGCCTATAGGTGTGATATAGTACAGGTCACACACACACTCAGGTCTTGGTTGTATGGTTTCAGTTTTTTGTGGGTCCAAATATATTCAATAAAAATCCCTGAAATATATAATGTATATTTATATTCTATAAATATACCAGAAATGGTCACCAGACCCCCACTATCTACAATGTAATGCTTAGAAGTAACAGATTGTGTCTTCAAGCAGCAATTTTGTTAACATACATATAGAACGACAGAAGCACATGAACCCCCATTTCTATTACTCAGTTATGTGTGCTTAAATATGGATTTTGCTGTTTTCTGCAGTTTCAAATATCCACAGAAGAGCTTGGAATGTATCCCCTGCAGTGATGGCATGCAAAAGGTAGGTACTGTACATATGTTATGAAAATATTGGTAGGCTAAATATAGGCACATGGGCTTTTAATTTTCTGTTCTGTCACAAAGATTAATTTTCATCTTATTTTCCACTTTTACTTTAATATAACCCCATTGATTTCTCTAATATTGGTTGCTGCTGCTGTTGTAACATGCTGTCAAGTTGCCTCCATCTTATGGTAACCTTATGAATCAGTGATCTCCAAAATGTTCTGTTCACAACAGATGTGCTCAGACTTTGTAAAGTCAAGCCTGTGGGTTACTTTAGGGAAGCAATCTGTCTTGCTTTTGGTCTTCCTATTTTCCTTCTGCCTTCAACCTTTCCCAGCATTATTGACGTTTGGAGTGAATCTTGTTTTTTGGATGATGTGCCCAAACTAGAACAGCCTCGGCTTTAGGATCCACTTATTCATCTTTCTGGCAGTCTAGGGTATTCACATGGCTCCCCTCTAGCACCAATCATTTTTTCCTGCTTTATTTACTATTTATTTACTATTCAACTTTCACACTTGAACACAGTGATTGGGAATACAAGAGTGTGGGTGACCTTGGTCTTGCTCTCCAATAATATATCCTTAATCAAGATGATCTTTTCTAATTCTTTCATTGTGCTTTTGAAGATTTTTCTCTTTTCCTGGTTTCTCAGCTGCAGTCTCCATTTGGATCATTAACTGAACTAAGGTATATAATTTCCCCACACACACAATTTAAATTTTATCATTGTCAGTGTCACGAAACCAGCCGGCCCCCTCTGCTCTGGACCTCCTTTAACCAAAGCTCCCAGAGGGCGAGCTGGCCGGCAATGCAGCTATACAGCCCTTAGCTGCTTCTCTTCTGCAAGGAGGTTTAATAGGTAGTGTATTCAGAGGCTTGTGTGTATGCACTTTAACTCTTACCCCAATAAAGAGACTTAAAAAAAAACACGTTGATTTATTGTTCATAACATAGTAAAAAAAACATAGAGTAATTCCAACAGAGAAAACATATTTAAGTAGTCCTTTAGTTCTGCCAAGCTTCCCTTCTTCTTCTTGAAGATTCTTTAAGCTTTTACCTCAGAACTGTTCCCTCAGAACTATCTTTTCCTCAGAGCTCTCTTTACCTCAGAACCCTCAGAACTCTTTCTCAGAAAAAACGCTGAACTCTCTTAGACTTCTCTTTTTATCACAGAACTCTCTCAGACCTCTTTTTCCTCAGTCCTCCTTTTACCACAGAACCCTCTCTGAACTGTGTTCCCTCATTCTTCCCACAGAACTCCTCAACATTCCAGCGATGTTCCTTTTTATACCAAGAGAGGTATCTCCTCACTAGCCAATTTGGATACAACCAATCAGACACCCTCACTGTTCTCCTCACAACCAACATCCCTTAGAGTTCCAACATACCAGGCCTACTTCATCTTGCACACATTAGTGAAAGGGGTCTTCCCATGACACGCCTCCCCTTATAAAAGTCTGTTACACATGACTTTACCCGAAGACACTTTGAACTAATGTGAACAAGATGTTAATCATACCATTTGTATAAGTGGGTTAAAACATTAAACTTTTCCAAATTAATGGAGGTACACTTAGTTATACAGTTACGCATTACATAGCTAACTGAGGTGTGGAATGACACCTTTACACTCTAACTGAAAACAATTCAGATAACAGGTACATCATTTTCATTTTTGTCAGGATACATCCTACTTAAAGAATCTGCAAATACATCAGTAGGTATAAAACCTAGCTGGAACAAAAGACTTGGGCATTTTCTGCTTCCAAGGGATCCCCCTCCCTTCCAGAATACATTATACCCAAACAAAACAACTTTCAATTCAGAAAACAGATCAGTAAAACCCACATGGCCCACTTGAAATACACTGGAACCTTGGTTAACGAATGGCTCAGTTAACATAATTTTTGGTATATGAAATGAAATCCAGAGAAAATAGAGACTCGGTTTACATAATTTGTTTTGCATACCACAAATGTTTCTCTAGGGTGCATTGTGTCTGGTTTATAGCAGGGGTTCCCAAGGTGATTGGCCCAGAGCTTACATTTGCGGTTATGGTAGGTGCAATTGTGCCATTTGTGGCTGCATTTGCAGCCTCCGCTGCTTCCTATGGTGATGGTGGTGGGAACATTTCCACCACATTTCTGCTGCATTTTATCAGCTAAAATGTTGTTTGTTTGTTTTTTCACTTTTGGGTGGTGGGGGAAGCAAACAGCTAATGGCCGGGGATGAGTCTGGTGCATTACCACAACTGGGCACTAGAGGCCACTGTTGGAAGTGCTGAAAATGCATAGGAATGCAATGAAAACCAATTGATCCCTTCTGGAGCTCAGCAAAAAAAAAAAGGGGGATGTCTTTTATCTGTTCAAATTATTGTTAAAGTAATTTTCCCTTTAAGAAATGTCCTGGAGAACGCACTAATTACGTTAACTGGGATTTTTCTGTAGTTCTATCAGGATTTCATTTATCCCTAGTGATTTACTTCTCACGAATACTTTCCAATCAGCTTTCACTTCATGTTCTAGAACTGTAGGTTCCTCCTTATAGGAAGATTTAAGCCCTCTACTGCCATGATGTCTGTACCTGGGTACTGCTAAAAGAGTGATATCTCTGGGAATACATATGTGAATCTCACACCATCTCTTCACCCCACTTTGTTTGCAGTGTAGCCTGCAAGTGTATTAAGGTGCATGCATTTACAGTGATCTTGTGATCAGGCAGTATGCCTTATCAAGGCTCCTGATCATGAAAGTACCATAATTGAGTTTTAAACATGCTTACAATTCCTGATACAAACTTCTATATTAAACACATAAAGGACTGAGGGGCATCTGGTTGGAGTGGGTTGCAAGGGACATGACTGAGATGTGCTGGTGCACCATCAAAACCCTTTTAAGCCCTATCTTGGTACAGCACAACAGCCAAACAGAGCTTTAAATCCTCAGAACTTTCAGTCTGAGCATTGATGCATTATTTTCCCACTTCAACTGATAGACCTAGTTCTTTCCCAGATACTCTTAAGAGTAGATAATGCCCTTCTATTATTGTTATAACTAGTCACGTTGCTTCCAACTATTTATCCCTTACAGGATTTTGAGGTACAGTAATACCTTGGATAACGACTGCATTGGATAACGCTAAAATCAGATAACGATGCAAAATTTCTAAAGAAAGTTTGCATCGGATAACAATCTGCTAGCGTTATCCAATGCAGTCATTCGTAGCAGCAAGGTGGCTGGAAAGCTGAATGGGGTTCTCTGTTCAGCTTCCCAGCCACCCTGCAGCTGCGGAGGCAGGGGTGGGGTGGCTGGAAAGGGAGGGAGTCCCTGTCGGCTTCCCCAGCCACCCTGCAGCTGTGGATCCCTCCCCTGCCTGGCTTGGTAAGGGTCTTAGCTATCCGGGGAGGGGGGGGGCTTCTTAAGAGAAGCTGGGATAAGGGACCCAAGCCTCTGTTAGGAAGCCCCCCCCAGCCTGGATTGCGAAACTCTTTAGTAAGCCAGACAGAGGTTTCTAGAAAGAAGGTAGGGGGGAAAAATCCTACTTACTTTTTAGAACCCCTCCCCTCTGGCTTGGTAAGGGTCTTAGCTATCCAGGCCAGGTGGGGGTCTTCTTAAGAGAGGCTGGGATAAGGGACCCAAGCCTCTGTTAGGAAGCCCCCCCCCCTGGATAGCTAAGCTCTTTAGCAAGCCAGACGGAGGTTTCTAAAAACAAGGGACCCAAGAGAGGCTTGCATCCCATCTTTTCAGACCCCCTCCCCCCGGCTTGCTAAGCAAACCAGATCGGCCCTCTGTTCCCTTTCCTCTTTGGAAAGGGAACAGGGATTTTTTTTTTACGTTGTCTGATCAATGCATCGCACGACATTAAAAACCAGATAACGTTATGACTTGTGGAACCAAGTCATAACGTTATCTGAGGTACTACTGTATATGAGATGATTAAGGAGTAGTTTACTGTTGCTACTGAGTTTCCATGGATAAGCAGATTTTTGAAGTCTTCATCCAACATGCTGTCCACTACACCACTGTACTCCTTAATGAACTGCAATACTGCTACAGCCAACTTAACAGCCCCACGTTTACATTTTCCTATATAAAAGCCAACACATCAGGAAAGTAAACAACACTCACTAAACTGTAGATTTGTTACACAGCATCCAGATTCCCCACAACAAAATTGATAAAACAACGCTGAACAACAACTTTGGATCACAAATTTGGCTTTGCCAGTGTCATTAGGGAGAGACTGTGGTGGCTTAGTGGAGAAGATGCTGAACTTGATGACTAGAAGCTCCCATCTGCCTGGCAGTTCAAAAACGAGAAATTGCAAGTAGATAAATAAGTATTGCTTTGGTGGAAAGGTATCAGTGGTCTGTGTCTAGTCATGCCTGTCAGATGAGCATGGAAATGTCTGCAGACGCAGACAGTGCAGGCTCTTTGGCTGTAAACGGAGATTAGCACCACACCCTGGAGTCAGAGATGACTGGCTTTTGAACAAGGATGAGCTTTACCTTTACCGTAAAAGAGTATTTCTGAATGATAGGTCAATTAATTTCTTGGATGTTATATTAATTTATTTTTTATGGGCAGTTATCAGCTCCTACCTTGGATACCTTGGAGCTGTTATTCAGCAAGGAGTCCAAACACTGGTAGACATCTCCAAGATGACATTCCGCACATGCAAATGGACCCAAGAAATCAAGTCCATTTGCATGCAGTTTTTTAGCCATTTGGATATCATGTCGCCCACTAGCTGGGCAGACGATGTGTGCCCTCTGCTTCACCTTGCCCAAGGAATCTGATGCAGGATGTTTTGGTAAGTTTAGTCCCGGCCTCACATCATTGACAAGAGATGGGCAACACTGCAAAGTTAGACTGCTCAAGCCCCTGGGCCCCAACAAGGCTCTTTCCTAGATTGGGCACCTACCGAAGAATATCTAAATAATAATTTTAACATGAACCAGAATGTTCCTTCTCCAGAGACAGTGTGTGCTAGTCACTGCTACAATTCTATTCACTGAATAGAAACCCTGACACACTGCAGTTCCAGAGTGGCTGCTTAGAAAGCAAAACGGCAGAAGAGTGGATCCACATTTTGACTCAGCTCTCAGCTTCTTCATATCTCTTAGTATTGGGGAAAAGAAAGGAAAAGCAGCAAGCAAGCAAGCAAGCAGTAAACATGAGGATTATGGTTCATTTGGGCACAACTGCACACTTGCTGCTCCCTTGCATATGCCCCTGGGTACTGTGATAAGATTTCAATAAGTACAGTGATTAGCATACTACCAGCTATCTCTTACTATTTCTAGTGTATAAAGGGGGGACACATATACATTAAGTTATACCTGGAAGCTATCACAAGCATTCCCATGACTATAAAAGTCATATCAAAACTAAATTATATCCATTTAAATTTACATCACACCAGTTTATATTACCACTGTATTTCTAGAGTGCTCAAATCTTATACAATCTACAGTGACTAAATAAGAAAAAACAGTTTTCTTCTAGCCCAGCAATGCAGTGCTTCAAGAAAATGCAGAAAATCAAGTGGAGGAGGTCAGACTCTCAATAGGAGGGGGTTCCCAGATTGTGAAAAATATTTTGCTGATTGGCTCTGTAAGAGTCCATGCATGTATGTGCATACACCAAAAATACATAAACTTAGCATCCCTCTGCAGGCACCTTTGCACTGAACTTCAGCAAGATCTGGATAAATTCAAGTATATTTAATATCTAGTTTAAAACATGAAACAAAATG
The DNA here is from genome assembly GCA_030440675.1 of Furcifer pardalis. Classification (NCBI taxonomy): domain Eukaryota; kingdom Metazoa; phylum Chordata; class Lepidosauria; order Squamata; family Chamaeleonidae; genus Furcifer; species Furcifer pardalis. The sequence goes on from CP126890.1 coordinate 138,432,004, forward strand.
AGAACTGCTGAACTTAAACAGGTTATGGGTATGAATGGTAGCCCATCTTCAACCTTATCTATGCCAAGTTGAATATTGATGCAGAAGGAAGGCAGGATATAAGTAAATATGCAAAGTGACATGAATACATAAATAAATAAATGAATTATATATTCACCTGCTATAACAATATGATCTAATATTTGGAGGAAGCTGTAATTTATACATCAGTGACATAAGTCAAACAGAAATGTTCAAAAATGTAACCTGGACTACTTAGTGTAACTTTAAATTTGTAACTATGTACCATTTCCTCACTTTACCATCAGCATATCAATCAAGTTTATATTATTCTGGTTTGCTCATTTTATTAAAAGCAAATTCAGAGCACAATTGACTTTTCATTTGTTTAACAAGTGAAGAAATATTTACCCTGACAGCCATTTCATTGTAGAAATTCATCTTCATAATAAAATATGCTGTCTGTGAATGAAGAGGGAGGGGGAAGATATGGCATGAATTTCAGTTACACAAAGACAGTACTTCTATTTTTACATATAAAAGATAAGAATCTTTATACATAATACATAATAAGAGTTCTAGCCTAAGAAAGAATAAAATCAAACTTTGTATTTGAAGAGATAGGCTTCCGAATACATAACGCAGGCTTTACCAGAAAAATCTATGGTAGTCAAACTAGCAGCTAATGGAGATATATGATCATAAAATGCTCTCCGCTGAGTTTGATAATCAATGGTGCTCTACTGAGAGTAGAATAACAAAGCAGAAATATTCACAAGTGCTGGTGACACGTAGTATTGTATGATTTATTCACTGGGGTTCTTTTAACCAAAACTCACAGAAACATAAAAGGAATTCATATTTCAAGACGTCTGGTTTAATGAAAAATTCAAAGAAATGCTGTCTTCAGTCGAAACCGTTCAAGGATATGGATGCAGTGATGGAGCAAAATTGTGCCTTCCAACCATCTGTACTAAATGTTATGTACTTAGTTGCCTCCCGAGTAATCCTTGGGAATTTTGTTTCATTTAATATTCACTCTAACATCATAAAGTCATAAATACAATGATAACATGTTACAGTGAATCCCCTGATATAGAAAATATTTCCTGGTTCCTTTCCAATAAAGACCAATCCCGCTCTTAGATTAAGAACCTCCTGTTATAGCAAATACTCAATTGGCAGGATAGGTTATTTTAATGGATACATCACTTTACACTAAGCTTTTACATCTGTTCCACCCTCTAATTACAAATGCAAAATGAACATAATTCACAACTATCTCATTAAAAAAGTAAAATAGTAGTTTTGAGGAAGACAATATCCTTTATTTAGCATAACATGCTGACTGGGACACATGCAGTATTTTAACTACAATCAGAGGGAGGAAATCTTTCCTTCCTGGTTCACAGTTGCCTCATTGCTCACTCCCCTCCTCCAGCAAATAAAATTTCACTGCTAAAGGTTTTCATTGTAATTAGTGTTATTTGAATTGCCTGGCCTGATCCAAAGCAAATTGTCTGTGGAGAGCAGCAGGACTGGATTATTTATCAACAGTCTGGGCAATTAAGAAACAGTTGGCTGCAATATGTTATTTATAAATGAGCACAATGATGTTACTTCATTTTAAAATGTGTTTCCTTCATTATATTCTAACAAGCATAGTTCCTTTTGTTTTAATTAATGTTGCCTTTAAAAAAATATGGACTATAACATAACATTGCTTCCTTAATAATGCAACCCTAAAAACTGTCATAGAGAAGGAAGAGCCTTTTTCAAAAATTAAAAACATCTGATGCTTCCAGGGTAAAACTGGTATTAGCTTGACGATCAGTTTGCTTCTTGAGCAGTTCCCACAACAAATGTCACAATGTCTCATTCTGTTTTTCTTTGTCCAGTTCTCTACCTTTAGCCCTATTTCAAGTCACTGAAGTCTGGAAAGAGAAATTGTAGACCAGAGAAAGGTTTTAGTTCAATTCAAATGTCACATACTGAATCAGGTAGATTTGAAAAAGTGTATTTTATGTGCTTACAACCTCTAGTAGTGCCCAGAACAGTCACCTCTGTGATTTTTTTAGGGTAATAATAATTGGGCTTCCACACTGGATAAATACTATCTGTAAATTACATATACAAATATTATACTGTATATTGATGTCCTTTGTGGTGGCTCAAGTGGTTAAGATGCTGAATTTGAGGACTGGAAGATTGGAGTTCGGAGTGAGCTCCCATCTCTGTCCCAGCTCCTGCCAACCTAGCACTTCAAAAGCAAGAAATTGCAAGTAGATAAATAGGGACCAGTTCGGTGGGAAGGTAAACAGCATTCTGTGTACTCCGGTGTTGAGGCATGCCTACCATATGTCCATGGAAACATCTGTAAATGCAGACAGTGCTGGCTCTTTGGCTATCAACAGAGATGAGCACTGAACTCTAGAGTTGGACACAAATGGCTTAGGAGCAAGGGTGACCTTTACCATCAACAGGAAAAGAATTATTAGCTCCACTGCAGTGATTTGTATGGAGAGTAGGGATCCAGTCCCACCATACCATCTGCGCCCTTTTATTCAGGGCTGTGGAGTCAGAGTCGAAGAGTCGGAGGAAATTTCAGGTACCTGGAGTCGGAGTCGGAAGGACACAAAACCGAGGAGTCGGAACATTTATCTACCAACTCCACAGCCCTGTCACAGCTACTGAACCAGTGCTGTGGAGTCGGAGTCGAGGAGTCGGAGTCAGAGTGAATTTCGGGTACCTAGAGTCGGAGTCAGAAGTAGACAAAACTGAGGAGTCAGAGTCAGAACATTTATCTACCGACTCCACAGCCCTGCTTTTATTGGACAATGTTCTTGACTAGATAAATGTAAAGGCTGCTCTTGCTCGAAAGCCAGTCATATCCAACTCTAAGGTTCAGTGCTCATCTCTGTTTATAGCCAAAGAGCCAGCACTGTCTGCGTATGCAGATTTTTCCATGGACAATCCCTAATCCTGCTTTCCTCGATGAAAGAAGAAAAAGCCATGGTGACCCATCATTCAACAGGCAAGATAATAGTAACAGAAGGAACACAAAGCCAAGCATTCACCATATTGTCACACTGAGAGATTCAAACACCCAAGAACAATACCTCAGATGTATACACTTGTGTATTTGTTAAAGGTTTGTGTCACTGGTTGGCTTCACCCTCAAAACCTTTGTGAAATCAGAATGTCAAGTCATATTCAGAAGAAAGGATAGCCAAGGTTGGGAACTATTGACTGCATCAATTAAAACTAGAAATGCTCTTATTTGGTTTAGTCCAAAAATAGATACTGCATTATATGCTCATTTTTAGAGAGACTGAACAGCTGTTTGTGATGCACTATAAGGTTTTACTATTGAGACAATATAAACAAAAACATGAGTGAAGCCAAGCATCGTCCCTTCAGGCTTCTTGTGGTGTACCTTTACTTCATACTGAGGCATGCCTACACTCTCTCAAGCGAAATTGCTTCCTCAAAGCCCTGCTCTATCATTAGTGTATAATATTTCAGGGCTTTTAGCATTTATGTCAGGATCTGAGGTACCTCTGGTATTTGTAGGATGAATTCTGCAGAGATAGTTTTGATGTTTGCAGGATTAGACCCTCAGCAAGGAAGGCAGCTCTGGTGCTTGCAGAGTTGGACCTTCACCCTGTTGCAGCTGCTAAGCCCTGCCTGAGAGCCTTCTGGACCATTATAAGCTTGACCTGGAGGCCCTGGGAAACCGAGCTATATAAGAACCAGTTCTTCCTTCTAGAAGCAGCTTTGTCAATGAAGGTCACTTTACTTGTGGTTGTTTGACTCTTGAATTATCACTGGTTCCTATCTCCAAATATCTTTTGCCTTGCTCCTGGTTCTTTTCTCTCTTGCCTTGTTCTTGCCTCTGAATATCTCCTAACTTCTTCTTGGTTTTTGTTCCTGAAGACTTCCTGCCCCATTCCTGCAGATGGTTGTTGTGCTTTGCCCAAATCTTAGCTCCTTGAGCTGCATCCTTACTTCACTCCAACCCTTAAGGTACTCTGTTTTACCTGCTCTTTTAGTCATCAGACTTGTGACTTGCTTGGACTATGCCCAGTTGCCCGGACCAACCCTGTGTTCCTGTCTATGGGATACAGGTTTGATTCTGGACTCTGGACAATGATAGTTTGTTTGTTTGTTTGTTTAAACAAACGTTTATGCCGCCCTCCTCAAAAAGACCCAGGGCGGCTGACACAACTCTTAACAACCTAAAACACAATAAAAACATAATATAAAATCAAGATTAAAAGATTAAAAAATTAAAAAAGCTAAAATGCGACAAACAGAGAGAGGGGGGTCAAATGAGCCAACAGGCTGGGGCATGTCTGGCCCATATCCCACATATGCTCTGCCAGCCAGGTCTTGACCCCCTTCCTAAAGGGCAGTAGCTCCATCTGGAGATGCAGCTCACTTGGCAAGAGGTTCCACAGGGCCAGAGCAGACACAGAGAAGGCCCTTTTCCTTGTGCTAGAGAGGTGCGCGTCCCTAGCTGATGGTACAACCAGAGCACCTCTCCGCTCTGCTCTGGTCGGACGGACAGATGTCCTTAAGGCGATGCGGTCTCTTAGGTATCCTGGCCCACTACCATATAGGGCTTTAAAGGTAATAACCAGCACCTTGAATAGCACCCAGAGGCATATTGGCAACCAGTGCAACTCCCTGAGCAATGGTGAGGCATGAGCATAACGGCAGTACCCCATCACAACCCGAGCAGCTGCATTCTATACCAGCTGCAGCCTCCAAATGGTCACCAAGGGCAGCCCCATGTAGAGTGCATTACAATAATCCAGCCTGGAGGTGACCAAAGCATGTGTGATCATGAGCAAGAAGTCCCAGTCTAGGAGCGGGCGTAACTGGCGCATTACACAAAGTTGTGCAAATGCCCTCCTGGCCACGACTGCCACCTGCTCTTCGAGCAGTAGTCGTGAGTCCAGGAGGACCCCCAGATTACGCACCGGGTTTGTTTGGAGCAACACTGCCCCATCCAGAACCAAAGATGGTAGCTCCCGAGATAACACAGGGCCTCTGACTCACAACCACTCAGTCTTGTCAGGATTCAGCTGTAGCCCATTGTCCCCCATCCAGACCCTCACAGCCTCCAGTCACCTGGAAAGGACTTCCACTGCATCACTTGGATCTCCACGGGCCAAGATATATAGTTGAGTATAATCTGTGTACTGATGATACCTCACCCCGTGGGAACGAATGATCTCACCCAGTGGTTTCATGGAGAGGTTAAATAGGAGAGGTGAGAGCACCGAGCCCTGTGGCACCCCATATTGGAGCAGCCTGGGGCTGGATTTCTCACCCTCCAACCACACCGACTAGGTCCGGTCCTTCAGAAATGAGGAAAACCAGGACCACACAGTGCCCTGGATACCCAATCCTTGGAGCCTTCCCAGAAGGATACCGTGGTTGATGGTACTGAAAGCTGCTGAGAGGTCAACAAGAGCCAGGACAGTTGGATGTCCACTATCCTGCTCTCTCCAGAGATCATCCACAAGTGCAACCAATGCAGTTTCCATACCATATCCGGGCCTGAATCCTGACTGAAAAGGGTCCAGATAATCCGCTTCATTCAGGATCTCCGGTAACTGCCGTGCCACTGCCTTCTCCAAAACCTTACTCAGGAATGGAAGGTTGGAGACAGGCCAGTAGTTGGTCATAACCGCAGGGTCGAGGAATGGCTTCTTAGGAGGGAGCACACCAAGGCATGTTTCAAGCTAGCAGGGAAAACCCCCTCCCGAAACGAGGAGTTAATAATGGCCTTGACCCAACCACCTGTCACCGCCCTGGCAGATTTTACCAGCCAGGCGGCCATGGATCTAATGCACATGCAGTGGCACACACCGATCCCAGGAGCCTGTCCACCTCCTCAGGGACAACTGGATCAAACAGATCCCAGATAACAGACCAGACTGCACTTCGGACAACCCCAGATCTAACATTTCCACGCTGGGGTTCAACCTCGACCGAATCTGAGCGATTTTCTCTGCAAGATAATCAGCAAAGGCCTCAGCTGACCCTTGCCAACTGGGGCCAGATCCCCCTCTTCCGAGGAGGGACCTGGTCACTTGGAACAGAGTCGCTGGGTGATTATCTGCAGAGGCAATGAGGGTGGTGAAATATGTTTGGCCTGTTGCTTAGTTGCCTTGGGTCCTGATGCTAGTGTTATTTGCCAGCAGCCCACACCCTGTACTATAGATAGTTTAATTCTACTATAATAATTTAGTGACCAGTTGAAAGTTGTACTTAAAACTGAAATAAAGCATGTTTTCATCTAAATGATATAACATTGATTATTCTAGTTTTCCTCACATGCCACATTGTAACCCTTGTGTTTCCAGCTTCTCCATTTGAGCAATAAAATATTTAACAATACCACAATTTTTCTTTATAGTAGTTTTATCCAGGCATTAGAAAAAGACAGAGTATTCACATTTATAGGAATGGGGGCATTCTAGCCCGATCTTTTCAGTCCTTGGTTTTGATGCTTGGAAAGTGATACAAGGTAATAGCTTTGAAGAGAAACAGCTCCACTTCTTTGAAGGCTCTCTGTGAATCAGAATCCTGATTGTTCAGGTTCCTGACACACATGGAAACTGTCCTCCTTCATACTTATCACCTTCCATCTGTAGGAGGGTGGTGCAAGTAATGATGGAGAGTACATCAATGGAACACTCCCTTTATCTGTAAACATTCTGTATACTTCTTAATGCATGAATAGGGCATGAAGTGGCTAGATGACATTGTTGATGCAATGGGTGTAGTAGATCTGTGTGGGCTATGGGGGATGGCAGAGGAGCCTGGCATATGGTGTCCATGGGGTTGTAAAGGGTCGGACTCCACTGTGCGACTGAACAGCAACAAAAGGGCTAGTCTAGTTATACAGATCCCATCCAGCTTAAGCATTCAACTCTCTCAAATTCCAATCCTATCTTACTCATAATCCCATCCCCATATAATATTGTCCTTTATATGACTATATTCCCTCATCTGGTTCCCATCAATCATCATCCATGTGCAAGCTCCTTACCAAACACTCAATACCTGCCAATCATTCTTCATACATATCTCTGCCCATTCTTGCCTTTGTGCAGTATTATACATGAAGAAATAATTATAAAAACTAAGTATCATTGCACTCTCTCAGACTGAAGTTCTTTTATATTCCCCTTTCTCATCAAAAGAGAGTGACTAAACATAAAATTGAAAGACTGATTCTATTAAGCATTTTACATACATTTTGTTGGGGTACAGTGTTATAATAATAATTTCATGTCAGAAATTATTCTGGGTTGAAAGGATTTTTGCTGGAGAAACTCCATTCAGGGGATGCCCAAATGAAGCTCCCTTCATATCCCCAAGATCTTGTAGTCTAATAGTCATCCCTATTTATTTACTTGCAATTTGTTTTCAAACTGCTAGGTTTGCAGGAAATGGGAGAGAGACGGGCACTCAATCTGTCATGTAGTACCTGCGTTGCGTCTTGAACTGCTGACTTGATGGCCTTCTAGTTAACAAGGCGAGCTTCTTAATGACTGAGCTGCTGAGTACAGTGTTATGAACAGCTTATAATAACTTTAAGTTATAAGACTTAGTTTTACCTGCACCATTTTTCTGAATTTTTTTCTTCCCAGATAACCTCGCCACCATTTCTGGATAAAAACCATCATTCTGTTCAGGTGCCTAAAACAAAATATCTTGATAAGGCAATATCTTGTTAAGGTAGTACCATGGAAGTGTAAAGAAAGGTTTTTAGGTAGTGTTTGTGTTTTATTGTCATTTTTTTGTTTTGTTTTTTATTACTTGTAAACCGCCCTGAGTCACTTCGGTGAGAAGGGCGGTGGAGAAATACGAATAAATAAAGAAATCAATTTTTCTCATCCAAATAACAAAGTATTTAGCAGCTGCCACTATACAGTGATGGCAGCTGCTGAATTTGAATTTTATTTTATTTTTGGTAATGTTTTAGAGTCATCTTAATTTCCAAAGCTTTTTAAGTAAATTGGCATCCTAAGTTCAAGGTGAAGCAAGAGAGAGTTAAAATATTTACAGTTTTGTTTAATTCTTTTATATCATAAGGAGTGGATACCAATTGCTACTACCTACTAGAATAGACCAATTGAATCTATGTGATTTATTTAAGTGTCAACTCATAATTCAGCAATTGATTCAGTGGATCTGCTCTAGCTGGGACTGACAATTGCACAGAATATTACAAGAGTTAAATCATGTGCCTTTTCCAATGTCAATTCGTTACCAATAATAAGAATTTTGTTTTCTGATATGCCAATAAGAAAACTCTCAAAGCTTTTGACATCAGTCCCAGTTTCTGACAAATATAGTAAAAAAAAAAAAGGCCAGACATACATTTAAAAGTGGAAATTTTCACATTGTTTTGTAGCAGCTTTTGAGTCTGCAGACTCAGCACACGTGAACATCGTATTTTAAAATTCATTTTCTAGATTCTCAAATGAGGAATTTCAACATTGATGAATTTGATGGCTTTCGCTTCCAAGTAATCATGTCAACAGTCTGGTTATAAATCTTGCTACCTGATATATGCCCGGACTTTGCATCCTCTAAACCAGCTCTGAATTTTTACAGCTGCATCATATTCTGATTTTCTGTACTCATCTACACACCTGAAAACACACAAAATGAGTTTGATAGTTTGTATTTTGATCAACTACATTTAAGTTAAGAATAATAAACGCATATTGTTTTCTCCAAATAAGTTCATTCTCTGTTACTAAGCCTGGCAAAATAAAGCTACTGTATCTTCCAACTGAGTGGGACTGCAGCGGCTCAAGTGGTTAAGATGCTGAAGTCGCTGACTAGAAGGTCAGAGTTCGATTCCCCGGTACTGCATGATGGAGTTAGCTCCTGTCTCTGTCCCACCTCCTGCCAACCCATCAGTTCGAAAGCAAGAAACTGCAGATAGATAAATAGGGACCACTTCAGTGGGAAGGTAAACAGCGCTCCATGCATTCTGGTATCTAGACACGACTGCCACATGTCCACAGAAACGTCTGCAAACGCAGAGTGCTGGATCTTTGGCTATACACAGAGATGAGCACTAAACCCTAGAGTTGGATATGACTGGCTTTTGAGCAAGGGCAATCTTTACCTTAAAACAACTGAGTAATTAATTTATTATTTATATTTCACTTTTTTTCAAGAAGCTCTGAACAGTCTTTAAATCCAACAACAATCTAGTAAGGAGAACTTCTGATGTTTTCTAAAAATCTCTGAGTAGGATGAGATTTCATCTGAATGTATTAATACTCGCCCACAGCGAGAGGGCGGCAATATAAATTTGAACTAATAAATAAATAAATAAATAAATAAATAGATGGTCAGTGAATTTTTGTATAAGGAGGGAGCCTGACATCATGACATCCCCACATCTTTGAGAACAGCTCCCAATCTGTTTCACTTGTCATTCAGGAATCAGCTGATTCATTTACGTATAGACACCACTGTCAAAAACCACAACACAATTTAATGCATTTTCACAGGCTCACAGAGCTGGGTCAATGGTACAGGTGTCACGCGCCAATGCGGAAGGCAGATGAAAGGATACTGCATTATACTCTTAAGACAATCTTCATAGGCTGATCGCCATGATGATTGCCTCTATTCGGATTCAGATACAGTAAAACCTCAGATAACACTAAAACCTGGTTCCACAAGTCTTGGTGTTATATGATTTTTAGTGCTATCTGATGCATGTTAAAATCCTATGGGATCCATAGAGATACATTGTAACCACACAGGCTTTAGCCATCTTGTCACACTGACAGATTCAAACACCCAAGAACAGGGATTCTCAACCTCTGGCCCATGGGCCAGGTGCGGACCACGGCACCATTTCATGTGACCCCCACTGATGCATCCCATAGGATCTTAATGTTATCTGATGCAATTCTTCCCCCCAGATTGCTTAATGTTATGCGATTTTAGTGTTATTCGATACTAATGTTATCTGAGGTATTACTGTATGGCACTTGAAGATGAGAGTAAATTATAAAAAGGACAAAAAAAAAAAAAAACACCCCCGTTGTGGCACGTTAAATACGAACTGCTGTACTTTTAGTGTTAGCTTTTGTGGATCAAGTCCACTTCGCCAGGCAGTTGTCCACTTGAGTCAACCTTGAGTAGTCGGAATCGAACTCAAAACCTTTTGGCTGCAGGTTGTTATGGAGGTCCCATTTATACCTCCATAGGAACAGGGATTAACTGGAGGGTGGGACAATTCAGCCTCCTCAGAAAGAAGAGCGAGCACGAAGTCTCCGGTTATTACCTGTTCCTAACGAAATACTCCTCCTTGAAGCCTGGGAGCCTCCTTTGAAGCCTGGCTAAAGTAGCCATATTCTCCCCCTCCCCCTCCCCCCTTGCCGGCGCCCTTTGATGGTGTACAAGCGGTCGTCTTGACAACCGGACGTACCATATTGAGCATACTTGCGGGGGTGGAGAAAAAGAGAACTATCCCCCTAAAAGTGGATGGAGGAGGGAAAAGTCAGCTGAGGGTGTGGTCAGAGGGGTTTGAATTAAAGCTACGGCCTGAGCTGGGACGCGTTTTGGCCATGCCAGGGGCTGCGCAGTTTCCCCCCAACCCGGTGAGGGTGATGGTATGGCCCGTCTTCCTTCCAGCGCTGCGGCTGCTTCCGGGAATGCCTTTCCTGAGGGAATGAGAGGCGCCTGTGCTGCTCTTGCTGCTCTTGCTGAGGCCGAAAGTGGCCCGCCGGAGTGTTTGCCCCTTCCCCGAGTCTCTGTCCAGCGGCACCCGCCTCCTCAGGGAGCGGCCGACGGAGGGCGCCGGGTACATGTTCCGGGCGGCTGAGCCCAACCCGAGCAGACCTCCGGCCGCCCGGAAGAGCTGGTGAGGAGGAGGAGGAGGAGGAGGGGAGAGGAAGGCTTGATCCTAAGAGGAAGGCGGTGGGGGGTGGTGGGGGTGAGAGGGAGGGTCCTTGTAGGCCCAAAAAGGGGGGGGGGATGTAGTATGAAGGCGGCACCCTCGCGGGCAAGGTTGGCCCAGGGTGAGTGGAAACCACCCTTCGTGTGTCCAGAGAGCTCAAGGTCGCCCTTGCTCGAAAGCCAGCCGTATCCGACTCTAGGGTCCAGTGCTCATCTCTTGTTTATAACCAAAGAACCAGCACTATTTGCATCTGCAGACCTTTCTGTGAACATGTGGCAGGCATCCCTCAACACTGGAGTGCACATTTATAGCCACATTTCTGCGAGTTTGGCAGGAGCTGGGACAGAGACGGGAGCTCACTCCCCCTCTCTCGTCTCGTGCAGCCAACCAGGGACACACACGTTGGATGGACACACAACTTTATAAATCTGAGGTATTGTTCTTGGGCAGGCGTTCTCAACCTTCTTAAGGCAAGGGGCCCCCGGGTCACACTTCCTCGGGACAGCTTTGGGGGCCGGACGGCCAGTTTGCCCTTCCTCCACCATATGGCACTTCCTGGTGTGGTGGAGGCAGCGTGGAGGGCCACATGAAACGTTGGTGAGGGCCACAGGTTGGAAAATTCCCAGTTCTTGGGTGTTTGAATATGTCAGTATGACAAGATGGCAAATGCTTGGCATTGTGTGCCTTCTGTTACTATTTGTATCCGACTCTAGGGTTCAGTGCTCATCTATGTTTATAACCAAAGAACCAGCACTATTTGCATCTGCAGACCTTTCTGTGAACATGTGGCAGGCATCCCTCAACATTGGAGTGCACATTTATAACCACATTTCTGCGAGTTTGGCAGGAGCTGGGACAGAGACGGGAGCTCACTCCCCCTCTCTTGTCTCGTGCAGCCAACCAGGGACACACACGTTGGATTCACACAACTGTATAAATCTGAGGTATTGTTCTTGGGCAGGAGTTCTCAACCTTCTTAAGGCAAGGGGGCCCGGGTCACACTCCCTCGGACAGCTTTGGGGGCTGGACGGCCATTTTGCCCTTCCTCCACCACATGGCACTTCCTGGTGTGGTGGAGGGCTACATGAAACGTTGGTGAGGGCCACAGGTTGAAAAATCCCAGTTCTTGGGTGTTTGAATATGTCAGTACGGCAAGATGGCAAATGCTTGGCATTGTGTGCCTTCTGTTACTATTTGTATCCGACTCTAGGGTTCAGTGCTCATCTATGTTTATAACCAAAGAACCAGCACTATTTGCATCTGCAGACCTTTCTGTGAACATGTGGCAGGCATCCCTCAACACTGGAGTGCACAGAATGCTGTTTACCCACCCACCGGAGTGGTTCCTATTTATCTGTTTGCAATTTCATGCTTTCAAACTACTAGGTTGGCAGGAGGTGGGACAGAGATGGGAGCTCACTCCGTCATGCAGCCAACCAGTGACACAAACCTTTGATGAACACACAACTGTAAATCTGAGGTATTGTTCTTGGGCAGGAATTCTCAACCTTTTTAAGCCAGAGTGGTTGGGCTGGGTCATGCTCTCTCAGACAGCTTCGGGAGCCAGACAGCCATTTTGCTCTTCCTACACCACATGGCCCTTCCTGGTGTGGTGGAGGCAGTGGGGGGTCACATGAAATGGTGCCGTGGTCCGCATCTGGCCCATGGGCCAGAGGTTGAGAATCCCTGTTCTTGGGTGTTTGAATCTGTCAGTGTGACAAGATGGCAAATGCTTGGCATTGTGTGCCTTCTTTTACTACTATCTTGCATGTAGAAGAGGTTGATGAAAACCACCCTACCTGGGAGATTGGGTCTTCACATCTTGGTTTGTTAGAAAATAAGCAACATGGCTTAGCCAGACATAGGATGTCTGCCTGTCTGCCTCATTGGCTTAATTTTGGCTGTTTCACAGCTGGCCTAGACACGGAAGTTGAAGAAGATCTCTCTTCTCTTTCTTGATTTATATCTGTTACTACTACCAATGGATTTCATCAGGGTACACAGAAAGAGCCTCCTTGAAGATTGTGGTATTTTTGAACCACAGTTGGGTGTACCCTGGTAACGGCCCCCTTGTGTTGCCAGCTAATCTTTCTCACACTAGGTCAGGAAAAAGAAGCTGCAGAATGAACTCACCAAAAGTGTCTTCATTTTGGCAGTTTCACTTCTGGCCTAGACACAGAAGAAGAAGTAGATTCCATCCATTGTAATTCTTTTTAATACAGTATAATTGTTTTAGACATGGTTGGACTGGGTGGTATTCCTATATTCCATACTACCAAAAGAGAAAAATTAGATAGCCACTTCATTCCACCTCAAGCCACTTTCAGGACACCAATAACAATTACACTTCTATACTGCCCCATAGTGCTGAGTTCACTCTCTGGGTGTTTCACAAGGTAATTAGCATTTTGCCCCAAACAAGCTGGATACTCATTTTACTGACATCGGAAGGATGGAAGGCTAAGTCAACTTTGATGCCTGTCTGGCTTGAACTAACAACATTCTGGCTACAGTACAGCAGTTGAACCACTGCACGAGTCCATATTGACTACTTAGAGCAGGACTTCTCAACCTTTTAAAGCTGGGGGCTGGGTCACGTTCTCTCAGACAGCTTCAGGGACCAGATGGCTATTTTGCCCTTCCTCCACTACCTGGCACTTCCTGGTTGTGGTAGAGGTGCTGGTAGGGGCACATAAAATGGTGCCACAGGCTGTATCTGGCCCATGGGCCACAGGTTGTGAATCTTGATGTCCTCAAAGTGGAATGAGGGGTTGACAAGTATTAAGAAAAGTCCTACACAAGTGGGATGTTATCTGTAGGATGTTTACAGGCCAGTTGCTGAAATATCTTTTATCTGCCAAGCTATTAAAGGAGTTTTACTCTCCCTTTCACCCAGTTTTGCTAACAGGAAGAGCTGTAATGGATGATGGAGTACCTTTCGAAAGAATAAATGGGTGGAAACAGTTGTTACTGTTATAGATGGGTTACATTTGTGAATTCGATTATTTTGGAGAAATCTAATGCAACCCTTACAACAGAAGATTGCATTGCTACAGAAACCCATCTTATGTCACATGAATTCCCATCGTAGAAGAAATGCTTATTTAATCTGCTGCTGAGCATGCTAAACAGAACTGTTTACTTCTACCTTATCATCAGGTTTTGATTGTGGACATATAAACCATGGCTGGAATTGGCTTTTGTATAGAAGGAAGGCAAGTGTATCCAAAGTGATGTATGTTTTTTAAAAAAAAAATAGATTAAATTTATATTTATTGTGGAAAAACAAGAAGTACTATAGGTCTGACAACTGATGTTTATATTCATATATGTCCCCTGGGTAGGATTGAGGATGTAGATGTTAATTGTTGTGTTTTACTTAGTTGGGTTTTGTGATGAAATGTTTTACAAAGGTGCAAGAAACTGAAGCAAATATATGAAAAAAATATAGAACAAAAAGTATTACAAAAAAAAGGATCTCATTTAAATTCAAATCACATTAGCAAATACAGTAGTTACAAATGTTGGTTACCAAAAATATGTGCCAATGGAAGAAATCTGGCTTTCATGTTGGTGAGTGGAACCAATCACTGAGGATTACAGGATAAGGTTGTGGAGGCAGAAGTGTACAAAGTATTGGAAGGAACAAATGAGCTGCAAAATATGAAGCAAGCAGTTAACGTGGAATGGACATAGAACTTGAGCTACGTCTCCAGTTTGGGTTGCTGCCCTTTGGGAAGGGGGTTAAGACCTGGCTGGTGGGACAGGTATGGGGTTTGGGTCAGACAGTTGCATCCACTTGTTGGCTCGTCTGACCCCTCCCTCTCTCAATGTATAATTTTTTAATCTTTTAACTTTGCATAGTTTTTATCTCTTTTAATATTAATTTTAGACAGGATTTTATATTGTGTTTTATGGCTCTTTTGAAGCTTTGTTAGCCGCCCTGGGTCTCTTTGAGGAGGGTGGCATATAAGTATGATTAAATAAATAAATAAATAAACTTTCTGGTTTCTGAACTATGAAATTACAATACAAAAGTGGATGGGTGTTTGTGCCCACTGGAACAATAAAGCTTTCATCAGAACATTCCTATTAAATCAGGGGTTCCCAATCTAATGCCCGTTGTTTGGATTCAGCTCACGGCACCATTTCATGTAGCCCCCACTCCTCCAAGGGCACTTGAGAAACAAAATGGTCACCTCTTTGAAGCTTTTTGGACAAAATGGCCAACCCTTCCCCCCCATCTTGCAGGCAGGGCAAAATGACAGTCTGGTCCTCAAAGCTGATTGAGAGAGTGTCACCCTGCCCCTGGCTTGAAAAGGTTGGAAACCCCTTTATTAAAGGAAGTGGAAATACAGTGGTACCTCGCTTAAAGAGCATAATGCATTCTACACGATTGCTCTTTAAGCAAGTTTGCTCTTTAAGTGAAACACCATTGTAAGTGACCAATTGTGACTTCTGCCTGGGGGGGGGCGGAGTTGTGAACCCCAGTTTAGTTGTTAAGCGAGTTTTTGTTTGGTTTTATTTGTTAATCAAGGTGACCATTCAGAGAAAATTCTGATCTTTAAGCAAGTTAGTCTCTTAAGCGAGGCACTCTTTGAGGTTTTACTATACTGAACTCCCATTTTTCATAGTTGCATGGATTGATAGCATAGATATAGAGGGTAGGAACATCTTTCTGACTGCCTCAGTATTGAGGGGGAAAATACTCAGTTATCACTTTCCAAGATCGGAAAGCATTTTCTAGATGCCAAGAAAAATTAAGATACAGGTACTGTACTTGCAAGAAAGAAATGCTATGAACAAGGTTGCAAATGTGCCACACAGAAACATTGTAGCTAGATAGAATTAGATGGTCCTAATCCTGGATTGCTAGGACTACTGGAATGAACTCCCGTCTTTGTCCCAGCTCCTGCCAACCTAACAGTTCGAAAGCAAGAACTGCAAGTAGATAAATAGGGACCACTTCGGTGGGAAGGTAACAGCATTCTATGCGCTCCGGTGTCTAGTCATGCCTGCCACATGACCATGGAAACTTCTGCAGGAGCGGACAGCGGTGTCTCTTCGGCTTTGAAACAGAGATGAGCACTGACCCCTAGAGTCGGATACAACTGGCTTTTGAGCAAGGGAAACCTTTACCTTTACTAGGGACAGTTTTAGAGAAGACTAGCCAGTTTAAATATTAATGTCATTGTCAGTAGAGAACATATCAGTTATACTCACTGTTCAGGTGCTACAATATCATTAGCAGACAATTTAGTTTGAGGTGGGCAGCTTTAGAGGAACTGGGCCTCAGTTTTCTACCACAGTACCCTTAGGGCCTGTGCTAGCCCAAAAGAAAATTGATGCAAATTCATAACTGACTGTTGCTGGATATCCAGTTTTAGATTCATGGAGCACACATCTTTGAAATTTCAAAACCACTTTTTCCAGAAAATCTTTTTTGGTGAGTGGGCATCTAGAGATTGCAAAAATAGCCTCAGAAGATTACATGTGGCCCTTAATTTTAACCAGATATCAAGCAGCCCACAATCCAAAATGAGGTGTTTGTTGACAAATTGACCTTGGAACTTAACTGAATGAACAAAATGAGTTGAACACAGAAATCCTAGTTTTTCCATAGAAAGACCTGAGTACTGCACGATGGAATGAACTCCCATCTCTGTCCCAGCTCCTGCCAACCTAGCAGTTCAAAAGAAAGAAATTGTAAGTTGATAAATAGGTACCACTTTAGTGGGAAGGTAAACAGCATTCCATGCACTCTAGGCATGCCCACGGAAACGTCTGCAGATATGCACGGAAACGCAGAAATGCAGATGTTGTAAACAGATGTACACTGAACCCTAGAATCAGATATGACTGGCTTTCGAGCAAGGGGTGACCGACCACATATATGAGGGGTGGATTGTGCCCTCTTGTTACATTTATGTGAGCCCACAACTCTCCATGTTTGGAGTGTGAAATTATGCAGCATGAAGTCTGCTGTAGTGATGAGGGTTCTGTTTGTTTGATTAGGGCTTTGAAATTGTGCACAATATGGATGGGTACAGTCTTCTATGCCTAGGCCAGATGTGAAACTGCCAAAATGAAGGCACCTTTTGGGGAGTTCAATCTACAGTTCCTTTCGCTTGACCTAGTGTGTGAAAAATTAGCTGGCAACCCAAGGTTGCCATTACCAGGGTATGCTCAGTTGTGGTTCAAAAAAAAAATGCCACAATCTTTGAGGAGTTCAGACTGTAATGTATACAATGTCACCAGAGTCCTAGTGGTTGGTATTGGTGGAAAGCAACAGAGTATCGCATCGATCCTTCCATGGTGATAAATACTTACTTCTGTGCTAACTACATCTCTGTTTATAGCTGCTTATCTGCATCTGCAGATGTTTCCGTGGACATGTAACAGGGATGACTAGACATAGAATTGGTACCTATTTATTTACTTGCAATTTTTTGCCTTCAAACTGCTAGATTAGCAGGAGCTTGGACAGAGTTGGAAGCTCACTCCATTGTGTAGCACTCAGGTCTCAAACTGCCAACCTTCCAGTGATGAAATCCAGCATCTTAACCACCAAGCCACTGCAGCCTCTTTTAAAAAAAATCAAACCATTTTATTTATTTTGAAATCCTCTGTTTCTGTCTACCTAGGATTGAGAGTCCTCAGTTCTTTGTCTGAAACTCCATTATATTCTTGAAGCTAAATGTACATAACTGGGTATAGGATTACAGTGTTATATAGCATTAGAGTGTAATTGCATGTCTGGCCTGATATCCCGCTACGGTAACGGAGTAAACCATACAGCCAGCAACTCAACACTGAATGTTGGGCGGCGGTAAATAACATGACTCCCTAAAGGGGCCAACAGCTATGAGCGAATGAACCCCTTTAGGTGGGGTGATGGTCCCCTCAGTGGAGGAAATGTCACTGGAAGCCATCATATTGGCACAATGGCAAAATGAGCAGACAAGGAACTCTGATTCCTAATGGTCATGAAGGCAGAAGAGGCCATGCCAGTTGGACTGGCTGTGAAGACGCACCTTGTTAATATCCTCAAGGCTGTGGCAGTCTGTTGTAGTCCCAGTGTTAAATCCTGCATGCCTCATTTCATGTATGCTGCAGGAGATGACTCCATGATCACAGTGTGTGGGTCTCTTCATGGCAAGCTGGGCTCCACCTTAAACAAATTCACCTCAGTGGCATTTTTCCTTCTTCAGTTGCAGCTGATGCAGAGGAGAAGGAATTTAATTATTACATATTATTTACAACCCCTTTGGTAACGTGTAGAAGAGTTAATGTATAGTAAATGTTATTGTTAAAGATCAAATTTTAATTACTTAGCTTAATAGCAAGAACAATTTCACTTATATACCCTCTCCCCCCTCCCTCCCCCAAAAGCACGTAAAGGATTCTAGGAAATTCACAGGTAATTAGCATTTTGCCCCCAACATACTGGGTCCTCATTTCACTATAATAATTTTGTGTTAGAAATTATTCTGGGTTGAAAGGATTTTTGCTGGGGAGACTCAGCTCAGGGGATGCCCGAATGAAGCTCCTTTCATGTCCCCAAGATCTTTTCCCACTGGAAAAATGGGAAGCTGAGTCAACCATGTGTCCATTGGGGTTGAACTCAAATAATGAGCAGAGTTTTGGCTGCAGTGCTGCAATTTAACCACTGCACCATGAGGGCTTTTAATGTCTGCTGTGAGACAAAAAGTAGGTTTTATCCCTAGCTGTGGGGTGTTAACTAATTGTGCAGTTTAATATGAAATCCTGAAGGTGAAATATAAAAATTAATAATGTTTGGAGTAGTTTATTAGTATTTGTGTCACTATCTTTAAAGTGTAAATAATTGAGTTCTAAAACAGAATGCATGGTCACGTCATCTACTGAAAGATTATTTGAGATGTTTGGGTTTCAGTCTCCCTTAACATGAAAGAAGAGCAAATAACTGACAAAAATATCAAGCTTTTTAATGTTTGCAAGGCAATATTTAGAGTTCTTTTTGACCATTTAAAAAAAATCTCAAGTTATATTATTTCCCTCCCTTCCTTTCCCCTCCCCCCAATTCCATATCTTTATTTTACATGTTATTTTTTCATTAAAATTAGCAGTTGTTGCCTGGGTCTAAACTGCAGGCCTACTGTTTGTCTCCTGGATTATACCATTTAGATATTGCATGGTAGTTCTAATTGGTGGTTTGTTTGTTTTTTGGGTGGTGGTAGTAAAATGTTAGATTTGCTTTCTTCTTGAGCTCTAATTTTTGATGAGTACCCACTATTTTTTATTCCAGTTAAGAAAGCTAAGTAACATAGAGTGGACTCTTAACTTCATTTTCAGTATGTGCCACCAATGGTTCCACTGTAATCCAAGAAATGTCTGTTTATGTATTTATTCACATGGCTAGGAAAAAGCATGGATACAGTACTTTACTGTTCCTTGCTCTTTCACAGGTCATTTAGATAAGACTGATCAACAACTATAGGTAGGAAATTAGTGCCCTTTACCATGCAATTATATTCTAAGAAACATTCTAGAAATAAATATAAGAGGGAATGGTACAGCAGTAAAAAGATTTCTTCCCAAAGGCTCTTTTTTTGAATCTTTACTTGATATTCTTCCCCATGTAAGTTCATTAATAGTATTTAAGCATGTTAATATGTTAATCTAAAATGAAAGATGTGAGTTTAGTCTGCAATAGTTGTGTTATAAGTGTATGTTCTAACAAGGGCTTTCTGCAATGAATCTTTGCACTAGATTGGCAACTAGGGAACAACTGCTAATTTAAATGAAAAACAAAGTAATTAAATGGATCCTCCCCATAACAAAAAGCAAAACTGCATATTAATGTTTCTCCATGTCAATACAGTACATTGCCTTAGGTTTTCCTTTAAGCATTTAAATAATGATGTTTTGTTTTTGTAGTCAGGGGTCTACAGATTTATGCTTCACATAGTAGCAAGCCATTTTTTTTGTGATGCACAGTACAAGCTAAAACAGACTAACATGACTATCCTTTTGAAAATTATCTGTAACAATATAGTAATACCTTGAATAACGTTTACCTCGGGTAACGCTAAAATCGCATAACGTTTAGCAATCTGGGAGGGAGAATTGGATCGAATAACGTTAAGGTCCTATGGGATGGATCGGATAACAACCGCTAAAGCCTGTGCGGTTACAATGTATCTCTATGGAGCTTTAACGTTATCCGATCCATCCCATAGGATTTTAACATGGATCGGATAACACTAAAAATCGGATAACACCAAGACTTATGGAACCAAGTCTTAGCATTATCCGAGGTATTACTGTACCTTTATTCCCTACATTTTATTCCTTCATACTATCTTCACAAAAGGTAAAAATAATGTCTTGTAAGTCCTATATAAACCGAAGAGATCCATGTTGTCCTCTTTCCACCTCAACTCATTCCTTTGAGATTTCTTATACAGTCAAACCTTGCATAAAGAGCGCTTCGCTTAAAGAGTAACTCACTTAAAGAGCAGAATTTTCTCTGAATGGTCGTTTCGCTTAACAAAACCAACCAAAAACTCACTTAACAAATAAATCGGGGTTTGCAATCCCCCCCCCCATTGGTCACTTTCAATGGTGTTTCACTTAAAGAGCAAATTCGCTTAAAGAGCAATCCTGCGTAACGCATTATGCTCTTTAAGCGAGGTACAACTGTACATGCAAAAGACTTGGGAAGAATACAGGGCCTCCTGTGTTGCAAAAGGCAAAGAATAGTATAAATATCTGTTACCGTTTCTCCTTTTCTGATGCCTGCAACAGAGTTACAGAAAAGAGAACAGACTATTCTGCCACTTCAAAAGCTCCCTTGAAATGAAACAAGACTCTACCTTTTCCAGGTTTTATTGGCAGATACAACTCCCTGGGATGGGATGGACTTTCCATTGTCCTTGGGGCTGTTGCAGGAACTGTGCTGTCGCAGAGATTTCTTCTTCCATGTCTAGGCCAGATGTGAAACTGCCAAAATGAAGGTGCCTTTCGGTGAGTCCATTCTGCAGTTCCTTTGGCCTGACCTAGTGTGAGAAAGATTAGCCGGCAACACAAGGTCACTGTTACCAGGGTATGCCTGATTATGGTTCAAAAATAACACAATCTTTGAAGAGGATTCTTACCATGAAGACTGTCCTGAGAATATGATGCAGTGGCCTTTCATCTGCTTCCCACATCACATTGTGACCCCTGTACCACGGATCCAGTTCCACGCATCACTTTCTGGTCCTGAGCCCTTTTGTCACACAAAATCCTCAGTCCCAGGCCAGTATTGATGAAGCTGCTGCCCTCCAGTAAGATGGATTCAAGTGAGGTTTACTCCACTTGGGGACCCTCACCCTTCCCTATGGACTTCGGCACCCAAGTCCATTAGTCATCAGAGTGGTCAGGTTATTTTACTGCTGTCTAATACTTGGCGTTGAGTCGCTGCCAGTATGGTCTACTCTATTACTATAGCAGGATAACCTGACCAGACTGGTGTTGCAGAGATGAACTACTGCCTTATCTGCAAGTATGGAGATCTCAGGAAAAGACTTGTTGTGAAATAGGAAGTTATTCACTGGTGACATGGCATATACTAGTGGTGGCGAACCTATGGCACATGTGCCAGAAGGAACATTCAGAGCCCTCTCTGTGGGCATGTGTGCCATTGCCCCATCACAAAATTCTCCCTGCCCCCCTGCCCATCACCCCAAATGGAGTGCTTCTTCCCTCACCCCAGCATAGAGTTCATCCCACCCCTCTGTCTAGCAGCCCAATGAGAGCGCTTCCTTCCTCCCCCCATCACAAAGTTCATCCCTCCAGTCTGTGGCATGAACAACAGTTTGTTGAGTTTGGGCACTCAGTCTCTAAAAGGTTCACCATCACTGTCATATGCCTTTGTGGCACCCTTTTTTGTGACCCAGTGTATACACACTTTATCTAAATTAATATATATGTGAGCATATACAGTATTAACATCTTTGAATGTGGACTTCAAAGTGTTTAGTTGTTGTCATTTAGAAAAAAGGGGGTGAAGGGGGGGGAGATACAGAATCATTAGAATGCCTGATTGTTGCAGTTGCAATTGACAATTTGCTTTTTGGGAATTATTTGTAATGGCAATTGTATTTTTTCCAAACTACAGGCATTTCAGTAAGACCATGGAGGAACTAGTTCATGATTTGGTCTCAGCTTTGGAGGAAAGTTCAGAACAAGCACGTGGTGGTTTTGCAGATACAGGCGATCATTCTCACAGTGTCTCTTGTCTTCTAAAACGCCAAGCCCGAAAGCGAAGGGGAAGGAAACGACGTTCGTTTAACACCCATCACCCCTGGGAGACTGGTCATTGTTTAAGTGAAGGCTCTGATTCCAGCCTTGAGGAACCAACCAAGGATTATAGAGAGAATCATGTAAATAATAAGAAAGATCATAGTGACTCTGATGATCAACTGTTGATTGCAAAACGCAGGCCAACTTCAAATTTAAATAACCTGCGAGGCAAAAGACCTCTTTGGCATGAATCTGATCTTGCAGTTGATAGCTTGGGAAACAGGACTCTCCGTAGACGACGGAAGGTGAAACGGATGGCAATTGATCTACCTTCTGAAGTAGCAAACACACTGATGTTACCTCAACAGTATGATAATGTTAAGGATCAAGATATGGACAATGACAACAGGCCTTGGCATCAACAGGAAATAACAAAAAGCAAAATTAAAAAAAGGAAGCTAACAGCAAGTAGGCAAGGACCAGACATTTTGGATGAAGGAGTGGTCATAGAGAATGATGAAATCAACCAGACAAACAAGGATAAAATGGAATATGAGGAGCAAAAGGGCTCAGATGAAAACATGAGTGACAGGTTACTTCTAATTTTTCCTTTCATTCTGTGGTTTTGCAAACATTAGATCATACAGTATTTTTCTCTTCTGTAATCAAAGGTAAAAATATAACAATGCTATACATTACAATACTATATAGTACATATACTATACATATACGATAATACATTATGTAATACATATACAGTAAAACCTCCCATAAAGAGTGCCTCACTTAGAGAGTAACTCGCTTAAAGAGCAGAATTTTCTCTGAATGGTCGCCTCGCTTAACAAATAAAATCAATCAAAAACTCACTTAACTAAATTGGGGTCGCAATGCCCCCCACCAGAAGCGAGGTACCGCTGTACTATATGTAATACATATACAGTACTGTAATACATTATAGCATATTGGTGAAGTATGTTGTTAACTGTTAACTTACAAAAATCCAGTTGATTGATTGGATCTACTCTGGTTAGGACTAGCAGTTAAATTTAGCCCATAGTTCAGTGTGATTTGCTCTCATTAGATATTTCATAGAATTACAACCTCAGTAACTATTTCCCAGTATACTGCTATTCATTAAGTTTCAATGTAAGCACAAAGTCTTATATTGAAAATACACTAAAATAAACACTTCAGCTTCCCAAAGTATTGAATGAATAGAAATAATTACAGAAATGTATAAGTTGAAATAAATACTATACATTTGTGTATTTACAGCATCATAGAATTGTAGAGTTAGTAAGAACCCTCTAGGATTATTGAGTTCATCTCTTGCTAAAGTATTTTTTTTATTTAGAATATCCTGTATCTGTATAGAATTCATTTGTGAAAATTCTGTTGCTTGGTGTAAGAAAAGTTGCAGGTTTCAGTCCTTTCTTTGGTTATAAATAAGCAGTCCTGCCATGTGTGGTGGTGGTGGGGAGATGTGCATGCATATGCTGGCTGCTTGCTGCATGTGCATTTGTTCCCAAGAATGGTGGTGGGAGCTCTTTGTTTATTAGCAAGAAACACACTAAAATGTATGACTTTACTTATGTAACAGGATTTCAGCCAATTTATCTTCTTGTAGCACATTTATTTTCAGGTTGTTTTTAATGATAAAAGACAACAACATATAGTGTTATACCCTCTTTTCCTTTCCAAATAAGACACAGGTTAAGAAATGTGATGAACTTTTAGGATTCAGGGAAATACAGTAATAAAACTCAGTATCAAAGTTAATTGTAATTTCATTCTTTGATGCAGTTAACTAGGAGCCATGTTAGAATGATTTTCCCTTCTGATTTCTACTTGCTCAGTATTGGTTGCAAGTTTCAACTTCTATGTTGTCTTACTTATTTATGTATTTTCTCCCTTTCTCTGTTTCACTGATAAACATGAGTTCATTTCTCAATTCAGTGTTTTGCTTTTTGAGCCAAGCCAAAATGTATATCTATAACAGAAATTGCTGGAAGCTGCAACTCTACCTTTGCTTTCTCATTTCTGCTTGCTCAGTATTGGTTGCAAGTTTCAATTTCTTTCACTTCAGCTACCACAGTTCAACAGGAATTTGCCGAGCCAAAATTCTGGAAGTTGTAGTTGAAAAATCTAAATACAGTGGTACCTCGCTTAAAAAGCATAATGTATTCCATGGGATTGCTCTTTAAGCGAGTTTGCTTTTTAAGTGAAACACCATTGTAAGTGACCAATTGTGACTTCTGGCTGGGGGATTGTGAACCCTGATTTAGTTGTTAAGCGAGTTTTTGATTGGTTTTAGTTGTTAAACGAGGCGACCATTCAGAGAAAATTCTGTTCTTTAAGCAAGTTAGTCTCTAAGCAAGACTCTCTTTATGTGAGGTTTTACTGTACTCACAGGAGTTTCAGCACACACATTGGAGGCTTGGCATTTTCTTCTTTGTAGTCATCACAAAGGGAGAAAGTAGGTGGGACTTGCTAAGCTCTGTGGCAAATACAAGGGGCTGTGGGATTGGTAGTTAATAAGATTCTATGCATGATGGTTCTAAAACCTACTAGCTCCACTATATAGGCCTGGATAGGTTATCCTGCTAAGGCCTTGGGTGGCAAAATCCACAGGAAAGAATGTGTGTTTTCATGTCAGCAATTACTCTGGGTTGAAAGGATTTTTGCAGGGGACGCCCGAATGAGGCATTTTTTATGTCCCCCATCGTGCAGCTCTTGGGTATTGAATCCTGTCCTTCTGGTCTCCAAGCTCAGCGTTACCCACTAAGCTACCGAGGAAAGAGTGATGGTCCCCAAGTGGATTAAATATCACTTGAATCCATCCTGGTGGAGGACAGCAGCTTTATCAATATTGGCCTGGGGCAGATGAAGGCTTTGTGTGCCAAAAGGCTCAGGGCCGGAAAATGACTTGTGGAACTGGATCAGTGTATGGTTGTCATACTGTGATGCGTAAGGCAAATGGAAGGCCACTGCATTACATTCTCAGGACAATCTTCATGAGTGATCATTATGATTATCACCAGTGTTTGGAATTGGATATGGCACAAGAAGAAGAATTCCCACTATAGAGTTCTGACCATTTCCTTTCTTCGGTGGCTTACATGTAGTGTTCTAGATATGATAATAAAGAGAATGAATATAAAGATTGTGAAACCTAGACATTTAAACCTAGCGCACATACCAGTGGAACCCTAGATGTCTACACGTTAGAGTTATCTGGTTCTTGAATTGTCTGAGGCTTGCAATACCATCTTCAGTCACTAGATGGCTGAACCAACCAGGACATACCCTATATACTCTAGTATAAACTGAGTTTTTTAGCCCCCAAAATAATCCCAGAAGCCGGGACTCAGCTTATACTTGGGTCAATGACCATGAGCGTCCCAAGACTACTCTGGATTGAGATATGCCAACAATTTAATTAATTTTACATATTTTCATGTATTTTGATTATTGAAACTCACTAGCAGCTGCTGCATTTCCCACCCTTAGCTTATACTCGGGTCAATGTATTTTCCTGGGTTTTCAGGTCAAAATTAGGTACCTTGGCTTATATTCGGGTCAGTTTATAATCGAATATTTATGGTAAATGTGCAATTGATAAAGTTTGAAGACTAATAGACTGAAGGACTGCATGGGTGTAGATTAATCAGACCTACACAAGGCTTCTGTGGATATGTATTATGAACACAGATATGCCTGAAAGCCCCAGAATCATGGCATCACACAGATGACATGAACACAGTCTGGCTAACATTTGATGGCTGCTAACCCTTATTTGACAGCTCTAGGGCTCCTTCAACCAATCTAAAGCTAGCTACTTTCACTAGTATGAAATAAATTGGGTTTGCTTTAGGATTTGATGTTGGAAAATGATTATAGGTATGCTGCAGTGAAGATTGACAGCATATTTTGAAGGGTAGTTCATACACATTTGCACAATGTAATCACAGGAACAACAAATACTCGTAGGGTTTTTTATTTCAATTTCCAGAAGCCTAGGTCAGTTTCTCAGAACACTTATCAGCCAGTGTACTGACTTAGGCTTCTAGGAGTTGAAGTCCCCCCTGTGGGTTGTGGGCCCCACTTTGGGAACCCCTGGTCTAGTTATACCGTAAAACCCTGGTTTATGATGTTGGTCCATTCTGACAGCCTTCATTGTAGACAATAAATAAATAAATAATAAACTGAAGCACATTTTCCCATTGGAATGCATTGAAAAAAATAAAAAAATTGATCCCGATCGGACAAAAACAAACAAACAAATACAGCCCCCTCCCCCCAAATGCAAAAAAGCCAGACACATTCATCTCCCACAAAAGGGAAACAGTCCCGACCAGACCAAAAATATTTTTTTAAATACAAAAAACTGCCAAATGGTAGACATGATCATCCCCCACCACCCACAAAATGGATGAAGTGATCTCCTAACTTTTCCATGCCGCTGCTTCTTCCTGAGCAGTTTGTCCAGCCACCGTGGGAGCCCAGTCTCTGCTGCTACTGGCAGCAGGAGAGTGTAGGGACCTTATCCGCTTGGTTCCGGTCTTCATAGGTGCTCCCTGCTCAGCGTTATAGCCGGGAACGGGTGCCTGGGGGAGGCGTGCGTTCCTGTCTGTAGTGCTGTGCAAGGAGCTCGGACAAAGACCAGAACCAACTGGATAAGGCCCACCCCACTTGCCCACTGCTGGTAGAAGTGCCGGACAATGTGGAAATAGCGGCAAAAACACCACCAACACCGCCATCACCTCCTCCACAGCCTCCATAGTGATAAGGGATGAATTGCGACTTCCAGCGGTGGGGGCGGGCGGGCACCATTTTAGGCTCTAAAATTGTGCAGGACTTCCATTTTTGAATTTAAATGCAATCCCCGAACGTAAACCGAAAAATAGTGAACCAGGACATTATTTTTATAGAATTTACAGTCGTAAACTGCGGCAAATGTTAAGTGAGGCATTCAGAAACCAGTGTTTTACTGTATTTGACTATCAAATGATGTGTGAAAAAACAAATGTATGAAAAACGTTTGAAGCGCATGAGTATTGTGTTTCAAAATTGAGAGCTGTTTTGCATGTTACATATCAAAAATACTTCAATATTGCCTTTACAACTAATACTCTCTCCACCAACCTACCTTGATCTAGTTAAATTATTTTCTTATAATGTAAATCTCCATTTGTGATCATGGCATTATAGCATGATGGACTGGCACTGAGAAGTTTACATCCACAGTCATTTGTGAAATTTACGGAATGACCTTGGACCAATCTGACTCTCTTACCTACTTCATAGAGTCAGTGTGAGGATGGGCTCACTGGAGAAAGGGTGGGAATTAATTTTAATAAACAAATAATAATAATTAGTACATATATTTCTACACTGTTTGGATGATGGCCATTAAAGTATACCATGTGATAGCAGTCCTCAATAGGAAATTAGATGGGAGAAACCAATTTCCTTTTTTAAAAAATGGATATGGTGTGTTTTTCTCAGGGTGACCTTTCTTTTAATAGGTTGCCATTCTGTAAACATCCTCTCCCCCTTCTTAATAATAGAATTCCATTGTATCTTGATGCGGTGTATCTTCCAGAATATTTTGCAAATGTTATAAAAAGTCATTATATCTATAGACACTTGTGTTTCATGTGCTGAAGAAAAGCTTGAAATGGTTGTGATTGAGATACCCCCTTTTTAACAGAGCAGCGGTGTTTTGGATCAAAGCTGAATTGCACAGCATAAGAAAGGAGCAGTGAGCATTTGATGGAAACAGATAATAAAATGCATCAATTGTGTCAGCACCTCATTGCAGTCACATCTGGCTTACTGTCAGGGTCCCATTAGATTCCTGTGGTTTTATGTGCCAAAAATAATATGTTCTGTAGTTAATGGAACTGGGATATTTTCAGCTTGATGTTTCTTCCCTCCCCCCCCCCCCCTTTTAAAAAAACTACCTTATTTTCTTTTAGGTTTTGTTAAGGCTTAAGTTTCATCTGAGTGCAATCTTATCTCTTTAAAATTTTATGACTGGGATATCAATTGCACTCTTGATCTGTTCCTTTCTCTCCATTATTACAGTGAATCCAGTAGTCTGAGCAGTAGTGATGCTGGTTTATTTACCAATGACGAGGGAAGACAAGGTACTGGAAGCGTACATTTATTTGCTTACTTACTTGTTTTTCTTTCTAAACAGTATCACTTTTAAGTCCTACAAACACTGCCCAATATTTTAAATCTACCACATAGAAATTTAAGGGTGTGAGTTGTTGTTTTAATGATGCTGTTTTATGACTCTGGACAAAGATTTTCTATATTTATTAAAAATAGTTTTAAAGGTAAAGATCTCCCTTTTTCGAAAGCCAGTCGTATCTGACTCTAGGGGTCAGTGCTCATCTCCATTTACAGCCAAAGAGCCAGCACTGTCTGTGTCTTCAGATGTTTCTGTGGTCATTTGGCAGGCACGACTAGACATCAGAGCACACAGAACACTGTTACCTTTCCCATCAAAGTGGTACCTATTTATCTACTTGCAATTTCTTGCTTTGAAATTGCTAGGTTGGCAGTTTCAAAGCAAGGGACAGAGATGGGAGCTCTCTTTATCAAGCAGCACTTGGGTCTCGAACTGCTGTCCTGCCAACCTTCTGGTCATCAAGCCCACTAAGCCACCGTAGCCTCAAAATAGTTTTACTCTGCTTTTATTCTCATGAGGATACAAAGCAGATTACAATATTAAATCAAACAAATAGAAAAAACAACAGTTCCATTTTAGAAACCCCTTATAAGATAGCCAGTTACTTAGAAGAAGAAAAACTTCCTAAAGTGAAAATTCTTTGCTGACATGAAGAGGGAGAGCAAAGAGGAGACTACACTGGCCTCTCTTTGGAAGGAGTGACAAAGCAGACCTTCTCTTATGTCCTCACCAAATATGCCTGTGAAACTGGCCAGACTGAGAGAAAGGTCTCCCCTGATAATTTTAAAACCCATAAAGAAAGTCTTGGTCTTCCTGAAAATTTGAACCCAAATAATTTTGGACTTCAGGTTGTTTAAGATAACAGCACACACCTCTTAATTTCTGAAAAATAAATATAAGATCTCTTCTGACTGAGTTTTATTTGACACCTAAAGCAGTGTGGCATGAAAGTTTGATTTCTAGGTGTTTTGTTTTTTGGGTTAAGAAATTTTTCTACCTCATAGAGTAATTTGTTAGATGGGCCCTGTCCTGAATGCAGGATAAATAGTAACCATGAGAGCAATCAAATTTTAAGAGTTCAGATGCTAAAAAGTGCTGCATGACAGAGTGAGCTCCTGTTTCTAAGTCAGCTCCTGCCAGCATAGTTTGAAAGCAAGAAGTTGCAAGTAGATAAATAGGTATCATTTTAGTGGGAAGATAACAGCATTCTGTTCCTAGTCATGCCTGCCACATGGCCATGGAAACGTCTGCAGATGCAGACAGCTGTAAATGGAGATGAGCCACCATACCCAAGAGTCAGATACAACTGGTTTTCGAGCAAGGGCAACCTTTACCTTCCAAAGTGACTAGCATAAATGTATGTAAGAATTTCAGGTGTTGATCAAGTGTGTAATTTTGTTTCACTTCTGAATTTTTAGTTGCAAAGACCCATTAAAGTATTTCTGGACTCTAATACTTTTTGTGGTACTGTCATCTTTCATTTAAAAATGACTTTTTCAAAACTTATTTCTTAATGAACTTAATCAGATTAATTTTATTTGGTCGCATCTGTTCATTTTAGTTTTCCCCTTTTATATATCAGACAAATCATGAAATTTAAATTAATTATATAACATTATCAGCCATAAGAACTAGTTTTGTAGTTTTATACCCTTTAATTCCCTGCAGGAGATTAAGGCTTGCATTGTGTGTGAGAGAGTTAGAGCTGAGATTGCAATAATTTAAAGAGAGTTCTCTGTCATTATCACTGAGGGATTACTTAGTTTATTTTTCACATTTCTGATTTGGTTGTAAAACATTTCATTTTATGTCCTCTTGTCAATCACAGTTCTGTAAATTCTGATGTGAGTAAATGCCTTGTTTTGAACAACAACAAGAATAGCTAGAGCAGGGGTCCCCAGCCACCGGGTCGTGGACTCGTATTAGGCTATGGGCTGTTCCAAACTGGGAGTGGGTGGTGCTGGGAGCTTTGATGGCAGCCTTCTACCCTCAATGTGCTCTGCCAGGTCTGCGTGGCAAATGGAACAAGAACACGGCTTCAAACACAGCAGATAGGCAGGTGGCTAGGCCCCTCCTCCATGTTGCTTAACTATGATGGGACTCCGCCCACCATCCTTGCACTGTCCAATCCCACCCACCCTCACTTACTGGTCTGTGGAAAAATTGTTTAACATGAGACTGGTCTGTGGTGCAAAAAAGGTTGGGGACCCCAACTCTAGAGTAAAGGAATACCAATTCTGATTATGAAATTGACTTCTTTGACTGATAAACTTTAACCTCTCTTTTTTAATTTGAGGTTTTGTGTTGTTTATTTTGTGTTAATCATAGGTGATGATGAGCAGAGTGACTGGTTTCATGAAAGTGAACCGGGAGGTGCTTGCGGGATCACTGGAATCATTCCATGGTGGGAAAAGGAGGACTCTGCAGAACTTGAGAAAGAGTTACCTGATCCAGTTTTTGAAAGTATCCTAATGGGAAGCTTCCCTCTTATGTCCCATTCAGGAAAGAGAGGTCAGCAGCTTTTGAAAGACAGAATAATTTTATGTTGAAGTTGTTATCATTTTGTGTAAATAATGATTTTTATCATTGTAGCTCAAAAAATTAACCTTTCAGAAATTCTCAAATTTCTAGAGTGTTTGCTGTTACCTGTGGTGTAAGGTTGGACCTCTTAAAGTTACTTTTGGACCACAGTTTTCATCAGACCTAGCCAGCGTAAACATTGATGAGAAATTATCGGGTGTTACAGTCAAAACCATTAGGAGGGCAACAGTTTTCTCCTCTTGTTCTAGTGCTTTTCTACAAGTACTGATATTCATTCTCTAAGTCTTATGCTTAATTAACAAGATTAGTTCCAGGAAAAGGTTTTTAATTGCTGAGAGTTCAGACCTCAGTGGCTAACTGTGTAGTTCTTTTTGACCTTTTGTGATAATTTACAAATACATTATCATAAAATCATTTCAGCTGTTGTAAAATTTATCTATGAGCCTATGCAGAGCTGTAGGTAGAGTTGTACAACAGTTGTGGAATTCATCAATGCCTGCTAGTCATGTATGTTTTGTCTAGGATTAGAGGTAATGTACTAATATGATAGGATTTCACATGCTAGAGTGTTATAGATGCTTATTGAACATTTTCATGCCTCCCTTTGCCCCCTAGTAATGTTGCAATAGTCTCTGAAATGGTGATTTAATTAAGGTGTCTGCTGCAGGTGCAAAAGTGGAGTCTAGCTCAACTGAGGGGGCACTCCCCCTCCCTACTGCAGCCCCTGTAAGGGAGATAAACTCTCCAGAGCTCTTTGGTTTTAAGGCACCATGGAGAAAAGATAGAGGAAAATGTTCCATTGCAACCACAAACACAATGGTGGATTTAGCATGTGCACCTGTAGCCCCTTTAAAAAGGGGAAATTGAGACTTCTACTTCCACATCTTAGCAATGTCATACAAGTAAAAAACGTGTTTTCAAAAGTTTCCCTTAAGAGTGAAATTTCACTAGAAAGAAAGATTTCTAGTGGTTTATTTAAAGATTTCTAGTGGTTTATTTAGAATTTTTTTGAAGTGGTATCTATATTAGTCTGTGCAAGCATATCAGAGAGTAAACAAAACAAGACAAAAATGTTGTGCCACCTTAAAGGACGAAGTGGACTTTTTCCACAAAAGCTAACCTTAAAATACAGGAGCTAGTCTTTAAGGTAGCCACAATGTTTTTTGTCTTTTGTGTGTGTGTTTTGTTTTGTTTAGTTTCTGGTTTATTTAGCTACCTGTCTACATTAAACTATAGGTTAATGTCACTAGATTTAAGAAATAGGATAGGAATGAGCAAAGGCGAGGTTCTTATCCCATACACAGTTTGCACAGTCACCATGCTAGCAGTACTGAATGTATGCTAAAATGGCACTTGCATGATGTACAAAATTATCTTGTTGCATTTTAAGGGAATACTGTCCTTACAATGCTTCATTGTCTTATAATGCACAAAATAATCATGGAATTAGAACCGATAGGCAGCATTGGAAATGAGTTTTTTTCCCCATTTTGTTTTTAGACCTTGTAGGAGCTAGCTAAATCAGAAATACAGTGGAACCTCATACAGCAATCACCCTGTACAGCAACAAAATCACATAACAATTAGGTTTTGAAAAAAAAGACATCCTGCATAATAATTTTCCCTATGAAAAAAATCGTACAGCAGTTTTTCAATGGGAAAAACCACTTCGCAAAAAGAATTGTTGTATGATGCACCCCATAGGGAAAATCACTACTGTATACAGTAATACCTCAGATAACATTTACCTCGGATAACACTAAAATCGCATACTATTAAGTAATCTGGGGAGAAGAATTGGATCGAATAACGTTAAGGTTCTATGGGATGGATCGGATAACAACCGCTAAAGCCTGTGCGGTTACAATGTATCTCTATGGAGCTTTAACGTTATCCGATCCATCCCATAAGATTTTAACATGCATCAGATAACACTAAAAATCGAATAACACCAAGACTTGTGGAACCAAGTCTTAGCGTTATCCGAAGTATTACTATGGAATGCATGCATCATATAGCAATTGTTTCGTACAACAATGAGCTTAAAATTGATCGTACAACAACGGTGTAAAATTGTTGTATGAGGTACCACTGTAATTGTTTTTGCCCCTGTCCAGCTGTTATATCCTATGTGATATAGTGTTCAGGAGACATAGGTTCAAATCCCTACCCAGCCATGGAAACTCATTGGAGAAATGTAACTTGTTTTTTTTTTAAAGGATACCTTGAAAGCTTTATTAGGGTAATTGCAGATGAATTGAAACCTGATGGTATATAACACACATAACAGCCGGCATTTGCCAACTATATATGGCTGCCAATATAAATATGAGTTGTATAAAATTCCACTTGTACTTGTTTGAACAAATCTGTACTACATAGTGACATTACAGAGTATATATTTAACAGTATCAGTTTTCAGAGCATTGGCTTGCATTGACAACAAATACTGGGACATAATAAGCTATCTTCATTTTACATGTTCTGCTCATTTGCAGTGGTTGTTCAATCCTTTATAACAAAAAAGGAGAGCAGGCTTAAGACTAGCAATAAAGAATCAGACAAGAAGGAATTTTTATTTCATAGATTGGTCTTTAGTAACTGCAAATGTATTTGCACCGGGTGTGTTTAGTTTAAGCTATAATTCTGTTTTGTAGACTTCCAGACAAGACTTAGTCACCTTCATGGAATGCCAGCAAGGAACATCAAAAAAGCTACAGGAAACCCAACCACAATGGTAGGCTGTTTCTCATAATTTACAATGAACTGCATTTTCCATTACGTTATAGCATTTTGAAAGTATCTACTGTTTGTGCATAAGAGAAAGTAATTTTTTACAGAGTACAAATCAGAAAGGTGACACTCAGTTCTGACGTTTTTAATAGTTGGCTATCCTTTTAGAACTGTATCAATTCATTGAACACAATGTGAATGCTGTTGCTGAAGGTCAAATTGACAGTATTAAATATTAGTCTAGGGAAGCTTTATATATTAAAATGATCTACTTATTTATTTATTCCAGAAGTACTTGCTCATGTCTTTTTACCCAAAATCATTTTTGTGCTTATGGATGGAAATTAGTTTATAGACTATATACACTTCTTCTTTGCCTTTATTGCTGGATCCATAGTCAGAGCCGCCTCGTCTCCTTTAGTGCCATTGGTAGTAACATAACTCTGCTGTACTGGAATCAGTGATTTTTTCCATTTCATAGAAGACATAAGGTAGCATGAAAATGGAAAACACATATTTACTGATTAGATTTGTTTGAAGCATGTGGCTACAACTAGCAGAATCCTAAGTTGCTGCTTCTCTGCTTGCTAAATCTGGTATGATTTTGGGAGTAAAGGCAGAATCTGGAAATTATTTTGGGTAACTTGGAGAGGTTTATTAAGAAACAGCAGTTCTGTGTTGAATAATCGTCTTTAAAATCTTGGCCTGTGAACTTTGCCTTTAGGGTAATGAATCAGATGAATGGCGTCTAGTTGCTGGTTGCAGGTCTCCCTATTTTTATTTTTGGTTCACTGCTTGCTTGAGCATATCTGGGATTTGTAGCCCATTTCCTAGCTTATTGCAATCTCACTCTGGTATTTTATAGAAGCTATTACAACTGATAGGTTAACTTCATGGTGTTGATGATACATGGCTCAACCACACTAAAAACTGTCTTCCCCCTCCAAATTGTAACAGTGTGATTAGGTTTCAATTGGTAGAGATACACTATATTTTTGTATAAATATAAAGGAGAGTGAAGAATTGTTTTTGGTACAGTGTCTCAATAATAGAAATCTTGTCTTTCTCCTGCAAATTACATAGTACACGTTATAAAATTGTGCCATATAGAGAAGAATTTGGCAGTGCTGAATAATCCTCAAGACAGTGGATATTTTTTGTAGCCAAATGTTGTAGAAACAACTACCTGTTGTCTAGAAACAATAGGATATTACTTGTTCAGTTTATGAACATAGCTTTTTGACAGAATTGTCGGTTTTTATTATTTTGTAAATATTATAGGGAAATGGATTTACTTAGGTAA
Organism: Furcifer pardalis; assembly: GCA_030440675.1. Taxonomy (NCBI): domain Eukaryota; kingdom Metazoa; phylum Chordata; class Lepidosauria; order Squamata; family Chamaeleonidae; genus Furcifer; species Furcifer pardalis. Next base: position 138,467,005 of record CP126890.1, read on the forward strand.
TCTTTATTGTATCAAATGCATGCTTATAGAGGAAGGCAAATCAAATAGGTTACCATGGATAATTTCATGTTTTACCAGCAGTCTGACAACCTTTTCTCTCCTACACCTCCTAGGCATACTCAATACATTTGGAAATTTGTGCTGTTGGCAGAACAATATGCTTCGTAGCCATTATTTGCCTGGATAACTTAGTGGTTTAGTCATGGGCAAGCTGCACAATCCCAAGACACCCACGGAAGAACAGAATGATGAACCATTTCTGTGTATTCTCTACCTGGGAAACCTGAAAAGGGTCAACATAAATTGGAATTGCAATACATACCATACATACATAAGGAAATTTCAAAGGCAGTCTTTATCCAAAGATAAAAAGGAAGGAAAAGTGCAATACCTCTGGCTTGTGTTAATGCAGAACAAGAAGTAATTGCAGCTATTAGGCTGTTGCACTGAAAGCAAAAGTGCTTTTAGAAAGATTAATTTCTGAGCTTAGAAGAATATACCAAATGCAACTTATTGAACATAATTGGGATGATGATCCAATTCTTTTACTTTTAACATAGATTGGTTATACCTGCACAGTATCATCATCTTAGTACCTAGGAAGGAAGGAAGGAAAGGATACACTTTTTAATGGGTTATCATCTGAGTGCCATATAATATTTGTATGCACTGAAAACCTGGACCTGATTGTACTATACTATACTGTTGTATCCCTGTGACCTAACCTGTTGATGATTCCTAGAAATATGTTAACTCGGTAATGGACTAACTGCAGGAAACTCTGATTATTATTTTTTTACTAAATATCCAAAACAACCTTTATGGGTTGTGGTAAGACTGAATTATGGCAGTCCACTAGTAGCAAAAGTGTTAGGCATAAAATATCACCACCAACACAACTATTGTTGCTATTATTACTGTTATTATACTGGAAAAAACAAATACTCTACAAAACCTTAGTATTCTAGTAAACTAGATTAACTGCAGGAAACTCTGTGATCTCCCATTGAAGTATATTTTGCATGTGGAACATGTATTAAATACACTGTTATTATTGATATTGTTCTATCATTTTAACAAACTAATGAAAAACATCTTGTGAAAATATCAGTGCAATGTAAGCATAAATCTGAAAAAGTTTACAGCAACTTAATGCAGCAATTGAAAATTTAAGTTACACAGACTCTTATGTGTCAGGCTACCGGCCATCTTTCCCTTCCTAGGGGTCTCCCCATGCCCATTCCAGGACTCCCCTAAGTTACCCAGCCAAAGAGCCAGCCTGCAAAACCAGCTAAACCTAGCTGCAACTCCGTTCTGGAAACATCCAATGCCACAGATGACCAATGGAGTAATTGTTTGTAGATGGGGAGATATGTTTGGTAGCGTGCCCTGTGTGCGAATGCTCTATAGTTACCTCTTGCCCACAAAAGAGAAACATTGTTCTTCAAGCAAAACATGGTTTATTAATTAGGTTTCTTGAAGCATAGTCCATAAAGAAAAACATAGATAAGGTTCAGGTGCATAGAATCAGTCCAAAAGCAAAACATAAGGCCTAGGTAATCATGGTGACACAAAAAGGAAAAATTCCCAGGCAAGTTAATCCATAGACATTCAAAGCAGAACTGAGAACTCTCCCCAAAATGGAGCTCGCTGACCAGTGATGGGATGACCCCGGTTCCATCCGGTTCCCTGGAACCGGTAGGAACAATCCCGGACACCTCACCGAAAGAAATGTTTTTTTAAAAAAATTAAAGCCAAAATGGCTCCGATTTACTGCGCATGCACAGAAACTCAATCTGACGCATTGTGCATGCATCAGATTGAGTTTCTGCACATGCGCAATAAAATTGGAGCCATTTTGGCTCTAATTTTACTGTGCATGCACAGAAACTCAATCTGATGCACGCGCAATGCGTCAGATTGAGTTTCTGCGCATGCGCAGTAAATTGGAGCCATTTTGGCTCCAATTTTTTAAAAAAATTGGCGGTGACCGCAACGATAGTGGTGGCGGCGGCAGTGGCGATGACGGCGATGGTAACGGCAGCGGCAACAGCGGCAACGATGGTGGCGGTGGCAATAGCGGCGGCGGCAATGGTGGCGGCGACAGAGGCGGCAATGAAGGCGACAGCGGCGGTGATGATGGTGGCGGCAATGGCGATGATGGCGATAATGGCGGTGGCGGCAGCAGAGATGGCAGCGGCAATGGTGGCTGCGATGACTTCGGCGGCGGCGTGTGCAGGCGGCACAAGCCCTCAGAGGAGGGAACCTCCCCCGGGGCCTCCGAGCCCCCACAGGAAAGTTGAGGCCTGGCCTGCCCTGGCCGTCCGCCCTTGCCGAGCCCTCCTAGGGGTAAGTGAGGGGTTTGTGTTTGGGGTTGTATTTTTATTTAACTTTTATTTATTTATTTATTTATTTATTTTATTTACGGGTTTGTATGGCGGGTGGGTGGGTGGGTGGGTGGGTTGAGGGTGTGTGTGTGTATGTTTATTTTATTTTACTTTATTTTTTATTTTAAGGCCCCATCCACAACATCATGACGTCATGACATCAACTCCGCCCATGATGTCATGACATTGGCCACGCCCATGACGTCGTGACGTCATGGAGTGGTGGTAACAAATTTGTCATCCTATCACTGTCGCTGACCCATATGGTGCCCTCTGATCCAATCAGAAGCCTCCTGGCTCCTCTAGGAGAATGTTCCCATAACATGGAAATTGTTTACACATGTGCAGAGACACTGGGTCTGGTATAGCCAAAACAAGAGGCCTCTGCTACTAGCTAGAGATAAAGAATGGAAATAAACTGTACTGAAAACAAGTAGTCTCGTGACACAGAGAAGAGAATGATTTTTGGAGCCTAGTCAGACAACCAGGTCTCCTCCATCTTTGGGGAACGTTAAGAAAGTATGGTCTTCCCATGTTTACTTTGAGGGATATCTTTTTGAGTTCAAAAGTACATTCCCATATTGAATACTGTATAGATTTTTACAACTCAGGAAAAGTTGGCTGACATGAGATTTTGTTGCTCCTATACTAAAAGTATATGTTGGTGGTGTGTTTGTATGTCAGATGTAGTTCTTTTGAAAGGGTTTTCCAAATCTTTACTACTTGCTAGCCTCACCACAATAAAACTGCACCTGGAAGGCAGTACAGTGGCTGTTTTGAGGAAGAATTCACCACCACTAGGCTGGCTGATCAGCACATCACAGCTTCATATAAGAGGCTTAAACATATGATGTTCCTCTTGAATTTAGCTCTTCTGTACTGATGTACCAGTAGTCTCACTTAAGAGTATACTTGATTGTTTTTTCTCAATGTAGAAAAATGACAGCTATGATCCAGAAACTGTAAGAGGGCTTTTAATTACATGGTTGTTTATTTCACCTCTTTCTGAAACACCCATTTCAACATTCTGAAAAATATTGTTGTTAAGTCTAACTCTTGAGTGCCTTAAGTTTTACAGCTCACATTTAGTTCTGCCATGAGCAGAAATTTCTTCTAAATTTCTGTCTTTGTGTGTGCCAATAATTTATTTGATTCCCCCCCCCCCCAGCTCTGCCTTTGAAGCTACCGATCTGTGTGTTGGGTAACAGTAAAATGTAACTGAAATTAAAATCACAATTAGGGTACTATCAAAATAACCCATGATTAGGATCAACAGGGCAGCTGGTAAGAAATGACCCTGTAAGATAAAGAGCATTGTCCAACAGAAGCAATTATCTGATTATTATTATTTTGCCTGTCCAACTTTCATTCTTCAAAACAAATTGCTTTTTGGAAAATGTATAAATTATGTAAGATATCTTTTATGCATATATTAGAGCCATTCAACTGCAGCAATAGTGTCACACATCAAATAATAGTAAAAATGTTAATTTTTTGGGATCTATTTAGAGTTTTGCTAATGACAGGAATTTGTTTTTATTTATACCCTGATAAGTAATACACTTTGGCACCCTGCCTTTTCTGTAGCTGTATTCATTTATGCCTGCAGTGAATCTTTTTTATCTGCTGATGTAATACTTTGAATATGTTTCGTTTTCGGTGTAAATTGTAGAGCAGAAATATTTAGGTATACTGTACTTACTAAGGTTCTGTGAAATAGTTCAAATCTGATCTCTGCCACAGATTTGTTAGGTGGTATTACTAAAGCCTGTTTCTCAGACTCAGTGGCTATCTGTAGTATAAATACAGTATAATAGATCTGGATATGTTTTCAGAGTGGTTGTAAGATTACTTGAGTAGTATTTATTTATTGAAACACTGTCATGTTTTCCTCCCAATACTAGAAATTACTTATACATTACTGCAGGATTAAACACAGGTAGAAATAAAAGTGGAGGAAGTTAAAATTGTAAAAAAAATATGAAATTAAACTACTGTTGAATTAAACATTATTTGCACCCACCCATTCCAAGTCCCTTTTTCAGCAGCTTCTCTTGGAAGGATATTTGACAGCTTGGGAGCAATCATTGTGAACATCTTCTTTTGTATCCACACCAAATGTTCCTGTGAGGATAGTTAGGTTGAGAAAAGATTCAATGGCCTAAATGGGGTCAAATGGCATAATTTTCCTAGAGCTGGTCTAGGAAGTTGTATGGCTTTTTATGTTATCAACTGCTCTTTGACTTGTTCTTTGAAAAAGGTCAATATCCAGTGAAACTGTTATAATCTGAAAAAGAGCCTCCTCAAATATTGTCGTATTTTTGAACCACAGTTGGGCATATCCTGGGCAATGGCAACCTTGTGTTGCTAGTTAATCTTTCTCACACTAAGTCAGGCAAAAGGAACTACTGAATGAATTCACCAAAATGTGGCTTCATTTTTGCATATCAGAGAATAAACAAAACAAAAATACTGTAGCATTTTGAAGGCTAACTGATATATTTTAACATTAGCTTTCATGGATCGAATCCACTTCGTGAGACATGGGAGTGAAGCTTCGTGGCATCAGTTTATACACATCAGGTACAGAGGTATAGAGTAACTGGTTAGCATAATTTATTTATATATTATGTTTATATCCCACCCATCTAGGAGATTTTCCTGCTCTGGGCAGCTAACAGCACACATTTAACAAATGCATAGCAGAGTAAAATAAAAAGAAGTAAAAGAAAATAGCTGGCATCTAAGGGCACAGAGGATCAACTAGCTGGCTAATTTGTTGCTAAAGGGACCACGTTCTGGAAGGCCTCCTTGAATAAAAACATTATAAATTGTTGGTTTTTTAAAAAGCTATCCAGTGATGGGGTCTGGCGCAGCTCCACCAGTAGTGTATACCACAGTGTTGGTGCCACCACCAAAAAGGCTCTATTTCTAGTTATAGATTTTTCTGGCCGACCTCAGGGTCGGCACCTGAAACTGTGCCAACTGTGATAAATGGGTGATGGAGGGAGTTGTTCTGAAGGAGAGACACTCTGACAGATAACAAGGTCCCAAACCGTATGGACACGTTTTACTTCTTCCAGGAGCAACGAGAGCAGCACAGGCCGGATGAATCGCAGTAAACCCATTCGTGTGGATTCATGTGGGCTTCTGGGAATTGAAGTCCAAGACCATGTGGAGTGCCGAGGTTCGCCACCATGGATATAGGGCCTTATATGATAACGCTAACACCTTGTATCTTATATGGTAGGAAACAGGTAACCAGTGCATGCATGCCAAGGCTGGGGAAATATGATCGAATTTCTTTAAGCCTATAACCCACCTGGCTGCTGCATTCTGGACCCACAGTAATCTCTGTATGAAACACAAGGGCAGCCCCAGGTAGAGAGTATTCAGTAGTCAATCTGCGAGATTACCCCTGAGTGTGTCAAGGTTATGAGATAATCATTTTGTACTTGATGTGTATAAATTGATGCCATGAAGCCTCATGTCTGATGAAGTGGACTTGGTCCACGAAAAGTAACATTGAAATATAATAATCAGTCTTCAAAGTGCTATAGCATTTTTTGTTTTGTTTATTTTCTGATATGCTTGAAGCATAGACTAATATGGTTACTATTCCTCCTCTCCCCCCAAAAAAATCATTTTGGCAGCTTCATATCTGACCTAGATACAGAAGAAGAAAGTAGCTAGAGGCAGTAAGTAGTTTGTCCTGTGTGATTGGGACCAACAGAAGGTCCCAAATACTTCTTGAAGGTGTTGGGAGACATGCAGAAGTGGCAGGGAAGAGATGCACCCCCAAATGTTGGGGTGGACTACCTTCACAACCTCCAAATTGGAAATCTAAATTTTCAGAAGGATAATAATCCCATCCTAATAATTTATTGAACTAACCTTCAACAAGCACATCGTTGTTGTTATTTAGCAACTTTGGCAATGAAGAAATGTCCCAGAGGAAAAGAAGAGATTCACAGCAGGAACTTGTTTAATCTCTTTTAATTTTTGTAACTTTTTAATCCATGTTTTTACTGTGTTTTAAGTGTTTTTAAAGTTTGTTAGCTGCCCTGGGTCTTTGTGAGGAGGATGGTATAAAAGTTTGATTAAACAAACAAACAAACTGAGCCTCACAGAAGGCCCTCAGGAATGTAGTCAGGAATTCTAAGCCCCTAATACAGTCAAACCTCGCATAAAGAATGCCTCGCATAAAGAGTGCCTCGCTTAAAGAGCAGAATTTTCTCTGAAAGTTTGCTTCGCTTAACAAATAAAACCAACCAAGAGCTCGCTTAACAAATAAATCGGAGTTCGCAATCACCCACACAATTGGTCACTTTCAATGGAGTTTCGCTTAAAGAGCAGTCCTGTGGAACGCATTATGCTCTTTAAGCGAGGTACAACTGTATGGTAAATAGATCTGTTGCAGGAAATAATGGATGCAACCTAAAATGCCACTGTTCCTAATGCTGATTTCCAAGCCAAAATTGATCAGTGCTGCTCACTTTAAACGATAACCTTGGTATACATTTCAATTTTTAGAACACCACATTCAAGGGTAGACTGGTGATTACATTAGAAGGGGCTACAGAAGTGTATTGGTGCATTTGGGGGCAAGCAGGGGTGCTGGATTAATATTATGTTGTGATAAATGCTTCCTGTTTAGGAGATGAATCAGAGTGGGGGCCTAGACAATTTAGTTTTGAGTCTTTACACAGACCATACTTATTGAATAAAGAGAGCTTGTTAACTCTTATTGCCTCAGTACATTGCTGAGAACAAGGGCTAAGTAATTCCAAAATACATTAGTAGTGTTGTTGAGATTGAGATTGCATGAATCCAGTCTGGCAAGGAATGCTCATAAGCATACCTCTGAACAGTAGATATGGAGTTTCCATCCAGCTCAACTGTTTGAAATGGATCTGATGCACTGAAATGTCTGTTTACATGCAGAGAAGCCTGATTCTTGTACAAAGAGAAGTTTCTGGTTCAAGGTTTGTCTTCTCTTATGTTGCCTGTTTCCAGTACAGGTTTTTAAGTAAGCCTAATATAATATTAACCTGAATTATGGTCATTTAAAAGGTGGGAGGTCAGCAGTTCGATTTCTAAGTACTGCAGGATGGAATCAGCTCCTGTCTCTGTCCCAGTTCCTGCCAACCTAGCACTTTGAAAGCAAGAAATTGCAAGTAGATAAATAGGGACCACTTTGGTGGGAAAGTAAACAGTGTTCTGTACGCTCTGGTGTCTAGTCATGCCTGCCACATGATCATAGAAACGTCTGCCAAAGCAGACAGCACTGACTCTTCAGCTTTGAAAAAGAGATGAGCACTGAACCCTAGAGTCAGATACGACTGGCTTTCAAGCAAGGAAAACCTTCACCTTTACTTTAAAAAAATGTAAATTAAGGTACATCTAGCTTCAAGTTTATACATGCCTGAATTTTTAACATATTTGGCATATGATTTTATTCTTTGTAGGTTTCCCTCTACTTAATATTGGATATGGCTAAAACTGTAGGTTTTGTTTAAGAAAGCCCTTTTGGGTTTTGATGGATTTGTAGTCTTCAAAGGGAAACAAAACACTAAATATTTCTAATCCCGCATTATTTACCGCATGGGTGGTTAAAATGCTACTTTAAGTCTCATAAAATTTAGAGGAAGAAATCTGCCAACTGTAGCAGGAATTAGATTTAGGAAGAGAGGTACAGAGTCAAAATATTGCTACAGAATTAAATGTCAAAAATCTTCTTTAATAGTAGATATATAGTTCACAGTGTCTGGTTATGATTAATATATTTAATCTAAATCACTGAAAGTTGCTCTCTCCTTTTCCATAAAATACAATAGGACACAAATCAGTTTTACTGTAGGTGGATAACAATTGGAAAATAATGCATCTTCCCGCCCAATAAATTGTCAGTTATACCTTTTAACTAAAATCAATTCATCTTTTGACAATTTATTGCAATTTCTTATAATAAATCTTCTGAAATGTTTATTCATTTGCTGCTTGATACATTTGTGCCAGTTTTCTTATGCTCTAAGGTTTTTTTTCTTTTGATTCATTGTAAATCAGAAAATCTATTTTGAGTCAATTTTCTAGTTAAGAAGTTAAAATCTATAGCCCAACAATTTTCCTTTTTGGTGTGTCCTTTATACATTTTAATACCCTTGAACTTTGATGCAATACAGTACATTTTGATAATAAGGTGATTAGAAGGCTTTTTATTGTAACTTGTTGAAAAAAGGACCACACAGGAATGCAACTAACTGCAAGAATATTAGGAGACTTTTCATTGCAGGGTTAGATTACTTAAAACATATGGAGGAAAAGTAAAGCCAGTGAACAGATACATGTGTTTTAATTAAGTGGATAGGAGAAGAAATGTTCTGTTTCACTTACAGTAAAATAACAAGGGTCTATAATGGGTCACATCAGTGATGCCACATACATAACTGCATGTATATGCCTAATTTTTCCCCTTTACCATATTCTTTTTTTTATTCATACTTACAGGTTCAGCAGTTTATTTTTTCAAGCTAAAAATAAACCTATATCAAGAATGGCTATTATAGAATGTTTCTATAGAAACATTAAATCTTCCCATAACCAGTATTTTCATTGCTATGATAACATCAGCACTTTGAATTCATTGACAGGTAAGATGAATAGATAGATCAGAATGAAGTGATTAAGTCATGAGGTGGGCAGAGTTTTTTAAAAGCTTCCTCATGCAAAAGCATCTTCTTCAAAAAGAAAACTAGAACAGCAGAGAGACTTTATAGCCCAGGTATGTCTATCCTGTACAGGGCAATTTTTTTTAATGAGATGTCAACCCTTAAAGTACTGAAGATAGAAGAAGAAGAATCCATTGTACTCTGAACTGACCTCAAATCTGCTTCACATATTCATCCAGCCATATTTTATTTTGTTCTGATAAGAAGATATACAAATCCAGTAATTAGCTGTAAATGTACAGTTGTTATCATTCAATAGACAAATCTCAGAATACCTAGTCATATTTTGTTTACTATAGATATCAGAATGTTGACAGACTAAGATAATGTTAAAGAACAGACAACAGTGGATGAAGGGGGATATGACTTACTAAATATAGTAGAGCAAGTTGAAATTGTCACATATTGGTGAATCTGTTCAAAGGATAACATCTTGGATGTTGAAATGATTGATTTGAGAGGTAAAAAATAATTTGCATGGAAGTATTAGAATTCATTAATTTCACTAATTACATAGTGAAGAAAACAGATGTTTTCTTCACTAAAGAGCAGACATTAATTACAGGTCTTACCTGTTCATCTAAAAATAGTGTCAATATGTTCCGTTTTCTGTCTTTAAATGTTGATTTTCATAGGAAGTCTTATGCCATTATTCGAGTTTTTAAGGCCTCATTAATAAAGCTATTTTCAGATAAAATTATGTTTAAAGAAAAAGGAATTGATGGCTTCCCAAAAGATTCTTAGATTTTTAATTAGCTTTATATTTACTGCATTTGTCTTTTTCTGTTTATTTCAAAAATCTGTGTCTATAAACCTTACTTGCACCTGGAAATAGAGAGAAGGATTTTGTTATCCCTACCTTTTTTCATAGTAAAACAACCATGGCAAAGGTGAAATATAGGGTACAAGTATAAGATATGAAATGCAAGATGGCATTAAAAATAATTTTGTGTCATAATTTACTCTGGGTTGAAAGGATTTTTGCTGGAGAAACTCCTCTCAGGAGACGCCCAAATGAGGCTGCTTTCATGTCCCCAAGATCCATTGTGCAGCACTCTGGTATCGAACCCCAACCTTCCAGTCTTCAAGCACAGCATCTTAACCACTAAGCCAAGGTGGCATTTATTTATCAACTAACGACTGTCAATGAGCTATTCTGTAACACAGGCGGAGATACTAGAGTCACTGTGGCAATCTTTAATTAGCAATTTCCCTCAGTAAAATGAAACAGAAGTCAAGTTCTGTAAGATAGTCTCCTGCTGAAGTACTAAGAAAGATTTTAATTGCAAATGAATTTAAAACATTTGGAAAGAATATTTGATGCTTTCAAATAAATACATAATACAGTAGTTCTGATCTGTGCTGAACTTTTTTAAAAAATGTTTGAGGTAGGTGAACATCTGTGCTTTCTTTCAATGTAACTTGCTGGAGGAACTGGAAGTGGCCAATTCTTCAGTCAACCTGAATATAACCCAAAGGTATCAAATGGCCTTGACTTTGATAAAATAGATTGCTCCAGTAAGATGACAGAAACAATGCTCTGTTTTGCTATGTTAATCAAGTCAGACAAAAGCCCAAGCACAGTAGCAGCTCAGAGAAACTCTGTTGGCAAAAGCCTAATTAAAGATAAACTCCTAAAGCATTCATTTATTTCTCTAGCAAAATACTCAGGCTGGTAAAATAGCCACAGCTTGGGAGAGTAGGGACTTTATAACCTCACTTAACCTCTCTAGTATATCTGAGAGGATTCGTCTTGGCAGGTCCATCTCCAAGGAAGAGCTCATTGAAGCCTTTAATGGTCTGTCTCTTGGCAAATTGCCTGGCGTAGATTCACTTGGAGAGGATTCTTCAAAGCTTTTTATGCACTGCTTAGCACAGAGGCCTTTTAAGTAGCTAATTTTCAGGAAGTGATATGTGTCCTGTCTGGATTACCTGATCATTCTGCTTGTTGAGAAAGGTTAGACTCGGCTTACTATCCTTAACTTTACCAGAATATTTCAAAGTGTCAACATTTTTATAAGAGGGTTAAATGCTTGCTTTGCCGTACTGAAAATTGAATTCTAAAAGTGTATTAATTGCTACACATTAATTAAATTGCCCTTGAATGGTTCTGTTAGTTCCAGGTACAGAGGGTTGTGATTTTTGGACTTTTTGTAACATTTTCTTGTAATTATTTTTTTTAATTATTTTTTAAAATAAAAATTAATTCTTAATGTCTGTCAATGTATGATCTGCCTTAAAAGCTGTGATATGAAATTACAGTATATTGATTTTCAGAATGCAGGTAGAAAAAAATTTCTATTCCTTCTCATTTGACAACCGCAGTTTTTAATTAATAAATAATTTGTTATGTAAAGGTTGCCATTGCTAGAAAGCTAGGGTTAGGTGCTCATCTCTTTTTACAGCCAAAGAACCAGTGCTGTCTGCATGTGCAGACGTTTCCATGGACATGTGGCTGGCATGGTACCTATTTATCTACTTGCAATTTCTTGCTTTCGAACTGCTAGGTTGGCAGGACCTGGGACAGAGATGGGAGCTCACTCTGTCATGTGGTACTTTGATTTCAAACTGCTAACTAGCCAACCTTCCAGTCATCAGTTTCATCGTCTTAACCACTAAACCACCACAGTCCCACTCAATAACTTTGTTACTATAGGTTTTTTCAAAGTGAAATCTTAGAAGGACTGTTATACCTATATGTGACACTCTGGTAAAACATCCCTTGGTAAAGGGAAAGACTTCTACTATTTTGGGCTTCTAACTAGCTTCTAACAGCTGTAGCCCTCTCTTTCACTTTATAGATACAGTGGAATATTAGTAGAGATTGTGGTTGCCAGTGAAAACCAGAACTCCCTGCTTTCTCCTTCTAATTTAAGATGAAATAACATCCAGTATTAGCCAAATTCTAGTTCGTCAGAGTGTAACATAAGGTTATGCTGCTGTAAATGTGCCAGGCATTCCACCTTGGTAACAAAGACTGCATAGCGCAGGGGTGCCCAAACTTTTCAGGCTGTGGGCCGGTCATGTGGTTTAAGGGGGGGTCACTATGGCCCATGGGCTGGATCTGGCCCCTGAAGCCCTCGTTGTTCCCAGAAGCAGAAGTAAAACACACCTACAGCCACGTTTTACTTCTGCTTCTGGGAGCAACGAGGGTGTCATGGGTGGATGAGTTGCCATCAGAGACCAGATCTGGCCCATGGACCATTGTTTGGACACCTCTGGCATAGAGCAATTGTGTAGTTGGTTGTGTGATTCCCCTTTGATCAATTGATGATAGCATTTAGTAAAGTAGTATTAAGTTATATGGTCATGTAAGTGCACAACTGGATTCTAGATACAGCATTAACATATCATTCCATCCTTGAGTATCAAGTAATTTCATCATAGAGTCCTGTCTGGAACCTTGGAATGCTGCTGTTGCCTGCCAGTGTTGTCATTACTGTACTAGACTGACCAATTATCCACATAAAGTAATTTCCTACTATGTCTTAGTATTGTAGCTTACAGGCTGGATGCAGAGCCAGTGATTATGAGTTTGATTTCCCACTCTACCTTCTAAAAGAAAAGTCAGTCTGTGTAGCCTTCAGCAAGCTACTGTGTCCCAGGGTGCCCCAAGTAGAATGAAGTGGTAATCTGCATTGAGGACTTTACCTAGAAAAATCCTGGAAAGGGGTTACCACAAGTTTCAATTGATTTGATAGCATACAATTATTATCATTAGGGAATGTAATGTGAAGTTATTTTCAAAGACTATGGACGATAGAGAGATCGAATCTAGTGATGAATATATCATCTTAACGCCTGATGGGTATGAATCAGCATTGGTTAACCTTCTAAGCAATATCTATATTGTTAACCCTGATCTATTTGTTTGCTTGTTCATCTGTCTGTTTAATTTGTGCTAATAGTACTCAAAACATTAAATAACACCAACAATTTAGAAGCAATGGAGCTATTACAAATTATTATTGCACCAATTGTATTTAATAAAACATCAAGCAATACAATGTAGAATAAATTATAAATAAACTAACATTTATATTTTACAATGCATAACGTATAAATCAGGCATTCTCAACCTGCGGGCCAGATGCAGCCCATGGCACCATTTCATCTGGCCCTCCACCAAACCAGGATGTGCCATGTGGTGTAGGAAGGACAAAATGGCCATCTGGCCCTCAAAGCTGTCTGAGGGAGCGTGACCCGGTCCCCAGCTTAAAAAGGATGAGAACTCCTGGTATAAATAATTAAAGAATGCTGCAGTGTTTTACTTGAAATGTCTCATTTGACACTGTCTGTCTGCAAAGTATTTTACCGTGGGTTGTAAAATTTGTTTTCCTTGTTTGAAGATTGCGTACAATTGTATCAAACATTTAAGTTGTAGTTGTCTGCAGTTTCCCTTGGCTGATCAAGTGTTTGTGTGTAGTAGAAAGCAAACATTGTTGCTGTTCCGTCTCCCTTCTCAAGGCAACACACTTGGTTAGCCAAGTGAGGCTACTGTGTGTCCATTAATACATAAAATAAATACAAGATTTGCTTAGGTTCTCAAGATAAAAAATAGGTTTCGTATCACTTTGGATAATATTAATCCAAGTAGACTGTAATAAGTCACAAGAACATAAGATGTCTTTTAGTGCGGTAATGCTTCAATATATCAAACCAATGCAAAGAAAACAAATTATAGGTGAAGAGTGCAGAATTATATTGAACAAGTTTAGCTTTGTATTTTGAATATTTTAACAAGCAAATTGAGAAATGCTTTGCTATGATATAAATTCCTTTTTTGGGGGAGGGGAGGGGGGCAATGTTTGCCAGAACAGTAATTTTTCTGAAATACGTTGTACCTCGCTTAAAGAGCATAATGCGTTCCACAGGATTGTTCTTTAAGCGAGTTTGCTCTTTAAGTGAAACACCATTGTAAATGACCAATTGTGGGGGGGGAGGGATTGCGAACCCCGATTTATTTGTTAAGCGAGTTTCTGGTTGGTTTTATTTGTTAAGCGAAGCAAACATTCAGAGAAAAGTCTGCTCTTTAAGCGAGTTACTCTTTAAGCGAGGCGCTCTTTATGCAAGATATGACTGTACTTTAAGCTTAATTTTACTAGTGGTGTATTACAAAAACCAATGTGGCAATCTTTTCCCCTTTCCCTTCTTTCATGTCAAGATGTTAGCGTCTTACCAGCAATATATAAAATTTCTACAGTTCTCGTCACTTATACTGGTGTGACTTCACTGCAAGCAGCAGGATCATTGTTGATTATGTAGTACACTGCAATTTCAGAGCTCTTCTTCCAAACCTATTGTTTTACTGCCACGAGATGACAGACTGAGAACAGGTGCAAGAAGTTACTGTATTTGCTGGCATATAAGACACACTGCCCCCTCTTAAAATACACCAGAAAATGGAGTGCGTCTTGTGTGCCGGCAGATACAATTTTCACTGTATATAGTGACTTCTAGTGGACCATTTTGGTAATAACAACATGCATCTTATATTCCAGTGCATTTTATAAGACTGCAAATACGGTACAGTAGTACCTCGGTTAATGTAATTAATGCGTTCTCCAGGATGTTTCTTACAGCAAAAATTACTTTAACCAAATTTCCCATAGGAATGCACTGAAAACCAAAATAAATTACAGTAACCAAAACACAGTTTCCCATAAGAATGCACTGAAAATCAATTAATCCATTTGGAAAAAAAAAATCCATAAACCAAGACACTATTTTCAATGGATTCCCTTTTGTTATGCGATTTTTATGTTAACTGAACCGTTCGTTAACCGAGGTTCCACTGTATATTTCAGCAGGTTTTATTTTTCCCTGTTGATATTTTATATAGAACAAATTTCTACTAATAATGATGATCAGTTCATGTCAATCTGTGTGTAAGCACATACTACACATATGTGCTCATATGATAGAGTATCAAAGTCCTCTGAGAGGCTGTAGAATTGTACATCATTGTCAAGTAATTACTATACGGAGTATTATATAGAATTCACTACTGCTGTTGATAATTTCATCTTTTGTATCCCATATTATTGGTACATTGCATAGATAAACATGTTGCCTAAATAATGCAGACTGTGTGTCTGAGGAAGCAGACTGTAATCCACAAAAGGTCATATTGTGTATCATAGTACAGTAATACCTCGGATAACGTTTACCTCGGATAACACTAAAATCGCATAATGTTAAGTAATCTGGGGAGAATAATTGGATCTAATAACGTTAAGGTCCTATGGGATGGATCGGATAACAACCGCTAAAGCCTGTGCGGTTACAATGTATCTCTATGGAGATTTAACGTTATCCGATACATCCCATAGGATTTTAACATGCATCGGATAACACTAAAAATCAGATAACACCAAGACTTGTGGAACCAAGTCTTAGCGTTATCCGAGGTATTACTGTACAGTACTTTCATGTTTCATTTGTTTTTCTTAAAATACAGTTGTACCTCGCTTAAAGAGCATAATGCGTTCCACAGGATTGCTCTTTAAGTGAGCTTGCTCTTTAAGCGAAACACCATTGTAAATGACCAATTGTGGGGGGGATTGCGAACCCCAATTTATTTGTTAAGCGAGTTTGGGGTTGGTTTTATTTGTTAAGCGAAGCGAACATTCAGAGAAAATTCTGCTCTTTAAGCGGGTTACTCTTTAAGCGAGGCACTCTTTATGCGAGGTTTGATTGTAGCTGAAAACTGGGCCTGTTTCCTAGCTTCAAAAGGTACTATGTAGACATAGTATTTCAAAAGAAAGTTGCTTTTTAGCAGTGACTCTGCTGCTTTACTCTGGCAACGTTCAGATGCCACAATCAATCAACAACATTACATAGTTTTATCATCTTTTCCCCTACAACCTATATTAAACCCACAGTTTAATAGGACCAGAAATATTGCAGGTAGGAGGGATATTTCACAAATATTTATTTGGGCAAATAAATTGAATTGAATTAGTCATACTTATCAACCGCCCTCCTCACCGAGGTGACCCAGGGCAGCTCACAATTCATAAAAAAAACAATAAAACACTTAAAAACATTCCTAAAAAAACCCTCAATTTAAAACTTTAAAGTCAAAATCTAAAAACTAATTGAGGGCAAGCAGGGCTTAAATCAACCAGGGGGCTGGGGTCATAGTCCCTCCTGCACCCCAAACCTGCCCTGCCAGCCAGGTTTTTAAATTTTTCCTAAAGGGCAGTAGCTCTGTCTGGAGACGTAACACCATTGGCAGGAGGTTCCATAGGGCCGGGACGGACACTGAGAAGGCCCCCCTTCTTGTGCCAGAGAGACGCGCCTCTCTGGCCGATGGAACAACTAGAGAGCCTCTCCGATCCGCTCTAGTGGGACGGGCAGATGTTCTTGGGGTGAGACAGTCTCTTAAGTATCCTGGCCCACTACCATGTAGGGCTTTAAAGGTAATAACCAGCACCTTGAATTGCACCTGGAGACATATAGGCAACCAGTGCAGCTCCCGGAACAGTGGTGAGGCATGTGCATACCGCCCACACCCCAACACCACCCGGGCAGCCGCATTCTGGACCAGCTGAAGGCTTCGAAGGGTCATCAAGGGCACCCCCATGTAGAGCACATTACAGTAATCCACTCTGGAGATGACCAGAGCATGTGTGACCATGAGCAAGGAATCCCGATCTAGGAGCAGGCGTAACTGGCGAATTACACGAAGTTGTGCAAAAGCCCTTCTGGCCATGACTGCTACTTGCTCTTTGAGCAGTAGTCACGAGTCCAGAAGGACCCCCAAGTTATGCACCAGGTCTGTTTGGGGCAGCACCGCCCAATCCAGGACCAAAGATGGTAGACTAATACTTTTTAAATTTACTTGAAAGTAGGAGGGGGGGAAATTATTCACAAATATTAGGACTTTAACTTTCAAACCTGATGTCTGTTGTCCCTTCTTTTATATATCTTATTCTTATAGCTAGAACAGTATTTGTTCCCTATTTGAATTATGTAGGAGTTAATGCCCATAACAGAGAAACCTTAACAAAGTCTTGTACCCTAGAGGTATGTGAATGGTATTCTAACACTGGAAGCCAGAGCTTTCAATAAGGGGATTAAAATAGACAATTTGTTTATGAGGCTTGATTTAGTTACATTTGCATTGGTTCATTGTTTTTTTTTTTTTTGAAAAGCACCCCCCTCCCAAGCTGCACAATTCAGCTTGATGCTAATTCTGGCTGTTAAACCTCTTGCACTAGCAGACTAAGTAGCTATTAAATCCTCTCTAAAAAGGGAAGCTGTAATGCAAAATCAGGTTTGGGATTACAGTGGAACCTCACTTAACAAATTTAATGTGTTCTTCAGGACCTTTTGTACTATGAAAAATTTGTAAAACACATTTCCTATAGGAATGCATTGAATGCAATTTCCCATAGGAATGTATCAAAAACCAAAATGTGTTACCTGAAATGCAGTTTCCCATAGGAATGCATTGAAAATCAAATAATCCATTCCGTGGGAAAAATTGTTAACCAAGCCACTATTTTCTATGGATTTCCTTTTGTTATGCGAGTTATGTGTTAAGCGAGCTGTTTGTTAAGTGAAGTTCCACTGTAGAAGAATCAATCTCAGTAAGTCTCAGGTGCATTTCTGCCCTTATCCATTCTTTACCAACTCAGACATAAAGAGAACTTTGGAATATTTCCCCTCCATTTTAGATTTCAGTATTTGAACTTGACTAAACTGTGCTTAATTGGTTATAACTATTAGTAATTCAGATTAATCCCAGTTTATTAGGGTTTGGACGACATGCTAATTGTGATTAATTTAGAACAAAAATGGCTAGAATTGGGGGGAAATTACTTTTAGAGCTGTAGTCCCCATGGTGTCTGGAAGATTTTAGGAGTATTATTCAGAAATGCAGTTTTCCTTAGGCTCCCCTATAACCAAGCAAGGTGAGGGGAGCAGCAGATGCAGGAACTTAAGGCTCAGTGTGACTAATTTTCATCATGCTAAATTGATTTGATTTGGCATTACATCCAGATGCAGCCCAAATGGAGCAAAAAGGCCCCCCAAAAAAGCAAGTAGGGAACTGTGATGAAATGCAGTAAGTAATTCTGAACTGTTTTCACACATATTCCTAGTGGCAGTTGGTCTTGATGTACTTATTGTGTAGAAGGCAGAAAATACAAATTGCAAGTAAATTTTAAAAGCAAATTGGTTCAGCACATTGTTGAATTATAGTGCCTATGCAATGACTGTTTCTGTTTCCCATCTGGTTTTAAAGAACCATAGATGTTCCCTGAGAACAATGTTTAACCAAGTAATACATATGTGTGAGTCAGCTATACCTTTGTACTATTCTTACTTTAAAGTGAGGATATTGTTGCTTGTTTGCTTTCTTAGTTAATATGTCCAGTAATATACCACATTGTATTAGGGTAACTTAATATTGCAGATATCAAGGCTTCAACTGCCAGTTGCCATCAGAGGCCTAGGGGGAGGTGAGAGACCTCTCTTGCCCCCTCCCCCCACCCCACCCCAAAACCTGAGGCCAGAGAGGAGAGAAGGCAGATTTCAAGACTTCAACTGCGAGTTGCCACCAGAGGCCTAGGGAGAGGTGAATCACCTCCAGCCACCCTCCAAGCACCGGAGGTGAGGGGAGAAACCGCACGGCTGGCACCATCATACAGGATCACCTCTGGCCGGCCGCCAAGCACCAGAGGTGAGGGGAGAAACTGCGTGGCCGGTGCCATCATCCGGTAGTTGACTTAATATAGTAACTAATATAGCAACTTCACAAGTAACTGATTTACATGGTGACTTGATATAGTGAACTTACAGTAGAGACTTGATATAGTGGAATTTCCTCTTCATACCAAGGTTTTTCCTTTCATACCAAGGATGATGACTAATGAGATATTTAGTAACTCCTGACTACATATATAACTTCTTACTTCTCATATAACTTTTAACTCCATATAATCCAGTACTAATTAGCTCAACTTTTAGTCTGATACTATGTTTTAAACTGTGATAATATGCATGATAATACTTTGTTTTAAATTGTGATAGCATGTATGATGGGAGGATACTAGCATAGAAACCAGCTGATCTAGAGAACCAATCAAGGGGGAAAATACAGAGATGTGATTGGTTCTCTAGATCAGGTGATCTAGAGAACCAATCACATCTCTGTATTTTTTTCAATTCAGGAAGTAAAGCAAGAACAGCTTTCCCCCCTTCCCTGCAGTTTAAAAAAAACCAAGCCTTTTGCAATCAGCTGGGAGTCGGAGAAGGGAAGGAAGGTAAGCAGAGGGAACCCTGCAGTAGCGTCGGGGGAAAGGCAGGCAGGCACTGGGGAGGGGGTTGGATTGGGTAGATGTTCTACCCAATCCAACCCCCCCCCGCACACGTTTGTACCGGATAACGCTAAAAATCGCGTTATCCGATGCAAGATTTTTCTGAAAATCTTGCAGCGTTATGCGGTTTTAGCGCTATCAGGTACTGTCATTATCCGGAGTATTACTGTATTGCATTTTATATGCCAGCAGATTTGGAAAACACAACAATGACCACAGGATTGGAAAAGATCAGTATACGTTCCAATCCCAAAAATGGGTAATACCAAAGAATGTTCAAATTATCAAACAATAGCGCTTATCCCACATGCTAGCAAGGTGATGCTGAAGATAATACAGTATATACTGCAGCAGCACTTGGAGTGAGAATTACCAGGGGGACTAGAGACCACATTGCCATGGATCATGGAGAAAACAAAGGAATATCAGAAACAAGTCTACTTATGTTTCATTGACTACAACAAAGCCTTTGACTGTGTGGACCACAAAAAATGTGGCAAGTAATTAAAGAGATGGGAATACCAGAACATCGTATATGCCTCATGAGAAATCTGTACAAGAGCCAAGAAGCAACAGTTAGGACAGAATACAGAATGATGGAGTGGTTTGGAAAAGGAGTAAGACAATGCTGCATTTTATCACTCTGCTTATACACAGAACACATAATGTGCAATGCAGGGATGGAGGAATCACAATTTGGGATCAAAATTGCTGGGAGAAACATCAACAACTTGAGATACGCATATGACACTAATGGCAGAAAGTGAGGAGGACTTAAAGAAGGTCCTGCTTAAGTTGAAAGAAGAGAGTGCAAAAGTTGTCTTGAGACTCAATGTCAAGAAAACCAAGTTAATTGCAACAGGCCCTATCAGTCCCTGATGGGGAAGAAGTAGAAGCAGTGACAGATTTTACTTTCTTAGGATCAAAGATCACTGCAGATGGTGATTGCAGCCATGAAATAAAAATGCAACTGATTCTTGGGAGATAAGCTAAGAGAAACCTGTGGAACACAGTGAAAAATAGAGACATCACATTGCAAACAAAAATTCATCTAGTCTAAGCAATGGTATTCCCGGTGGCAATGTATGGTTGTGAGAGCTGGACCTTTAGGAAATCTAAGCACAGAAGAACAGATGCATTTGAGATGTCATGTTGGAGGAGAGTTTTGAGAGTCCCCTGGACAGCAAGGAGAACAAATTGGTCAATCTTAGAAGAAATCAACCCTGACTGCTCCCTAGAAGGCCAAATAGTAAAGGTGAAGATGAAATACTTTGGACATAAAATGAGAAGAGATGATTCACTGGAGAAAGCCTTGATGCTGGGAAAGGTGGAGGGTAAAAGAAGAAGGGGTCGGCCAAAAATGAGATGTAAGAGAGTGTAGTGGCTCAGGTGGCTAAGATGCTGACTGGGAGGCAAAAGGCCAGCAGTTTGATTCCTGAGTACTGCAGGACGGAATGAGCTCCCGCCTTTGTCCCAGCTCCTGTCATCCTAGCAGTTCGAAAGCAAGAAATTGCAAGTAGATAAATAGGGACCACTTAAGTGGGAAGGTAACAGTGTTCCGTGTGCTCTGGTGTCAAGTCATGCCTATCACATGACCACAGAAACATCTACAGAAGCAGACAGCACTGGCTCTTCATCGTTGAAACAGAGATGAGCACTGAACCCTAGAGTCGAATATGACTGGCTTTCGAGCAAGGGAAACCTTTACCTTTAGGTGGTATTGTGGATGCAGTGGGCACAGAGCTGGGCAGGCTGAGGAGGATGTTGGAGGACAGAGGTGCCTGGAGGACAATGTTCCATAGGGTCACCAAGGGACAGAGTCGACTGTGCAACTGAACACCAAAAATATTGTCGTCTATCCTCACTAATACAGTCTCCCTTCACACCTATTAGGTTCATGTCCCCCAGACATCTGTTGACTCAGTTGAAAAAAATCCTTTGATTATACTTTTTTTAAAAAAAGGTAATTATTTAAAATTATTTATAATCGAGGTTGTACTCTGTTGCCAAGTTAAAAGCATAATAATATTCTGTTAGTGCTCTCAGTAGAGTGCTATTGTTTATTCTTTTAACTAGTCTCACATTTTCCTCTAACATGCTAATCTGAATACTTGTTCCTGTACTACAGAATTCTGAGATGTCATACAGTATACTATATAGGATATTATTTTCCTTTCCTAGGCTGCTTTTCTTCCAAACTTTATACAGAAAAAGCATAGCGGCGGTGCTTGCTGTATACTCAGTCATCTGCTTAATCCTTATCCCCTTTGCATTGTCAATACCCATCTAATTCCACTTTAACAACAGTAATTGGCTGATGGAGCAGCAGATATAGATTTGTTTTCCTGATGACTCCTTGACTTTTTTCCTCTGGTAATACTAATAGAATTCCAAATCCTTACTGGTGTGATCATGTCATGAGTAGGTCAACAGTCATGTCAAGGTCCTATTGGAAACTTCATAGTCGACATCTTAATTTAGACTTAGCTACCTTTCCTCCACTCCTTGTGCAGTAAGCAATTCTTTCAAGTCTCTCACTCATTCCATTATAATAGAATTCATTTCATTCAAAAGGAATTAGTTCATGATGTGAATGTACTTGGATTACTGCCGTTCAATAAAAATAAATCTGGAAATATCAATTCCGAATTCTTGATACCTTTCAGGCTGAATGATAGAATTATTTGTTTATTTACATATTTGTTCCTGTACAAACTGCCCATGTTAAGCATTCATCTTCAGATTTTCTGACTTTTGTTTGGTAATATATCTGCTTCTTATTACCTGCCATCAAATTATGTCAGAACATCCCCTGACATATGCTTAAGTGTTGATTGAGTTCTCATTAAACTATTGCCAATCAATGCAAAAATTTACTCACTTAAGATTTTTGCATCTTAATCTACCAATCACTTCTGTGCTGTCCTGTTAATTTTGTTATTGGCATGCTCAGGATCTGTACTTGCAGCAGTGTAAGTTTGTTTACTCAGAATGGGTTTTCATTGGGTTTTTTTTTGGGGGGGGGAAATAGTAATGCTTAGGATTGCAGTTTTTGCCACTTGTACTGTACCTTACTGTACCTTAAGGTACAGTACAATTGGCTCACAACATTAAATAACAAACAAACACAGATAAAGTAATTTCAACAATCAGTCAAAAAACAAGTTATCACATATCACAATACCAGAAATAAAATAACTTCCTAGATGACATTCATAGCCCAAGGAACCTGACCAAAACATACATCCTAGCTCATTGAATCTAATGAAAGAGATTTTCTGCACTTGTATAATCAGTTTACTAGCAAAGAAAATGCTTGCTGAAACAGAAACGTCTTTTAACAAGGCAAATTTCTTAACCACTGAGCCACCGTAGCCCCATATCCCCTTGATAGTCACTCTGCACAAAGTTCTCCTTTGCCTTGAGATAGACACTCAGGAATGTATCTGGAGAGGGCCTTTTGAGCCTGGTGGAATCAAGACTTATATGGCTTAAAAAGTTTAGCAACACATATGTCACTTGAGTGAGAGCAAATCACTTCTTGAAGATATAAAACAATGTAGTTATGACCTTTATATTTAAAGAACCATTGTTGAACTGAGACAAAACCTCCCCACAGCTATTAGAACGGCCTAAAAGGGGTTAGCAGGATTCAAGATGTCTTAAGTGCATGGAAGAGAGAAAATACAGTACTTTCACTTTTGGCCAATGCTTTCTGAGAGACGATTTCTCAGCAAAGCAGCCAAAATAGGACAACTTTTAATCAGGAATGAAAGATACCTCTGAGCAGACGTTTAACAATTAAACATCACAGCTGATCTTTAATCAGAAAAACAGAGAAAAATACTGTTAATACATTAGGCAAACTGTGTTATAAAGTCTAGGAGTGGTGGAGATTGCTTCTCTATTTAAAGAGAAACAGCCTCATTCTGCATCAAGTTACAAGCAAAGCTTACTTACAAATAAGATGATGACAGCATGATAATGCTTCAGGGTCACATGGAAGGCCCATAGGCAACCATGCCTGGTTTGGCTGGTAACAACAGCCTGTTTTTATAGTTTAAAAATTACCCTGCCCATTTTATTTGGGATGGGGAAGCTTCTTCTTTCATGTCCAATCAAACTCTGAACTGCCAAATTGAAGTCAGTTTCTTTGTTTTGTCATGCCCAAACCCAAGTCCAGCATACAGCTGCTTCAGAGAAGATTGTTTAGACCCTGACCAGAGCAAAAATAGATGTGCAGAAGGGATGACTTGGAATAAGCATATAGGTGCGGGTGGTATGCACATGCCTCGCTGCTGCTTCGGGAGCTGTACTAGTTGCCAGTATGTCTCTGGGTGTAATTCAAGGTGCTGGTAATCATCTTTAAAACACTACATGGTAGTGGACCAGGATACTTAAGAGACTGCCTCACCCCAAGAACATCTGTCCGTCCCACCAGAGCGGACCTGAGAGGCTCCCTTGTTGTCCCATCTGTCAGAGAGCCACAGCTCTCTGGCACTAGAAAGACAGCCTTCTCTTTGTCCACTCTGACCCTATGGAACCTCCCACCAAGTGAGTTGCATCTCCAGTCAGAGCTGCTGCCCTTCCGGAAGGGGGTAAAGACCTGGTTGGCAGGGCATGTGTGGGGCGCGGGCCAGGCGGTCAGTTCGGCCAGCTGGCTCCTTTGAATAACCCCACTTCTCTCCCTCATTTTTTTTTACTTTTTAATTCTTTTAATTTTTTTAAATTTTTAAATCTTCAATGTAATTAACTGTGTTTTTAATTTTGTGAGCCGCCCTTAGTCCTTGGATGAGGGCGGGATGTAAATTTAATAAATAAATAAATAATGTTTCATCTTTTTAATCTCCTTCAAAATTTTGACAGAACAATAGGTAGATTTGTGAATTACTCTCTTTCCAGCATCCAAAATCTTCATAACCCTCAGGGAATGAAGTGAACTTGCTCCTGAAAAAGCATCTTTGTAGCAAATTTGAATTGTAAGATAAATATGAAAGTTTCATTTGGGCTACTTTGAAATATCCTCCAGTAAAGGAGTAAATCAATGTGATATCTCCTTTTCAAGTGTCCATTGGCTTTAATCTGTGCAAGCATAACAAAACAAAAAGATAAAAATGTTGTAGTTTACAGTTATATTTTAATGTTAGTCGTTGTGGATCATGTCTGCTTCATCAGAGTGGGATTACGTGGCAACAATATGCATGACCCCATGACCAGTTGGAGATAAAGAAGGACAATGGTAGATTAATACAGTACTGTAATACCCCGGATAACGCGAGTACCAGATAGGGCTAAAACCGCATAACGTTACAAGATTTTCGGAAAAATCTTGTATCGAATAACGTGATTTTTAACATTATCCGATACAGTCGTTCTTAGCAGCAGGGTGGCTGGAAAGCTGAACGGGGTTCTCCGTTCAGCTTCCCAGCTACCCTGCAGCTACAGAGGCAGGGGTGGGGAGGCTGGAAAGCTGACGGAGGGCTCCCCTGTCGGCTTCCCCAGCCACCCCACAACTGTGGAGGCAAGGGCGGGTGGCTAGGGAAGCCGACAGGGATTCCCCGTCAGCTTCCCCAGCCATCTTGCAGCTGTAGATCGAGTCCTCTGATCTCTCCGGAGCAGGCAGGGGACACGATCCAAGCTGTTTCTGGACTTCCCCAACGTCCTCAGCCAGTGCAGCAAGCCAAAACTTCAGGGATCGAATCCCGACATTCTGGCTTGCTACAGCCTCAAAGAGGGTGGGGGAACTTCAAAATTAGCGCGCATCGGGTCTCCCAACCTCCCTAGAGCCGATGCGTGCTATTTTTGAAGTTCCCCCATCCTCTTTGAGGCTGCAGCAAGCCAGACTGTCGGGATTCGAACCCTGACGTTTTGGCTTGCTGCACTGGCTGAGGACGCCGGGGAAGCCCAGAAACAGCTTTGATCGGGTCTCCCCAGCCAGTGCAGCAAGCCAGAATGTCGGGATTCGAACCCTGATGTTTTGGCTTGCTGCACTGGCTGAGGACGTCAGGGAAGCCCAGAAACAGCTTGGATCAGGTCTCCCCACCTCCCTGGACCCGGCAGGGGGGGTCAGAGACCCCAAAATTGGTAAAAAAAAATGGACTTTTTTTTACCAATTTTGGGGTCTCTGACCCTCCCCCCCGGCCGGGTCCGGGGAGGTGGGGAGACCCAATCCAAGCTGTTTCCAAAGTTCCCCCACCTCCCTGGAGGCTGCAGCAATCCAAAATGTCGGGATTCAAATCCCGTGTTCTGGCTTGCTGCAGCCTCCAGGGAAACAGGGCTTTTTTTAACATTGTGTGATCAATGTATCGCACAACGTTAAAAACTGGATAACGACGAGACTTGTGGAACCAAGTCATAACGTTATCCGGGGTACTAGTGTATATTCAATTGGAAATCATGTGAGTCAATGTGCTTCTTACATTGTTAATAACTGAAGATATTCAGTTTTACTCCTGTGAAGCTTTGTTTTATAAAGTGGCAAATGGTTAGTAGATAATGAAACATCTTGTAGCATTACACAATTGAATTCATTTGTACAACAAAATTTATACTTTTCCTTGGAGAAACCACTTTGTGGTCTTCCTTTATAAGCAAAAATCACAACTCTATAAATGTTACTAAATTTTTCCTGTTGCATTTGTTCACAGACTGAAATTTGTGGAGAGTCAAACAAGATGAGTGCAGGTTGCATCACATACCCACAGGTTCATTATCAACAGTTTCAGTTATCTGTAGATCTAAAAATATTAAATTAAAAATTCCTGAAATACATCACCACCACCACCACCACCACCACCACCATTATTATTATTATTATTATTATTATTATTATTATTATTATTATTATTATTATTATTATTATTATTATTATTATTATTATTATTATTATATGCCACCCCCTCACGTAAAGAGTGACTTTGGGCAGCTCACAACAGTAAACAATAAAAAATAAATAAACAATACAGAATCTACAATCACAATAAAAACATCCAAAACATCTAAGGTAAAAGTCAGAGGAGGGGAGCAGTGGCGGCGGTAGCAACAGCGGTGGTTTGGATTTTAAAGTCCCGTCACATCGCTCAGCTGTTCCTGCTTGACAGAGCCTGGGGCTCAACATCTACAACAGAGCCCAGGTTTCAACATCTACGACAGAGCCCGGGGCTCAACATCTTCGATGGAGCCTGGGGCTCAACATCTACGACAGAGCCTGGGGCTCGACGTCTACAATGGAGTCCGGGGTTCAATGTCTTTGATGGAGCCCTGGGCTCAATGTCTTCGATGAAGCCCAGGGCTCAACATCCTCCTCAGCCCAGCTTGCTAGGAGAAACATCTATTTATTTATTATTATTTATTAGTTCAGATTTATATTGCCGCCCACTCGCAATGGCGACTCTGGGCGGCTTACAGACAATACATTATATTTAATTACAATACAATATGTTGGGGTGGGCATAGGGGGAGGGGCGGCAAGGTCCTCATCCTGCCCTGGCTTGTTCTTCCCCCGGCAGTTGGAATAGGCATAGGGGGAGGGGCGGCAATGGCAATAGCGGCAACTGCTGTACAGTTCAGTTTTAGAATCCCATGGGCTGTTCAGCTGTTCCTGCTCCCCTCCTCAGCCAGGCTGGCTAGAGGAGCATCCAGCCCAATGGTGGTGGCAGTAGCAACAGTGGCAGTTCAGATTTTAAAGTTCTGCCGCATTGCTCAGATGTTCCTGCTCCCCTCCTTAGCCAGGATGGCTAGGGGAGCGTCCGGCAGTGGACTGGGAGGGGCTGGCCCAGAGACAGCTGTGCCGGTGGCAGGAGAGGTGTATGTAATATATGTGTACAGTATTTCTGTGGTGCATTACCTGAGCTATCTCCAATGTAATATTTACATGGATCAGAGGCAGACATTTTGGTAGCTCCCATGTAGAATTTCAGAGGCATTTGAAACCCCTATCCCGCTTCTATGACTCAGACATGTGTTTTAAATATAAGGCTCACTGTTATCTCCAGAGACATAATCTGTTACATACTCAGGCATATTACTCAGTCTGCAACAGGTAATTTGCTTGCACAAGTTACATCACTTGTGTAACTGCATAAGGTTTTAGCCGCTATTACTTCTGACTAAAAAGTGTCACAAAATAACGTGATTCAGGTAAGAACACAACATATTACAGCGGTGCCAGAGTTGCTGTAAAGCAAGTGGGGCGGCATATAATAATAATAATAATAATAATAATAATAATAATAATAATAATAATAATAATAATAAATAATAATAATAATAATAATAATAATAATAATAATAATAATAATAATAATACATCACTTTACGAACGCTGTGGTTAACGTAATTTTTGCATTGTGAATGAAAATCATTTGAAAATAATGCCTTGGTTTATGAATTTTTTTCACAATATGAAGCAAGTTTTCCTATACATTAAATGGTATAGTGGCCACTTCTGGTAATCCATCTTGTTCTGCATTGTGTTTCAGGATACAAATTTTTCACAATATGAAACGTCTCAGAGAACACATTAAATTCATAAAGTGAGGTGCCACTGTATTTCCATGCTCTGGTTAAAAAGTAACCAGAGCATGGCAGGACAGTGGTACCTCGCTTTATGAATTTAATGCATTCTCTGGGACGTTTCATACTGTGAAAAATTTGTATCCTGAAACAATGCAGAACAAGATTAAACATACTTTTAAGTACCTGTATTTTAAAAAGTATGTTTAATTAAAAGTATTTTGGAACAGTTAAAGTACCTTGGAATCCTTATTCAGAGAGGAGTCTGCACATTGGCAAATGTCTCCACAGCAACATTCCATGCATGCAAATAAACTTAAAAAATCAAGTCCATCTGCATACAGTTTTTTAGCTATTTAGATATAATGTCACCCACTAGCCAGGTGGACCATGATGTGACAGTCAAATTATAGAAGTTTAATAGTATAGTTTTAATTAATTCAGGTTTTTTTTTAGTTCAGAGTGTGTATATTGTCTGTTGTTTTATCAAACACTGTACTCATTTCATGCTTTCTGAATATCAGGATAGTGATCGTTTTTATCACACATGGTTTGGTTATAGTTAACAGCCACAGTAGGTTGGTACCAAAAGGATATCTACCAGTGTTGACAATGAGAAATAATTAGGAAATAAAAGACAGATTTTTGTTCAGGCTAGAATTAGCCCAGCAGTTCAATATAAGCAGTCACCTTGGAATCATGTAACAGAAAGTGACACCCTTTCTTTGACTATAGGCTAGATAGCTCTTGAACAGTTGAGTTAGACAGATCAGCTGTTTTCCTGTTGTATTTGTTGTTTTTTTAATTAATTTGAGAACTTGTTGTTGTGTTCCTTTGACATTCTCTCAAAGTTCATGTGTGTTAAATAATGCAAGCCAAATAACTTAGTTTGTTGTTTTTTCCTTTTCTAAAAAGGGTCAGATATTATCAGAGGTTATTCATTCTAAGCAGAAGACAGTAGTACTCAATATAGTGATTAAATAAAGAAAAGTTGTAATAGATTCTATCTAAGTTTTCAGTATCTTTAATTAGTTTTTGAGTGAGTTTCTGACATGAAGTGCTTACTCTGTATTTTGATGTTGGCTTCCAGGTGTCTAAAACAAAGTGAATGTATCTGAAGCAGGTAGTCTAATTTTATAGTAACAAAGACCTCCAAATAGCTCATTTAGGTTAATACAGAGATGCCATGTGTTAGTAAGCTACTGTTGTATGCAGAAAGAACTGTTGGAGGATCAAAAGAGGGCATCTCTTGGATAAGTTTTCCATATGATGCAAACGATAATATAACTGCCAATGAGACAAAAGAAAACTGCTAATCTTCTGGAGTTGTCCAACATCCAATATCAATTTGTCTTCGCTTATCTATTTAAGCGCAAATCAACTGAATTCCAAAATGTTCTATCCTTTGCCTTCTGTTTCCATTTCTGGCTGAACAGCTTTACCATTGGCTCTTTCCATCGTTTTCGTGGGCTGCCTAGTTGTCTTTTGTGGTCCCTTGGTATCTAGTCTGGAGTTGTGGTGGCATTGTTTTTAAAATGTATGTCTTAATTAACACAACTCAGTTATTTTTGTGTCTTTAAAAGCACAGAGTTTGTAATGGCTATCCAAGAAGATTGCCTATAACCCACCTGCATTGATGAAGGCTATCATAATTTCTCCTTCGTGTTGTTTGTGAATGCACATTGATGGGTTCTGCGCTTGCGCGGGAGCCATGTCAGAGCTGGAAAGCTGATTGGATAAATTTGAATGGTTAGTACCACCCACCATCTCCACCCGCCCTTTGTGCCATTTCGCGCTTTCCGCCTCAGTTCTTGTTTTTCCGCTGCTACAGCAGGAGCCTGATCGAGAGCTCTCCCGTTTTTCCCTCACTACCGAATTGCTCGGTTGTTTCACCCGGGATAGCTTTCGGGACCTACACTTCTGGTTTATCCAGTGCCTTTGTTTAAAAAAAAAAAAAGAAGAAGAAGAAAAGGAAAAGAAAGAAAGAAGAGCCGCGAAGGCGACCCCCCCCCCTTCTAGCCCTTCGCCACCCCACTGTGGATGGCATCGGCGGCGGCCTTCAAAAAGTGCCTTTCGTGTTCGGCCAAGATCCCGAGCACCGACAACCACTCTAAGTGCCTGATCTGCCTGGGCGAAGACCATCCGGTGCACTCGTGCTCAGCCTGTAAGAAGTTCTCCAAGGTTGCCCTAAAGAACCGGAGGAACCGACTGCAGGCCCACCTCATGGAGTCTGCCCTAGCACCACAAGGCCCAAGTCGCCCGACGGAGACCCGCCAAGAGACATCCTCTTCGGCGCCACCAGCCACCAAGAAGCTCACCACCGTCGAGCTCTTCAAGAAGAAAAAGAACAAGGAGGAACGGAAGAAGGAGGAAAAGAAGAAACATAAGAAACACTCTTCGTCGCTACCTCCCACACCTCGAGCGCACCGGCCGTCTCCTTCTGCCTTCCCGGCCTCCGCCGTTTTCGTGGCCACCATTACATCGCCGCCACCATCACCTCCACGTGCATCGCAGCCAGAGTCAGAGGGCATTCCGCCGCACCAAGAGACCCCCCCGGCACCACCTCCACGGGGGGCATTTCTACTTCCCGACGGGAGAAGTGATGAGCGGGGATCGGAGACCGCCGCATAGCCCTTCCTCACTCTGGAGATGCTGTCCCCGCTCCTGGAGGCCATGACGGAGAAGATCACCGACAAGGTACTTGCCACCATTGGACCCCCGCCCGATCCTACATCGCGGGCTACCTCCAAACGGAAGGCCGAACATGCATCCGTGGCCTCCAAACGGCGCCGAGCCCAATCCGTGGCTTCCTAACCACTGCCGCCGCCACCATCATCTGTATCCGGGGAGGAACCGAGTTCAGCCAGGCCTTACTGGTCTGACTCGGACCCCGAGGCCTCACTGCCACCCCCATCCCTTGCCGGGGTGTCTGGAGGCTCGGACGATTCGTCCAAGGGAGAAGGCGAGGAGGAAGACATGGACGATCTTCCTCCAGTTGATGCCGAAAAGTCCCCGGTGGAACAGATCGGCGCCAAGGAACGCCTGCAGCCAGAGGATCAGAAATCCTTCACTGCCCTCCTGATCCGCATGGGCCCAATATTAAACATCAGGGCAGAACACCCACCGGCTCCGTTCGTGGACGAGGTGTGCGGATTGGCGGACACCAAGAAAATCCTTCCAGTCCATCTGCCCTTCCTTCCGGCCGTCGCCCATTCGGCCAAGACGGTTTGGAGCAGGCCGGTCTCATCCCACGTCGTCTCCAATCGGCTGGATGAGATCTACAAGCTCCTTGGGGAGGAGGGTGAGTTCCTCCATTCACACCCCACGCCGAATTCGAGGGTAGTCAAGGCCACCCAACACCGCACCGCCGTGCACAGTGTACCTATTCCATCCACAAAGGAGGGAAAGAAACTAGACACCATCGGAAGGAGGGTCTATGCCGCCTCCTCCCTCTCTACCCGCGCGGCGAACTACGAGGCAGCCATGGCAGCCTACAACATCAAGCTGTGGGGCAAGGTGGAAGCCTCCCTGAACAGACTACCCCCCGATCTCCGCGCCGAGTTTGAGACCCTGTCCAAGGAAGGGATCCAACTCAGCCAACAACAGCTCCGAACCGCACGCCACATCTGCGACTCAGGGGCTAAGACCGTGGCGGCCGTGATACAGCTGCGTCGCCATGCATGGCTCAGATCGGCCGACTTACATGATGACACGAAGAGGCTCATCGAGGAGCTCCCTTTCGACGGCAAGGGATTGTTCGCCGAAGACACGGACAATGCCCTTAACGAGCTTCACAAGGACATCACAACGTCCAACAAACTTCGGCTTGGCTCGACCAGCGGATACCAATGCAGGTCCTCCTCGGGATACAGCCAGGACTACCGCAACCACCAGTCCTTTCGATCCCAAGACCAAGCTAAACAACACTTCTTTAAGCCTCGCAGACACTACAACCGCTCGCGCTTCCAGAACCAGGGCCACAACACCAAGCGCTCTGACCGGAGGCAAAAACAACAGCCTTGACTCCCTCCAGACCGAAGATCCTCCCTCGCCCCATCCAATGCCGTACATACCACTCCGGAACTTCCTAGCCACTTGGAACTCAATAACCACCGATCGGTGGGTACTTCGAATCTTAGACGTTGGCTACGCCATCGAATTCGAGAGATGGCCAAGCTTAGGTCGCATTCGCACCACCAGCCCGTCCCCCCAGCTGCAAGAATCACTCTCAGCACTTCTACTCAAGGGGGCAATAGAACCGGTCGCCCCAACATCTCTCTGCGATGGATTCTATTCCAGGTATTTCATAGTCAGCAAGAAAGACGGAGGACTCAGACCCATCATGGACCTCCGCCGCCTCAACAAACACATTCGAGTGGCGAAGTTCCGCATGGTCACGCTCCAGACCATCCTCCCTCTCCTGAAGACCGGAGACTGGTTTGCAGTAATCGACCTCAAGGATGCGTATTTCCACATCTCAATACGCCAAGATCACCGCAAATTCCTCAGATTTTGCATCGGGGAACAAGCCTTCCAGTACACTTGTTTACCATTCGGTCTCTCCACCGCACCGAGAGTCTTCACGAAATGCATGGCACCGGTAGCGGCATACCTACGGACCCGGGGCATCCAAGTATTTCCCTACATAGACGACTGGCTGATAACGGCGCCGTCTGCAGAACAGGCACGGAGGGACGTGCAATTCACCCTCAAGACCATGGAGGATCTCGGTCTTCTGATCAATATAAAGAAATCACGCCTAGAACCGGCCCAGGAGATGGATTACATCGGGGCGATCCTGGACCCCACGAAGGCAAGAGCATTCGCCCCTCCCCAGCGCCTAGCACACATCGGATCGCTGGTACACCAGTTCCAGAAAAGCCGCACGGTAAGTGCCAAATCGGCACAGAGACTCCTAGGCCTCATGGCCTCCACCACGGCGGTCATACCGTTCGCCAAATTAAAGATGAGATCGCTCCAGTCATGGTTCCTACACCTCTTCAACCCAGTGTTGGACGATCCGGGCAAACGGCTCATACCAACCCGCGAACTCAAACAGCAACTACAGTGGTGGACCAACCACGAATTCGTGGCCATCGGGAGACCCTTCCTACCTCCCACACCGTCAACCCAGATCTCCACGGATGCGAGCACACTCGGATGGGGAGCATGCTGCGGATCCCTGGAGATAAGCGGCAAGTGGACACGACAGGAACGAGCACACCACATAAACTTCCTAGAACTACTCGCGATTTGGAAAGCCATGAAAACCTTCCAATCCAGCCTCCGAGGAACGGCAGTTCAGGTCACCTCGGACAACACCACAGCCCTATCCTACCTCAACCGGCAAGGAGGGACTCACTCACCATCCCTACTCTACCTGGCAGTCCAACTCTGGGAGTGGTGCCTCCAGAACCACATCTTACCAATCGGAGTGCACATCCAAGGGACACTCAACACAACAGCGGACGGCCTCAGCCGCAAGACCTCGGACATTCACGAATGGGAGCTCAACGCATCGGTCTTCGAGCTCCTGTGCAAACGGTGGGGCCGACCACAAGTGGACCTCTTCGCGTCCCAGACCAACACGAAGTGCAACCTGTTCTGCACGAGAGCTGGAGCGGGACAGGGATCCATGGGGGACGCCTTCATGGTTCCCTGGCGTGGGAGCCTCCTCTACGCTTTTCCGCCTTTCCTGCTCATCCAGAGGGTCCTAGTCCGCCTTCGCCAGGAGAGGGCCCGAGCCATTCTAATTGCACCAGCGTGGCCCAGGCAACACTGGTACCCACTGCTCAGAGAACTAGCGACGGACTCGATCACCCTCCCAGATGACCCGTCGCTCCTCCACATGGAACGGGGCCAGATGTTCCATGCAGACCTACCGAGTCTCCACCTCACGGCCTGGCTCATAATCCCAGGATAAGCAGGATCCTGGAGCAGAGCAGGAAACCCTCCACATCCAAGTCCTACAAGAACAAGATGGAGAGGTTTGACGCATTCCTCAGGGACCGGGACAAGGAACTGACCACAGCCTCCATGGAAGACCTGATGGACTACCTGCTCCATCTAGCTGAAACCGGTCTGGCACACTCCTCCATACGTGTGCACTTAGCTGCAGTCGTCGCCCATGCTTCACCTCGCTCTGCCCTCGCCTCAGCGTTCCAAGACCACACCATGAAGAGGTTCCTTAAGGGCCTGAAGAATGTTTTCCCCCCCACACGACTACCCACACCACAATGGTCACTGTCCACCATCTTGGAAGCCCTGATGAAGCCGCCCTTCGAGCCGTTAGCAACAGCCGAGATCCACCTGCTCTCATGGAAGACCACGTTCCTGGTGGCCATCACCTCAGCCCGCAGAGTAGGGGAACTGACAGCCCTCAGGAATGATCCCCCATTCCTCAAATTTTTCCACGACAGAGTGGTCATGCACCCGGACCTCTCCTTCCTCCCTAAGGTGGTCACAGAATTCCACCTATCCCACGTCATCACCTTACCTGCCTTCTTCCCCAACCCTTCCAGTACCCAGGAAAGAAGCTGGCACTCCTTGGATATACGAAGAGCGCTGCTCTTTTACACACAACGTACCAGAGATTTTACACAATCCAATAGACTATTCATCACCTACGGCGGAAGATCCAAAGGCCACGCGCTCTCTGCCCAACGCCTTTCCAAATGGATCTGCGGGACAGTCTACCTGGCCTACCGCCTAACATCGAGGGAACCACCACCCCACGTCAGGGCTCATTCCACTAGATCCATGGCCACCTCCACTGCCTTCTTGGAGGGAATCCCCATGGAGGACATCTGCAAAGCCGCAACGTGGTCCAGGCCACTCACCTTTGTCAACCACTACAGACTGGACACCAGAGCCATCCCCGACTCCAGGTTGGGTCGCTCGGTCTTGACAGCAGGTCTTCGCGCTTCAATGCCATGATGACCTCCTGACCTTTGAGTGTATCCTGAGACCAGACCACATCTCCACCAGGCGGCACATCTCACCACAGCACCAGCTACCCACCATCCAGGTAAGAGAGCTTGCTAGTCACCCATCAGTGTGCATTCACAAACAACACGAAGGAGAAGGACAGGTTGCACTTACCTGTAACTGTCGTTCTTCGAGTATGTTGTTTGTGAATTCACACAACCCACCCGTCCTTCCCCTCTTACTGCTGCAGGGATGAGATGCTATATGGTATAGAAATATAAATAAATAAATAAATAAATAAATAAATAAATAAATAAATATCCTCTGTACACCTTTAATATTAACTGAGGCGGAAAGCGCGAAATGGCGCAAAGGGCGGGTGGAGATGGTGGGTGGTACTAACCATTCAAATTTATCCAATCAGCTTTCCAGCTCCGACATGGCTCCCGCGCAAGCGCAGAACCCATCAGTGTGAATTCACAAACAACATACTCGAAGAATGACAGTTACAGGTAAGTGCAACCTGTCCATATTTATTGACATATTGCATCATTATCCAGACAACATAATCAACGGCCAGGGGGTGAAGAAGAAGACATGGGAGGCTGAAGCTCTCCCGGACCCAAAGCCCACTCCAACATTGATTGATTGTATTATTATATTATTATTATTTCATTGATTGTATTATCTGTAAGCCGCCCTTAATCACCACGGTGAGTGGGCAGCAATATAAATATGAATGAATAATTAAATAAATTATTTTTCAATATTTTTATTTTTGGATACTTGTGTTTATGATATATTGTTATTACATTTATGGTATGTTGTTGTAGTACAAATTGCATTAGTTTCCTTTTACTTCTATCCCACATGTTTCAAAAAAAAAAATTATAGCAGAGAGGGAGGTGTTCTGATGTGAAAATTGTATTGCAGTGTTGTTATTTCTATACTGCTTTAGCATCTAACTCTTGATATCCACTAGGGCGACATTTTTCTTTTTCTGTGACTTACCAGTCTTAATTGGAGGATTGAGGCAGATCTGAATGGTTTTAAAAACTATTGTAACTAAATCCAGACGGCATAATTTAAAAAGCTAAGCCCATGAATGGAAACAATATAAAAAAATTACTTTTTGCAGATGATCAGGCATTGATAGCAAGTACGGCTGAAGAGTTACAACAACATGTTACACGCATGAACCAAGAATATAAGATAATTTGTTGTTGTTCAGTCACATAGTTGATTCCGACCCTTTGTGGCCCTATGGACCGTTGCCTGCCAGGCACCTCTGCCCTCCACCATCCTCCTCAACCAACCCAGCTCTGTGCCCATTGTGTCTACAATACCATCTAGCCATCTCATTTTCTGCTCCCCCCTTCTTCTTTTGTCCTTCACCTTTCCTAGCATCAAGGCTTTCTCCAGTGAATCCTCTCTTCTCATTTGATGTCCAAAGTACTTTAGCTTCATTTTAACTATGCTTGTTCACTTGTTAACTGATGAGCACCTCCGTTGAATTGTACCCATTCCCCATTCATTTCATGGCGGAACTTTGGGTCATTTTTCTCTCTAGACATCAGATGAGAAGAGAGGATTCACTTGAGAAAGCCTTGATGCTGGAAAAGGTGGAGGGCAAAAGAAAAAGGGGGCGGCCAAAAATGAGATGGCTAGATGGTATTGTAGAGACAATGGGCACAGAACTGAGTGAGTTGAGGAGGATGGTGGAGGATAGAAGTGCCTGGCGGGCAGTGGTCCATAGGGTCTCAAAGGGTCGGAATCGACTGTGCGGCTGAACAACATAAAAGTATAGCAGGAATTGCAGTTAGTCTGGATATTTGCACATAATAAACTAGGATGCCTGGCTTATCCTGGTTTACTGGTGTTTAACTATAATGATGAAAGCCTGTTTTGTCGTCGCCATCCCCCACTTTCTCATAAACAGGTAAAAATAAGATTTTTTACTTATTGTCATGACAAATAAATATTGGCTGCTTAGTTTTACCTGCCTGCAAGAAGGAAGAAACAAATGGAATACATATGCCAACGTGGTGTGTTCACTAAACCATGACAAATCAGATGGCCTGGCTTATCATTTTGCCAGTGACAACAAGGTAAATGGAATTTTGCAAATAAGTTGGCTGCCAACATTTTCTTATGGGTTCTCTGGTAATGTCCTTATGATATAAAATACTAATAGGACTGGTCAATATTGCCTACAGGCTTGGCAGCTAGCTACCCAGATCTATATATCTTTGTTTATAGAGGACCATCAAACTGTTTGATGAGTTTGAGGTTAACATTTTTGTGTCTTGATGAGTTTTCTCCTTGCTGACAGAATCATTACTCTCTTTTGAAACATGAGCAAATTTCAGACCATGTAAAATGTGAGCATATTTCCTTTCTAATAATCATTTATAACTAGGAGTTAGTGCATTTACAAACATTGGTTAGGTGGGAATCTTAAGTGACTTTGAGAGTGTTCAGTATTGTTCATTGTGTAAAAATTAAACCATAGAGACAACTATACAAAAGTATGTTTGCTCTGAAAAGTGAGAGGAAGAGAGAGAATGAATGTGCTTTTGTAAGGATGTATCCAAAAACCTGCAGACTGATTTGCTTCAACTTAGCATTTTATCTTGCTCATATGCACTGCAGTACTAAACATAAGGATGTGCTGGTTTTACCAGAGATTTTACTTAGTACATTCCCTTTCATCATTATTAATAAAATGGCAAATTGAGCTTCAATTAGATGAAATGAATACAGAGTGCCACAAATTTCAGTATTCATCAAATTCAAAAGTGCCTATTCTGTTACTTTTTGGCTATACACCAAAGCCCAAAGGTTTTCATTAAAATTTTAGGAAAAGAACATTAGATCAAATTTACATTGGCATGATCAAAGTTATTGGAACAGATACCTAGTGATTTAGTGACGTAATGTTGAAGTCAAAATTGAGTATTTTACTGTGCTGAAGAGAAGTAATGGAAACATTCACTGGAGGAAGACAAATGGTGTTAAATGAGAAAACACACCATGAATTGCAAATGGAGCTGAGTTAATTTGTTGCTACTGTAGTGTTGCCCCACTGTTAAATGAAGGCTGTGTAATTATCTTGCTGGCAGAGATAATGTCAAAACCTCATTTCTCCTTACATGCCTCGTTTTTACATGAGGGCTAATTGAGCTGCAAGGTGACAACTGATTATATATGGCTATCATTGGGGTCCTCTTGCTCAATTTGCAAATAATGTTATCTTTCTTAAGAGATTATTTTTATACCACTTGTCAAATTAGAGATGGTAAACTTTTGGTGCTCTTTTTACTATGTATTTGCCAGTCATCAACAGACTACCTTAGAAGATGCAGAAAATTCATTTGTATTTAATTATCCACGTATTTAAGATTAGTCTATTTAACCTGCCTTTTCTTTGAGGATACATAAATAAGCCAATAATAGCATCTGCTTTGTATTTCTAGTATTCTGCTCTGATAACATGAATTGTCTGCCAGGACAATGCTCATACATAGCCCATTTGAATAGTTTTATTTTTCTCTTAGGCTTTTTTGCAAGGTGTTTGAAGTATAAACATGTTGAAGTATTTGTAATCGTTGAAATTAAATGAAAAATAAGATTCCATTTCTTTTATGATTACAACACTCACAACTGAAACTTATGTTTTTAGCTTAAAGCTCTAGAGAAGCCTGTTTGGTAAAATAATTATGAGTACAACGTGCATGTAACAATTTTCTAGTTCTTTTTTCTTTAAGCCATTTAATTGCTTTATTCATGGAGAAGCTTTACAGTAAAGGGGTGGGAGTTTAAGTAAATGTTTGACTGGCAGCTTGTTTGAGGAATCTAGAACTACAGTAATGCCTCGCATAGCGAGCATCTCGCATAGCGAAAAGCTCGCTCAACGAGCAGACCTTTCCCCAAAAGGTCTGCTTCGTTGAACGAGCAAAAATTCACTTAACGAGAAGCTTTGCATTTACGGGGTGTTTCGGAACGCAACGGGGGACTCCCCTGCCGCATTCCAAAACACCCCGCAGACTAGAGCGTGCTGGCTGGGTGTTTTGGAACGCAGCGGGGAGTCCCCCGTCCGGGTTCCAAAACGCACACCTGACAGGTGGCTTGGCTACAGGGTATTTTGGAATGCGGATGGGGGCTCCCCGCTGCATTCCAAAACACCCAGCCAGCAGGCTCTAGTCTGCGATGGGGGCTTGGGTGCCGGGTTGAACAGGCGCCCACCCGTTCAACCCGGCACCCAAGTCCTCATCGCAAATGCACTTTCCCTCACTGTCTGAGGGCCGGCCTGGTTTTTTAATTCCCGCCAACAAAACTTTCCAAACCTCCTCCTTCTCCAATCCCACGAAACTATAATCCTCTACCTGAGGCAGACACGAAGCCCACACACCACGGCGGCAGCTCCTCTTCTCCTTTTTTCCTCCTTTAACTGGGTGCTTCATGCTCATGCTTTCCCAACGGGCGAGTCTCACACCATGGGTTAATAATCCAATCCCCCCCCCACAACCCGCCCATGACAGCTGCCCGTGGGCGCCTCTTCTTGCTCTCCACCTCTTCACAAAAGATGTTCAATTCGCCCTGGCTCCGACAACTCTAGTCTCGCGCGCCCACCCACACGGCCAGTTTACGGAGTGTGCGATGAGGACTTGGGTGCTGGGTTGAACGGGTGGGCACCTCTTCAACCCACCACCCAAGTCCTCATTGCAAAGTGTGCGATGGGGGGTTGGGTGCCGAGTTGAACGGGCGGGCACCCATTCAACCCGGCACCCAAAGTCCCATCGCAAAGTGTTTGAGAAGGGTAAGGGGATCTTCCCCCATACCCTTCCCAAACACCCTGCAGGCGCGTGCACGTCAGCGGGGGTTTGGGAAGGGTACAGAGAAGATCCCCGTACCCTTTCCAAACACCCAGGTGACGCGCATGCACTGCAGGCGAAGTTAAGCGAAATACATTTCCCTATGGGAAATGTGTTTCACTTAACGAATTCCTCGCATAATGAGCAAGTGTGTGGAACGCGTTATGCGAGGTATTACTGTATTAGAAACATAGGAAAATGTCTTATGCTGACTCATATTTCTGTATTGAGTATTCAGTAATTTGGTAGTATCTCCAGGTTTTTAGGTTGAATTAATTTTTCCCCTACTTGGAAATCCCTAGGGTCCTATTTTGGTCTCCCACTAGGTAAAGACCAAGCCCAAATCTGCTTAGATTCCGAAATCCAGAGAGTTCAGTGTTTAGGTTGGTATGGTGATATAATTCACTGGTTCCAATGTGCTGACTATTTGATATGTGGATTGTCAGTGGAAAGGAATGTTCAGCTTAGGTATTACTTTACTTTGAAAATAGTCTTTTCAATTACTTACCTGTGTTATTGAAGTATCTTAATACACTAGAAAGAACTTGTAGAGTAAAGTTCCATAGCCAGCACTACAGCAGCAGCATCTGATTTCCCATCACACCAGTTTTCATAGTTCATACCTGTTATTTTGATTCTGAAACTTAAATTATAATGCCATTCAAAATATTGGTCTCTTTTTCATGGTTTCTGAGACACAGGTGTCGTGTCTCTCCAGAGCCACTGAAATGTTCTCAATCCAAATTTTGTTTTGGGAAGAACTTTGTCCCACTATATTGTATATTCCCTGCCATACCTTAGCAATTCTTTATTTCTCTCTTGAGGAAACTGAGAAGAAGGAAATGGATTGCACTATGGGGGAGTTGAATTTTTCAAATCCCTAAAGGATGATGGAATCAAATTATTACATTCTATATGTCAGCAGATTTGGAAAACGCAACAATGGCCACAGGATTGGAAAAGATCAGTATATGTTCACTTGAAAAAGCCTTGATGCTGGGAAAGGTGGAGGAGAAAAGAAGAAGGGGGCATCAGAAAATGAGATGGCTAGATGGTATTGTAGACACAATGGGCACAGAGCTAGGTGGGTTGAGGAGGATGGTGGAGAACAGAGGTGCCTGAAGGACAGTGGTCCGTAGGGTCGCAAAGGGTTGGAATCAACTGTACGACTGAACAACAACAATGGGGGAGGTATATCTGAATTTGCTTTTCACTCCACACAGAGTTTTGCTTATAGTTAACACACAGCTATCACACTGCCAACTCATCTGGCTTGGTCTCATCAGAGGCCTCATCATGTTCACACGAAAACCACTGTCACTCCCAGCCTTAATAGCTTTGTTTTCCTTCTTGATCCCAATTACCTTCCTATAGGGACCAGTGTTTGATGCATGAAAACTACTGCTGTTTCATTTGCCAATGACAGTAGTCTGGTATTGTCTTATTGGACCTTTGTTCCCTGTGGCCATTGTTCTGAATGAGTGAGACATAAATATAGAGACAACCAATGTCAATATCAATATCAGGAGCTGCTTTACAATGAAGAAAGCCAGTCAACATCTTAGACTTAGTGGATATCAAGAAGAGTAGCATAGTGATGAAAAGTCCTGATTTTCACTGTTCACAATCTGTTCACT
This sequence comes from Furcifer pardalis, assembly GCA_030440675.1. Classification (NCBI taxonomy): domain Eukaryota; kingdom Metazoa; phylum Chordata; class Lepidosauria; order Squamata; family Chamaeleonidae; genus Furcifer; species Furcifer pardalis. The sequence continues at coordinate 138,508,400 of CP126890.1, forward strand.
GCCAAGATTCCCCCCACTCAGCTCCAGTACTGAAAAGAATTGTGATTTATAGCCATCCGCTTCTTTATCTGTTTAGTGCCTACAGTATAACATTGCTGTGGTCAACCCTATGAAGAACCTACAGTGCAAATTCCTGCAGGATTGTCCACACCAGATCAAAGATCAGATGTTAGACTTACTGATCTATCAGTTAATGGCAACTGGACCTCCACTATTGGCAAACACTTCTTTCATGACCTATTGGTCTCAATTCCAGCAATGTGGGTGTTGTATCTCTGTGGATGCCTGTCTGAGGCATGGTCTGTAATCCCTTCATCATGGAATGAGGTAAACACTGAGGAGAAGACTCCATGGCCTAACAGTGGCTGAGGACACCGCACCCTTCTCTGGGCCCACAACAATGGCCTGAGGAGAAGACTCCATGGCCTAGCAATGGCTGAGAACATTGCCCCCTCCTCTGGGCCCACAACAACGGCCTGAGGGGGGTTATTCTGTGTTCTGGTTTGGTTGTATTTTGTGAGGTTATATTTTATAATTTTTATGGTACTGTTGCTCTTTTGACTGTAAGCCGCCCTGAGTTGCCTCGACGAGTGGGCGGCAATATACATTTGAATAAAAAATAACTAAATCAACGATTTATTAACCTCAACTGGGAACAGAAAAGTGTAACAAAGGAATGAACAACTTCCAGCCAGGAGTAGGACTTGCCTTCACTCCCCTCTCAATCCTCCAGATTGGAGTCCAGCTACCTCAAGGATAGTAGGCTGATGAGAGTAACTATATCATCCTAATCTCAACTAAGAAGTGGTTGTGGCAAGAGGACTACTTGGGTGCGTCTTGTCAGGGTGGATTGGGCATGCTGTTTTCTTCCTTCAGGTCTCCCTTTATGCCCTCCAGGCTTTTGGTCCCAGCTGCTTGGCCCAGGACCAACGCTACAGCCTTCCTTTCTTCCCAGATATGATCCTTTTGGATCAGGTCGTTTTCCCAATCTACTGGTATCTGGACATCCAGATCTCTGAGTGGCCAGGCAGTGGGGGTAACTGCCTGGCAACTGGTACTGTCTCCTACCTGGTCTCTTCCTCACAGTCTCCAACCTCAACTTCCCTGTTTAGTTCCTCATCAGATCACGTTGTTACACATTATATGTCATTGTTGGAGACTGCTTGGCCCTGGATAGAACAAATTCTTTATAAGGTCATCCCACTAGAAATTAGTGTTTCATACCATTTCTTCACCACCTCCATGTCTGACCCCATTTTTCAATGTATGCAATCATAGAAATCCCTTTCTCTGTTAGCATGTATTGTCTTGACCATGTTATATCTGAGCCTCACAGGCTATTTTTTTTTGGGAGGGGAGCTGTCTCCACACCATCAGATAAGAAAAGAAGGTGTCAGATTCCATAAACAATTAATGAACATAAATCAGACATCCGGAATGGCAACACAGAGAAACCTGTTTCATACCATTTCAATCTATCTGGGCACTCTATCCAACACTTGAAAGTTGCGATTTTGGAACAGAGCAATTAAAAGACTAGGATCCGGAGAGAGACAGCAAAAATAAAATACATCCATCTATTGGACACCCATCAGAAAGGTTTAAATATTAGCCAGAGGTTTCTGGGACATTATCAATTTTGATACACAGATATGCTGCTATATAATATTTTGTATATGTTACCCTTTCACAAACTTTCCTGTAAAATTCTCTTTTACAACATGTCTCACAGAACAAAGGATGTGCTCACACAGTAATACAAAGTTAAAACTCATTAGCAACTGTTCATTGCCAGGTATTCCCACTATTACAATTGAAAAGGGGACATTTAAAGCTAATCTGAATAACAGTCAGAGATCATCTGTTACTGCCAGTTGTAAAAAGCCATATTGATTTGTATACTTATCTGTCATGCTGACTAATCACTTTGTGCCTTTATATCTGATGTATATAAATTGATGCTATGTAGTCTTACTCTCGTGTCTGATGAAGTGGACTTGATCCACAAAAGCTCACATTGAAAAATAACAGTTAGCCTTTAAAGTGCTACAGTGTTTTTGTTTTGTATATTCTCTGAGATTCCATAAAAAATACTCTGCATGTTACTTACCTGATCACCCAGAGTGACTCAGAAGTCTAGGTCCTTTCCAATTTTACAAAGTTACTTTATCAACGGATTATACTCTGAGAAGTTCTGTACCTTTGCAGTTTAGTAGCAGTTCAGTAACCGTATAAACTGTTTGGGTATCTATGTTGCAAGATTGCAAGGCTCATTACTATAAAACTATGTATTCCTCTATAGCAGTGGTGGTGAACCTATGGCGCGCGTGCCAGAGGTGGCACTTGGATCCCCCTCTGTTGGCACCTGTGCAGTCACCCTATCACAGAGTTCACCCTGCACCTCTGCCTAGCAGCCCAATGGGAGTGCTTCTTTCCTCCCCTGTTGCTGTGCTGGCACTTTGAGATAAATAAGTGAGTTTTGGTTTGCAGTTTGGGCACTTGGTCTATAAAAGGTTCACTATCACTGCTCTATAGTGCTTTTAAAGAACTTAAAGGTTGTTGAAAACATGTAACAGATATGTGCATTTGATTCAAAGTGTCCTAACATCATCTTACAATCATTTAAATTGTAGGTGCATTCTTAGAAATATGAAACTTTGATTACAGGAGCATATAATTAGGGTATGAAATCATTTGGTTAAAAATTCGAACACATAAGGTACTGCAAAAATATTAGAGAGTAAACAAAATAAAACACCAAAAATACAAAAATATTGTGGCATGTTATAGACTAAGTCATATATTTTAATATTAGCTTTCATAGATCAACTCCACTTCATCAGGTATAGAGGCAGACAATGGTTGGCAAGTCTTACAGAAAAGTAACATTGTAGCTTTTTACAACTGTCAATAATGTAAAATCCCCATTTGTAATTCAAACTTGCTCTGAAGCTTGGCTCTGTTGAGTTGCAAATAGTTGCAAAACCACCTTGAAACTATGGTTGCAGAAGTTGGTCATAGTTTGGTTAATCAAATGGCATGAGCAACTGACAAACTGAAGGTAGAAAACAAAACTTTCATAGCCATGCTGGAGTACAAATGAATCCAGTGTTCACTATAATGCATTCTTCCTCTGTACTTTGAAGTAACCTTTGGCCACAAACTATTGTAGTGAACTTTCAGTACCTGGAAGTTGCAGCTTAGTAAGAAGAATAAAGGTGATATTAAGTATTTCTAAGAGAACAAAAAAGTATTTATTTATTATGAATATATTGTATATAATGTACCTTTCTAGTAAAAAAAGTTTTCCAGGAATCGCAGCATATTTCAGAATGTAAGTTTGAGGTGTATTCACATAATATATCAAACCAGAATTCTGCAAGAGTAATAATAGTTATTATTTATAATTTTATAACAGGTTACAGCACTACATCATTAAGACATTTTTAAAAAGCTTAAGAGGAAGTAGTTAGATGATTATTAGAGTAAAAGCATTATAACTGTTGTACCTCCTTCATTTGGAAGAAAATCAAAATGCGTGTACTGTTTTTCTGCCAGGTTCCATATTTTCCATGCTTTCTGCTCAAGACAAAATACAGCCATGTGTTCCATGATACATATTTTTAATAATTGGTGAATCTTCAGTCTTTCAAGACCATGCATAGATTTGCTTGAGTAAACTAACAATGTAATGAAGAGTTTCCACAAGGTTGGCACCAACTTTTATTTAGGAAAGAACAGCTCTGGTATTTTATAGCAGACACCTCTGGTGATGTGTAGAGAGCTCTCTGAACAGTGAGCTGCCCTAGCTGCTGACCTCATAATTTCAAGAAGCAGGTGGAGGTGGCAATTATAGCTATGGCCACTATCTTGAACCTTCTGTACTAGGTGATGAATTGCAAATGGCTAGACCCAGTGCACAACAATAAACTCAAATAAATCTTCAATGTGTAATAATGACAAGACTGAAAGACTGGCAGCTATAACAAGGCTGCTTTTGTCACCCACTTTACTGTAGCCTTGATATCCATCATTATCAGCTGGAGCTAGCTCAAGAGCGGGACAAGAAGGTCTGAAGAAGGATGAGTTGTTTGCGCTGAAGCGTCCAGTAGGTCCCATCTGGCAGAGAGTAAATGGGATTTCCCCCCCTTTCTTTCCCTTGGCTGTTCAGTGGGCCAGAGCTGTCCATCATTTTAGGCAGATTTCTCATTGCTTCATGCTGTGGGACAATATGGCTCTGTTGTTTGATACATCACTGGTAATTAAACTTACTAAATATTTTTCTCTCTGCTGCTTTTTTAGCTACAGGCCCAAAATTTAGGTATTTCCATGGAAATATTTTGTAGAAAGTTAATTCAGCCTGTATAGTACCACATTACATTTAAAATTGTCCTCATAACCTTCCAAATTTTTTGTATTTATTTATCTATTTATTTATTTGTTCAGATATATATTGCCACCCACTCGTCGAGGCAACTCAGGGCGGGTTAAAGTCAAAACAGCAACAGTACAGTAAAAACCATAAAATACAACTTCACAAAACAACCAAAGCAGAACACAGACCAACTCCCCTCTGGCCATTGTTGTGGGCCCAGAGGAGGGGGCAATGTTCTCAGCCACCTGCCAGGCCATGAATCATTGTTGTGAGCCCAGAGGAGGAGGAGAGGTCCTCAGCCGCCTGCCAGGCCATGGAATCTTCTCCCTCAGGCCATTGTTGTGGCCCCAGAGGAGGGGGCGATGTTTATTAAAATATTTCATCTAGTTGAAATCTTCCTCTGACTTTTTGGGGTCATTTGCAGATTTCCCCAAACAAAACAGACAGTATGAATTCTACTTTAAGTTGAGTAGGTCTCTAGTACATTTCATGATCTTCGCTGAAATCTTACACAATATTAGACTGCTTTAATTCGATTAACTTCAATAGGATTTAAGCAGCTGAAATGTTTGCAAGGTGAGGATTTATTCTAATGATTCTAGTATAATGCAGCCATGTGCCTATCTTTGAGGTTTGCATTGTACAGGTAGTTTTGAGATATGTTTATGAGGCTGACACGAATTTCTTTTAAAAGCCTGCCAAACATATCTTCCAGAAAAACTGGCAGTTGCATAGTTTAGCATGGCAATTGATGTAATATTCACTTAATCCTTAGGTAGTTTGGTGATATAATACAATTAGTCAAATATCATGGCTATCATGAAATCCAAAATTGATTACTTACCCCACCCCACAAGAAGAGCAGTATTTCTCGCAAATGATAACTTTTTTGTTTATTGGGCTTTACTTTAAAGTAGTGCAATTAAGCTGCAGATCTCCATATGACCGAAAAGATTTCCTCTGGTATATGTAGTTTCATCATTACTTTCGTACACGTCCTTCTCTTATAACTTGAATAATTAATTTGCTTTATAATGAGTTATGGTCACTTTATGTCTATAAATCCGCATTTTGTCATATTAAAGTTATTTTTTTTTAAAGCCAATGTTTCAAATTTTTTCTTGTACACTTAGTATTGGGAAGCATGTTTCTTCAAAGTTTAAAAAAACATGCCCCCCCCCAAATATATGATGTGTCATTGACTTAAAAGAAGTATGACCCTCCTAACCAGACTGCTTTTGTTGTTCATTCGCATAGTCGATTCCGACCCCATGGACCATTACACGCCAGGAACCCCATCCTCCACCATCCTCCTCAAACCGCCCAGCTCTGTGTCTATTGCGTCAACAATGTCATCCAGCCATCTCTTTCTCTGCCACCCCATTCTTCTTTTGGACTCTACCTTTCCCATTATCAAGGCCTTCTCAAGTGAGTCCTCTCTTCTCATTTGATGTCCAAAGTACCTTAGCTTCATCTTCATTATTTGACCTTCCAAGGAGCAATCAGGGTTGATTTCTTCTAAGATCAACATATTTATTCTCCTCGCTTTCCAGGATACTCTCAAAACTGTCCTCCAACATCACGTCTCAAAGGCTTCTATTCTTCTGCGCTCATTTATGGTCCAGCTCTCACAACCATACATTGCCACCAGAAATACCATTGTTTTGACTATGTGAACTTTTGTTTGCAAGGTGATAAGCCAGACTGCTTATAAAATGTCATACCCAGCATGGCATTATTTCCTTCCTTAATACTGTCTATGTGATTCCTAGATATTTAGCTGGATCTGTGATAATTGGTTTACAAATGTATTTGTGTGTGTGAGACAACTAAAGGTAAAACCAGTTGAGATATCTATCCACCAAATGCAAGCTCATAGCTGTGGTGCAATCCTGCTTGATATATAATCCTTCCATCCTTTAGTTCATATTAAATCTTTCATCTGAGAGGTACCAGACCTATTTGGATTTCTCTGGAGTTTACTGTATAAAAAGGTATCCCTTGCTCAAAAGCCAGTTGTATCTGACTCTAGGGTGTTGTGCTCATCTCTGTGTACAGCCAATGTACTGTCTCTATCTGCAAACATTTCCCTGGTCATGTGGGAGACATTACTAGACACTGGAGCACACAGAACACTGTTGCCTTTCCTGCCAATGCAGTACCTATTTATCTACTTAAAATTTATTTTGAACTGTTAGGTTGTCAGGAGCTGGGACAGAGACAGGAGCTCACTCCATCATGCAGCACTTGGGTCTTGAACTGCTGACCTTCCAGTCAGCATCTAAACCACTAAGCCACCGCAGCCTCTGTATATTTTACTCTATAGATGGAATAATAATTTCCAAATTTAAAAGTGCATTGTATTATGTTTCATTTTTTTTTCAGACTTAGTAGGAGACGCAAGGAAACATATGCTTGAGGACATTGGAATTTATGCAGTTTGTTTTAAGTCAAGAAGCTGTTTTCAGCCTTTTTTGGCACCCCTTTGTAACCTAATTGAAGGTTCCAAAGTAATTTTTTGTTGTATTGGAACATACAGAGTGGTCATCATGGTCCAGTTGAAATTGGACACTTCCCCCTGTCACTGCCACAGGTTCAATATATTATACATTTGAGTGGCTTTAGTTTATATGAAAACAGTGTTCATTAATAGGTTTTGTTTTATTTATTTATTTATTTTTATTATATTTCTATACCACCCATTTGTGTGGTATGTATTCATGTATTTATTTATTCATATTTATCCACCACCCTTTTCACCAAGGTTACTCAGGGTGGTTTACAGGTCATAAGAAACACCACAATAAAAACACAAATACTACCTAAAACCTCAAATTTAAAACTGTTAAAAAATAAAAATTTAAAAAGTTTAAAAGTTCACCAAATTGCTACATCTTACTAATTAAGAAGTTGAGGGAGAGAGGGGGCTTAAATCATCCTGCGAGTATCCCACTCTGGGCAGTGAACAAACAGATTACAAATAACAACAACACACAGTAGATCCACATAGAGTCAGAGCTTTTAAAATGCATAAAAGAAGGATACTTTTACTTTTTTACACAGGATTGCACTGCCTTTGAAAGAAGCAGTCAAGTGACATGTATCAGAATGTTGAATTTACTTTATGTAAAAGGTGTTTCACTTTCACAATATAGTATTAGAGTTAAACTGCCTTCCCAGATTTAGAAATTGCTTTTGCTCTTCAAAAGTAGTCAATGGAGCAAACAGTTTTCTCTCCTCCTCTTCCTCTTCTGTCTTTTTAACCTATCCTATGTCCAATGGCCCTGCCATAGGTAAATATAATGGTTTTAATCTAGAATCACTCAGCCAGAAAAGAGCTTTCTGTGGAGTTACAGATTCTGATGTAAATGCACATACATGTCTAAGGCAATCATCCACTGTATACATCCATCAGTGAGCTAGGAACATTGACCCTGGGATTTCAGAGGAGGCATGTGAATGGGGGGAGTTGAAATGGGGGAAATGTGTCTGTTGTTTTCTTCACTTTGAGCTTATTGCATTTTCCTAATATGGGCAATAGCATGCCTAAATTTGTAAATTATTTTTAGTTACAGTATTTTAAGTTTGTAATAATATTGTTGGATGGAGTCTTGTTTGAAGGATAAACATATTATTTTTATGTTTAATAGAAAGGGAGATTATTTTTTAAAAGATTAAGAAACTTTGTGGTGTATAGTGCTCCATGTGTAGAGTATTATTTTATTTTATTTATTTATTTAAATTTATATTCCGCCCTACTCGCACAGGTGACTCAGGGCGGATCCCAATCGACATACAATATACAGTTAAAAACTCTAAAAAACAAAGTAAAAGATTAAAAACCAATTTAAAACAACCTCTTATTCCTTTAACTAACGGAATGAGTGGAATAAAAGGGATAAGAGGGTAAGTGTAAGATGTTAAATAAGCCAGCGGGGAGGGGTCAATGAACCATCATAACCCCACACCATTCCCACCAACCAAGTTTTCAGACTCTGAAAGCCAATAGCTCCATCTGGAGGTGCAGCTCCAAAGGAAGGCAGTTCCACAGAGTCAGAGCGAATATGGAGTAGGCCCTCTTTCTAGTGCCAGAGAGTTGAGCCTCTCTGGCAGATGGCACAACTAAGGCACCTCTCCAATCCGCTCTGGTGGGACAGACAGATACTCTTGGGGAGATGCGGTCTCTCAAATATCCTGGCCCACTACCATGTAGGGCTTTAAAGGTAATAACCAGCACCTTGAATTGCATCCGGAGTCAAACTGGTAACCAGTGCAGCTCCCGAAGCAGTGGGGATGCACGAGAGTAACGCCCACATCCCACCCGAGCTGCCACAGTTTTAAATGGCTATGTCATAGCGGTATGTCGAGTTATGTGGCATTCAATTTTTAGATGGTATTCTTGAGGTGATAACCTGGGAGAATCTGCAAGCAAACCAAACACTACATTCTTTTTTTAACATAAGACATTTCCCCCTATTCTGCTGCTGCTACTGGTGATTATTACCATTACTTCTTCAGTGCAGGATCCAGCCCAATCAAAAATAGTAAATAAAATTCATATCAGAATAGTAGATTGCCAGTCAGAGCTGGCTATGTGTTGCCATTAAAGACTGAGGGTATAACAAATGTTTGCATATTTTATCATGTTTGATGAAAAAGTTGAGCCACTCTATTGAAAGATTGTCAATCATAGTGCAAATTTCAACAGTCTAGAAATTAAACCAATAAATAAGATTTTTTTTCCTCCTGCACTAAAAGAGAAGTAGAAAAACTTTGTTTTTCCATTCAAAGACCTTATGTTCTGCATAGCTAAAATATGTTTTATGCGGATTTTAACAAGGTATTTTGCACAATATACTCATGATATTTTACAGCAGGGAGAAGATGTGTGTGTTAATTTAATGCTTCTTGTCCACTCTATTGCTAGTACTGAATGACAGAATAACATTGCCCCTATCATATCGTTACATAATCTGACATATGTACTTGGTTATATTTGCTGAGAATCAAAATGTTAGTGAAATTCTTTCTTTCTCCCTTTTGTCCTAGCTAAGTACATCATTAGAAAAGCTGCTAAACCAGGAGTGGGCAACTTGTAGGAGTTGGGGGCAGATTTTAGTTTCAGCACCCCAGGTGATAAAATGGGCTCAATGTCCACTTCCAGGTTTGATTTTAGGGGGCTGTGTGGGCATCACCAAACAGTGACTCTAGGATACTTGATGGTGAACCTTTTAGAAACCAAGTGCCTAAACAGCAGGGTGGAACGAACTCTGTGCTGGGGCAGTGGCACATGCCAATAGAGAGGGCTCTGCGTGCCCCCTCTAGCATGCATGCCATAAGTTCGCCACCACTGCTCTAGGAGGGCTCCATTAACAGAAAGACTGTTTTTTGTACAGCTCAGAAAATAAATTCTAGTCTGGAAGCATTTCAAAGGCATTGGGAGGATTCTAGGGGACACAACTTTGGAACTGTGTGCAAACCCCCAAGCAATACATTTTGTATCATTTTTTAATAATGCAAAATGAATATTTTTATACCATTATTTTGCTGAACATTTTTTTATAGAAATACTGCCCAAATTGCTAACAAACAAGCATTTAAAAATAATGTTACAAGAAATCCTGATTGCTTAGCACTAGTTACTAGTGTCATATTGTGAAAAGCATGTGAAAAATATTGGGATAATGAAAGAAAATATCAAGGCAGCTGTATATCAGATAGTTTTGGCAAATCTTATACATTTTAGCAGTTGTGGCCTCTTCACTTATAATAAGATAATTTCCAAAAATTGCATGAGTAAAGCAGAATGGCAGTTTCTGCCTTGAGCCAGTGATTAGGAATTCCATAATATGATATATAGCCAGGGAGTTAGGTTGTATTCATGTGTAATTTATTGAGGGAGATATAGGATTGTTTCATTGCATAGCTGACAGCTGTGTTAATATGTAAGCTAAAATAATAACATTTTAGCACCTTGCTTCATGAGTATAAGAACTTCAACTAGTAATGCTGCCAATATGACATTGTAAAAGGCAGGTTTGGGCTTCCTATGATACAAGTAATAACTCAGCATCATCTTGATCAAAATCTCTTGAGATACAAAGCATCAGGTTCTGTTTTTCTTTCTGGGGATTCATCGGTTGAATTCATTGAACTTTATAAAATTCTGCGGGTAACCCGTCTTCTCCTGGGGATTTTTCCATCTTTAATTTACTAATTTTATAAAGAATTTCAGAATGCGGTGGTTCCAAAACTGGTGAAATTATACAATTATATTCTTGAAGGAGGGGATATTCCCAATTCGTGGTATAGATCTATAATTGTATTAATCCCCAAACCGGGAAAAGATCCAGAGAGAATAGAGTCCTACAGACCAATCTCTTTAATAAACCAAGACGCCAAAATCTTTACGAATATATTGAATAACAGGTTAAACAGCTTCATGGATCAATACATAAATAAGGATCAAGTAGGATTTCTAAGAGGGAGGTACATGGCGGACCTGACAAGAAGAGTACTAAATTTGATAGATATTGTAGGACAAAAAAAGGAAAAAGTGGGTTTTTTAGCAGTCGACATATTTAAGGCGTTTGATTCGCTGCAATGGGATTCAATTAAAGAACTTATTAAATTATACGGATTCGGACCCAAATTTCAAAAAACTATTGACAAACTGTATTACAAGGGAATAGCAAGGGTTAGAATCAACGATAATTACACACCAGACATATCTTTGGAGGCGGGAACACGGCAGGGATGCCCACTATCTCCGACATTATTTATAATGGCCATTGAATTATTAGCAAATACAATAAGAAATGATAGGGATATTGAAGGAATAGAGGGAAACAAAATTAACTTATATGCGGACGACACTCTGATTATAATGAAACACCCAATAAAAACCTTAGATAGAATAAAATTACACCTAAGCATGTTAGAAGACACCACTGGACTTAGAATTAATTGGGACAAATCGGAAATGATATTAATTAACAGTGATAAAGAAGACCAAGATAAAATAAAAACAAAATATAAAATACAGGTTAAAAATAATTTGAAGTATTTAGGTATAACCATCTCAAACAAATGGGAGGAATTAAAGAGATTAAATTATGACAAACAAAGGAAGATAATAGAAGAAAAGATAAAGCAATACCAAAAATTAAACTTATCGTGGTTTGGGAGAATCGCCTTATGCAAGATGATGCTAGTACCAAAGATAAATTTTTTGTTTGAAACGCTACCCATTAGAATAACAGATAAAGAGATGAAAGAGATTCAGAATAAATTAAATAGTTTTTGTAACGGGAAACGAAGAGTGAGGGTGTCGCAAAGTTTATGGTACGTGTCACAACAGGAGGGGGGATTAGGATTGCCGAATCTTAAGAATTACTATAGAGCGTTCCAGATTAAAAACGTGATTAAGATCTTAATGAGAGAAGAAACAATTTGGGAAAATATAGAGCTAAAGGAAATAAGACAACTAGGAAATTTGTTGTTTTTAGACAAAGAAATTAATATAAAAGGAATTAAAAACAAAATGCTAAGAACATTACTGGAAGAATGGAAAAAAGTAAAGCAAGAATTAGTACCGGATATCTCCCCTATTATCGAACTTCAAGACATTAAAATTTTTCCTATAAAGATCGACACAAAAATGGATATCTTAGAGGAAAATGGAGTAACATTAGTCAAGGATTGGATACAGAAATGTAAAGATAAGACAAAAAAAGAAGAGATATTTACACAGTTAGGTCTAAATTGGTTCCAACGTATTGCGATAGAGAACTGGAACAAGAAATATATACAAGAGAAATCCTTAGAAAGACCAAAAACAGAAATGGAGGAAATAATAAGTAAATTAAGAAAAGGAGAGATAGTAATTAAAGGACTGGTTAGTAAAATTTACAAAATATTAAGTAAAGGGACCAGAGCCCAAGAAATATTAAAAAATATATGGGAAGAGGAGTTGAAGGTGGAAATTTCAAATCAAGAATGGAGGGAAAAATGGAAGAGAAGAATCATGAAAAATATGTCAATAAGAGTGAAAGAGCACAATTACAAACTATTATGGAAATGGTATCTGACCCCGGTGAAGTTGCACCAGATTGACGATAAAAAAAGTAACAAATGTTGGAGGTGCAATCAAGCACTGGGCTCATACGAGCATATGTGGTGGTCATGTAAGGTGGTCAATGCATTTTGGGGAAAAATCGAAAAAGAAATAGGAAATATTATGGGAATGCGACCAAAACTGGGACCAGATACTGTGCTACTAACAAATGTTGAAAAAATGAATGTGAATAATGATAAGAAAGAGTTGATATCAATAATGTTGTCATCAGCAAGGCATATTATTGCGAGAAATTGGAAGAATGATGTTCAACTAAATATGGAAGATTGGTACAGAGAGATATGGGAATTAGCGTTGAATGACAAACTAACATGGGAGGTGATGGTCAGGAAAGGTGCAACTCGTGAGAATAGATTTTGGAAGATATGGCATCCCCTGATAGAACATTCATTGTATAAGGGTAAAGGGAATCAACCAGAACCAGATCAACTGAGTTTTTGGAAAAACAAATGAATAAGGATAACCGTAGTTTCTCCGGATATTGTAAATAACACAGGGTGATTTCTTTTTTTCTTTTTCTTTTCTTTTCTTTTCTTTTTTTCTTTTATACATATATATATATATATTTATATAGATGTACTTATACTTTCATGTTTGTTTTCATGTCTGTTTTCATATTATTATTATTTTTGATTTTTGTGTATTGAAAAGTATAAATAAAATTTTATTTAAAAAAAAAAAAAAAGAATTCATTGAACTCTCGTTATTCACTTGACAGTGAGGAATTGATCTTTATCCCAAACCGACGTTCTCTGAAAGTAACAGTTGTGTGGCCATATCCTCTGTGGAATGGAGCTGTGCGTTCTTTGCTGTTTCATGTATGGTGTCACCATTCTTGCTTACCTATAGTTAAGCCAAAAAGCTACTTTATAGACCAGCTCGCTCAGCACACATGTGTAAATTATTTTGCCAGAATACCTTTTTCCAAGGTATGTTTTCATTTATAAAATGCAGGAAATCACAAATGCAAGATGTTTTGGTCTTGAGCAGAAAAAGACTAATATTCTCTCTAATATGCATGTTTTTCCTGTTCTCCTAATGCATTGAACAGTAATAAAAATTCATCAGGAGAAATCCAGTGTTAATCTTCTAATGGCTATGGACTTAGCCTAGACAGGGACTCCTTGCTCATGATCACACATGCTTTGGTCACCTCCAGACTGGATTATTGTAATGCGCTCTACATGGGGCTGCCCTTGGTGACCATTCGGAAACTGCAGCTGGTCCAGAATGCACTGCCCGGGTCGTGATGAGGTATGGGTGTTATGCTCATGCCTCACCATTGCTGCGGGAGCTGCACTGGTTGCCAGTGTGCCTCCAGGTGCAATTCAAGGTGCTGGTTATTACCTTTAAAGCCCTATATGGTAGTGGGCCAGGATACCTAAGAGACCGCATCACCTTAAGGACATCTGTCCGTCCCACCAGAGCAGACCGGAGAGGTGCTCTGGTTGTACCATCAGCTAGGGAGGCGCACCTCTCTAGCACAAGGAGGAGGGTCTTCTCTGTGTCTGCTCTGGCCCTATGGAACCTCTGGCCAAGTGAGCTGCATCTCCATACGGAGCTGCTGCCCTTTAGGAAGGGGGTCAAGACCTGGTTGGCAGAGCATGTGTGGGGTATGGGCCAGACAGTTGCTCCTGTCTGGTGGCTCATTTGAACCCCCCCTCCCTGTTTGTCTTCTTTTAACTTGATGTTATATTATGTTTATATTGTGTTTTAGGTGTTGAGAGTTGTGTCAGCTGCCCTTGGTCTTTTTGAGGAGGGTGGCATAAAAGTTTGCTTAAATAAATAAATAATACACTTACCAGCTGAAGATGACCTTTTAACTTGCCGAAAGGGGACGATTGTTCACCTGGATGTTCAGCTCTTGAAGTTCATTACATAGAACATTTCTAACCAAAATTAAGAGTACAATGGTACCTCGCTTAAAGAGCATAATGCGTTCCACGAGATTGCTTTTTAAGCGAGTTTGCTCTTTAAGCGGAACACCATTGTAAGTGACCAATTGTGATTTCTGGCGGGGGGATTGTGAACCCTGATTTAGTTGTTAAGCAAGTTTTTGGTTGGTTTTAGTTTGTAAGCAAGGCAACCATTCAGAGAAAATTCTGCTCTTTAAGCGATTTAGTATCTAAGAGAGACACTCTTTATGCGAGGTTTTACTGTACAGTTACAGTCTTAAAAACCTTCAACTAAAATGTGTGATTGCAAAGGTTTCTTCAGTTAGCAAGTTCAATGGAATGGAGATGGTACCTGCCTCCTTGAATGCAGTCATGTCAATTTTATTACACTTGAAGGAATTGGGACTTTTAATGTCATCTTTGAAAGTATACGTAACAGCTATTATATCTAAGCAACATGTTCACCACCTGCCCTCCAACTTGTTTATTCACCCTATTGTTAAGAATTTTCTAAAAGTTTTTAACTAATACTTTTCCTGACATTACGGTGCCACCAACTGTATGGTCTTTGTCTCTTGTTTTATTCAAATCAATGGGACCATCATCTGAATCTATGGTTTCTTCAAACCTGAGACTCCCTAGATGGAAAACTTTCTGGTTGGTATTACATCAACTGGGAGAGTGAATGGATTATTTGTGTTAAGATCTCATGTTCCTTACATTCAATTTAATAAGAAAAGGGGAGTTTATTTCTGGTCATTACATTTCTCCTGAAGGTGGATACACCATTTCATGTCTCACAGTCTATACTTCTGCCATCATTTTGTGCAGAAGTAGAGTCTTGATTAGTAAAGGCTTCTATATAATGTGGATATTAGGAGGACATTTGCTTTTTATATTTTCAGAACAAAAGAATTTTGGAAAAACTGCTAAACTGTTTATTTGTTAAATAAAGGTTTTCCTGTTTCATCTCAAAGTTTGTCCCTGCTCCATGTGTCCAAGATGGAGGGAGGAAGCCATTCTCCTTCCTTGCAGAGGGAGCAAGAGTCTAGGCTAGAGCAACACTTCCTGCCTCAGTGCAATTGACCTGCCCACCCACTTTACCACTGGTGGGTGGTGCAAGTACAGTTTTTTAAAAATCACTAAATTAATATTACTGTATTTTAATGTATTTTAATTACTGAAACTCACTAGCAGCTGCTGCATTTCCCACTCTTGGCTTATACTCGGGTCAATCTATTTTCCTGGGTTTCGAGGTCAAAATTAGGTACCTCGGCTTATATTCGGGTCGGCTTATATTTGTGTATATATGGTAGGTTAAAAATAATACTGTGAATAAAAGAAGAATCTGTTCTAGAATGTTTTCTTACTCTTTAGCAGAAGGATTTCAGGTTTGGAATTGGTCATTAAAAATATTGTCCTGTCCTACATATGTCTGCTTAGACATTAGTCAAGAAGATACTTTATTAGGTATACCTGCATTTGTAAATGGAGATGAATATTTTTTAACGTAGTGGGGCTTACCTCTGAGTAAACATAGGATTGTGTTATAAGCTTGCAAAGTGCCAGATGCACATAGCAGTGAGCATAACAATGTTAAACTCATCAACAGATGTGTGATTTGTTTTATAATATATATGAACACATACTGCATAAACCACAAACACTCAAGCAATCATGTCCTTCTGTGTTATCTATTGTCATCATTCCCTCTGCATTGAGGTTCTCACTATAGCCATTACTATAAAACGTTCCCTAAGTACATAAAGGCTCTAATCGTTAAGATTTTTATTACCAGCCACCCATACAGAGCTGCAAATTGCCTTGTTTCAGATTTATTATGTATTACTCCAGAAATTCTATAAAGATCAAAAGAACTGATTACAATGTTGACCTTTGCATTAACTCATCTGAATTTAAATTCAAGTGTTTGATTTGGGAAAATAAGTCCATTTATCATAGGTCTGCTACTGAGGGGATTGTGTAGCCCTGATTGGGAGTGCTGAGACCAAATTTATTTATTGAACATTGGATTGAAAATTGTTTGCAGGACAAGAGGAACAAAAGTTTGACTTGCCATTGTGGTGTGTCAAGGGAGCAATGTAGCAGTTGCCCTTTTCAAAATATTTACTGGTCAATCTTTTTCAATGTTTTACATGGAGACAAAAGATATTAATAGTTATATGCACAAACATGTAAACCATTATTAAGTTTCAAATCAATGAGTCTCAATTAAATAAAGCTGTATGAAGGTTATAGCTCAAAAACAAAAAGAACAGAACAGAAAATAGCAAAATGTGAGAAATCATAATAATTTCTCTGAAAAATAATGAATATTTTTCTTTAAGCAAATTGGATAAATAGGCTTTAGTGGGAAATTTCCCAAATGGGTGGTATAGAAATGTAATAAATAAAATAAATATAAAATATTAATAAAGTGGTGTCAGTTATGATGTAACATTACATGCTTTTAAAAAAGGAATTTAGAATGTTAAATGTTAGACTGGTATACAATCCCTCTGATATAGAAACTGTGAATGTTTTATAAATCAACCAATTTATGTACAGTCAAACCTCGCATAAAGAGTGCCTCGTTTAAAGAATAACTCGCTTAAAGAGCAGCATTTTCTCTGAATTTTTGTTTCGCTTAACAAATAAAACCAACCAAAAACTTGCTTAATAACTAAAAAGGGGTTCACAATCCCCCCCCCCCACCAGAAGTCACAATTGGTCACTTACAATGGTGTTTCACTTAAAGAGCAAACTCGCTTAAAGAGCAATGCCATGGAACACATTATGCTCTTTAAGCGAAGTACAACTGTACATTTTTTATGCCTGTGGAATTGGCATGGTGAGCTTGTTACCTGTACATATATTAAATTACAGTTGTACCTTGCTTAAAGAGCATAATGCGTTCCACAGGATTGCTCTTTAAGCGAGTTTGCTCTTTAAGCGAAACACCATTGCAAGTGACCAATTGTGACTTGGGGGGGGGATTGTGAACCCCTTTTTAGTTATTAAGCGAGTTTTTGGTTGGTTTTATTTGTTAAGCGAAACGAACATTCAGAGAAAATTCTGCTCTTTAAGCAAGTTACTCTTTAAGCGAAGCGCTCCTTATGCGAGGATTGACTGTATTTAAATCAGGCATAGCTTGTTATGCAGCCTTAAGTGATTAAATACAATGCTAATAATGTTCTACACCAGTGGTTTCCAACTTGGGGCACAGGCCTCACAGGGGGACTTCAGTTCCCAGGAGCCTAAGTCAGTCTATTGGTTGATCAGTGCTTTGGAGAGTTGACTTAGGCTTCTGGGAATTGAAGTCCATAAACCAAAGGTTGGGAAACACTGTTCTACATTCTGCCCTCATTAATATCCCGGGTGTAAATACTAATTCTATAAATAGATTAAATATTTGGACTAGACCCCTTAGGCCAGGGGTTGCCAACCTTTTTACACCCCTGGACAGCTGAGTGCCCCCCGGAAGCAGAAGTGGGTGCATTTACAGCTGTTGTGAATGCACCCACTTCTGCATTTACGATAGCCATGGGCGTGTTTGCGCATGTGTAGGTGTGTTCTACAGCTGATATAAATGTGCATGCTTCCACTTTTGGGTGCGGTGGAGATGGCGATAGGCTGGATGAAATGAGTTGTGGGCCGGGTCTGGCCCACAGGCTGTAGGTTGGGAACCCCTGCCTTAGGCTATCAGAAAGACCCCTTCCTTACATGTGTACCTGTCTGGAGTTTGAGATCCTCAGCAGAGGCCCTTTTGCATATCTTATCATCTTGGGAGACTACCTTCATGGGTACAGGAAGCAGCTCCTAGAGCAGTGATGGCGAACCTTGGCACTCCAGGTGTTCTTGGATTTCAGTTACCAGAGACCCAAGTCAGTACTTCTGCTGATCAGGGCTTCTGGGAATTTAAGTTCAAGAACAGCTGGAATCCCATGTTTTGCCATCACTGTCCTAGAGTATCTGTTTTTAAGAAAAGTTTTTAATCTTTTAAAAGTATATTTAGATATATTTTTTTAAACTGTGATTGGATGTAAATTGGTTTAGGAGCCATTCTTGAGCAGGAAGATAGTAATCCAGTTCTTTCAGTAAATAGATGGGCACTTCTCTCCAGGATAATGTATTTATGTTTGGATGCCTTCATAGAATGATAGAACTGTTTAGATGGAAGGGACTCAAGGAGTCAACAAATTTAACTTCTTGCCAATAAGAGAAATTCACAAATGAACCATCCCTGCCATCTGAACTCTAGTGAAGGACCATCAACCAATTTCTGAGGTGGTCCATTGCCAAACAGCTCTTGCTGTCACCAAGTTCCAAGTAATGTTTGGTCAGAATCTCCTTTTTTATAATGTGAATGCATTACTTGGGTCTTACCCTCTGTAGCTACAAAACAAGCTTCCTCCACCTTCCAAGTGGAAGCTCCTCAGATATTAGAAGATGACTACTGTATCACCTCTCATTCTTCTCCAGGGTAATCTTTCCATTTATAAAGATGTTGAACAACAGTTGACCCAGGACAGAACCCAGTGGCACCCTGGTTGTTACTTCTCTTATAGGATAATAAGAAACTCTTGGTGAGCACTCTTTTGGTACCTCCTGTAAGCCATTTCAGAATATTTTTTTGGCAGATTAAGTAAATTTGAAAAATGAATCAAGTGGTGATTTTTAATATCTGAATTTTTGTTAGAAAAGTGGACCCTTCAGAGTTATTTAAAGCTGTCATTTTTAATAGGTTAATCCTTCATTATTATTTTTCAAACACTTGATATAGCTCTTCACATCCAGATACTGTCTTCTCATACATTGCTGCACAAGGCATGTTTTAATTTTGCCTTTTACTGCTTCCCATGTCTTTTGTTACTGTTCTTTGCAGGACTACCTTGCTTTTCTCCTGCTACTATCCTCTCCTACTTGAAGATATTTCTTTCTGAAAATTAAATTATCCTGGCCGTTCTTCTTGAATTGTGACTATTCCTGGAGTTCTGCCACAAAACAGTTTTGTGATGGCAAGTTTCTTCTTTATTTAGTCTTATCTGTGTAGTCCTTGGCTTAATGCTGTTCTTATGACCATCTACGAAGCAGTTCTTTGTAGTCATTCTTGTCACTCTTGCCTCTCACTTTCCCCTTTTCTTTGTGTTTCAAATGTACTTCTCTCCTTATGTGGCTACAATGGTAAAAATATAATATGTAATAAAATAAAACCTTTGAGCTTTTCTTAGTGGAAAGAAGGGTTTGTGTCACATCCAAAAGGTTGTGTGTTCTTTTCTGGCCCAATGAAAGTTAGAACAGTGCTTACATTCTACTTTAGGGAGAGCAACACTAAAACCTGCTGGATAGCTCAATGGTTTAGATCAGGGATTCTCAACCTGCGGCCCACAGGCTGAATGTGGCCCACAGCACCATTTCATGTGCCCTCCCACTGCCTCCACAACACCAGGAAGTGCCATGCGATGGATGAAGGGCAAAATGGCCATCTGGCCCTGAAAGCTGTCTGAAGGAGTGTGATCTGGTCCCTGGCTTTAAAAGGTTGAGAACTCCTGGTTTAGATATCTGGCTGTGGAATCAGAGTTCAGGAGTTTGCTTCTCCACTGTGCTTCCTTGACAAGAGCTGGACTTGAGATCCCTTCCAGCTCTGCAGTTTTAAGATGGTGATGATTCGAACAGTCAAAACAATATTATAAAAAATACTGACTGGTATTATATAGCCAGTACACGTTATAACCCAAAACCTACCATATATACTCGAGTATAAGCCAACCCTAATATAAGCTGAGGTACCTAATTTTGACCTGAAAACACAGGAAAATAGATTCACCTGAGTATAAGCCGAGGGTGGGAAATGCAGCAGCTGCTAGTGAGTTTCCATAATCAAAATACATGAAAATATGGTAAAATTAATTAAATTGTTGGCACATCTTTATCCAGCATGGTCTTTGGACTCTCGTGGTCATTGACCCGAGTATAAGCCAAGTCCCCTTTTGGGGGCTCATTTTTGGGGCTAAAAAACTCAGCTTATACTTGAGTATATACGGCAATGTTATTCTGTCATTCAAACTTTTTGTTTCTTTCATGATAGTTCCCAATTTTAGCCATGCCTATTTTAAGTTTTTATCATGTCCATCAATATTTTTCAGGCGTTGTCCATGCAGTGACTTATTTTACCAGTTGTTTAACATCTTAAAATTGTTGTTTCTTATATCTTGCCTTTATTTCTGTTGTATTCAAATATTTTTCCTTTTCACCCCTTGAGTAATTTTTCTTGACTTCTATTGATCTAATCAATTTGGCTTCTTTTTTCCTTTCTCTATTAATTGTTTTTGTAGTAATCCACAGCTTCCAATTTTCTACTTTAAACATAACCTTTATTATTGTTGTTCTTGTTGCTGCTACTGTTGTTACTGTTGTTACTGTTGTTACTGTTACTACAATCCGTAACATCAGAAGTATGATGTCCTGTTCTACATCTTTTTCCTCTCCTGCAATGCATACACATACTGGTGTGAAACTGAAGGGTTTTGAATAAAACATCTCACAAACAAACACACTCTTCTAGATGTTTGTAGATGTGTCAGGTCAGATGTCTGTTAACAGTGAGGTACTAGCACATGGCATGACAACATGTTTGCTGGGTATTCTGTCATGATGCTCTGTCCATGAACAATTTAATGAAAAGGAGAAGCAGGTGGAATCCAAATCTGATTTCTGGTGTGAAATAAGCTTGCCTTGTCGCATGGTTTATAGAGATTTGGAACTGTCAAGCCACTTTCAACAGCTGGCAAGATGGACAGGTTTTAGTAGCAAAGCTGATCTGCACTCCACCCCAAGGACCTGTATAAGAGATTTAGAATGCAGCAATGGTTACTTATTTGAGGAATTGAATAATGTTCACTGAGGTATTTCATTGTTGTTTTATTACAGTGTTAAGATACAAAGTGCTTCTGACAGAACAATACTGTGAGTGAAAAGGATATAAGTTTCTATTTTATTTTTATAAAGAATCAAGATTTGGATATTTCACAGTTTATATATAGGAAAACACTCTTTTTTCAATCTGGATTTCTAGTGCATATTTTTAAAATCTCAAATATCTCAAATTTTATTTATTTATTTATTTATTTATTTATTTATTTACATTTCTATACCACCCTCCTCACCAAGGCGACCCAGGGCAATTTAACACATCATAAAACATCAGAACAATACAGATTAAAGATTTAAAAGTTATTAAAATCTGATTAAAACCAATTAAAAATGACAACTAAATCTTTGTTTTAATTTAAAATTTAAGGGAGCAGAGGAGGTCAAACCAACCAGCAGGCTGAGGTCGTTGTGCCTCCAGTACCCCAGACCTGACCTGCCGGCCAGGTTTTTATACCCTTCCGAAAGGTCAGCAGCTCTGCCTGGAGGCGCAGCTCAGTTGGCAGGAGGTTTCAAAGGGCTGGAGCAGACACAGAGAAGGCCCTCCTTCTAGTGCTAGAGAGAAGAGCCTCTCTAGCTGATGGCGCAACCAAAGAGCCTCTCCGGTCCACTCTGATGGGATGGACAGATGTCCTTGGGACAATACAGTCTCTTAGGTATCCTGGCCCTCTATCACGTAGGGCTTTAAAGGTACCTGTAGTTACCAGCACCTTGAATTGCACCCGAAGGCACACTGGCAACCAGTGCAGCTCCCGAAGTAATGGTGAGGTGCGAGCATAATGCCACACCCCATCACCATCTGGGCAGCCACATTCTGTACCAGTTGCAGCCTCCGAATGGTCACCAAGGGCGGCCCCAAGTAGAGTGTATTACAATAGTCAAGTCCGGAGGTGACCAAAGCGTGTGTGATAGTGAGCAAGGAATCCCGATCTAGGAGTGGGCGTAACTGGCGTATAACACGAAGTTTTGCAAAAGCCCTCTTGGCCACGACTGCCACCTGCTCTTCGAGCAGTAGTCGCAAGCGAGCAGTAGTTGCAAATCCAGGAGGACCCCGAGATAACACACCGGGTCTTTTTGAGGCAAAACTGCCCCATCATAACTAAAGATGGTAACTCCCATGATAATGCAGGACCCCTGATCCACAGTTACTCAGTCTTGCTGGGATTCAGTTGTAGCCCGTCGTCCCCCATCCAGACCCTAACAGCCTCCAGGCACCTGGAAAGGACTTCCACTGCATTGCTTGGATCATTAAATATGATTTAATTGCATTTAAATTACATTGGATTGTGGCCACTGTTTCAAAGCACATGTGAGAGAAGCGTATTAGTTGTCTTCTCAGTAAGGGGCTTTCTGTTATATTACAGTAATACCCTAGATAACATTATGACTTGGTTCCACAAGTCATGACGTTATCTGATTTTTAGCATTGTCTGATGCATGCATCGAACAACGCTAAAAAAACACCCCTGACTTCAGGGACAAACCGCTTTAAAGGCAGGCAGGGAAAGAGACGTGATTGGGTCTCTTTCTTTTCCTCCCTGCCTTTAAAGCCACCCCCACCTACAGCGGTCTCTGAGACTGCAGTAAGGTTGGGAAAAGGCACACGCCTTTCCCCCAACCCTACTGCAGTCGCAGAGACTGCTTGTGTCTCTTTCCCTCCCTGTATTTAAACTACAGGGAAGGGGGAAAGAGAGAGACGTGATTGGGTCTCTCCCTCTTCCCTCCCTCCCTGTAGTTCAAATCCAGGGAGGGAAGAGAGAGAGACCCAATCATGTCTCTCTCCCCCCCACACACACACCTGTAGTTTAAATACAGGGAGGGAAAGAGTGAGATGCGATCACGATTTCATCTCACTCTTTTCCTTCCTGTATTTAAACTACTGTACATGCAGGGAGGGAAGAGAGAGAGAGAACCAATCATGTCTCTCTCTTTTCCCCCTCCATTTAGTTTAAATACAGGGAGGGAAAGAGTGAGACGCGATTGCGTCTCACTCTTTCCCTCCCTGTATTTAAACTACAGGGAGGGGGGGAGAAAGAGATGTGATTGGTTCTCTCTCTCTTCCCTCCTTGCATTTGAACTACAGGGAAGGAGGGAAGAGAGAGAGACCCAAACGCATCTCTCTCTTTCCCCCTTCCCTGTAGTTTAAATACAGGGAGGGAAAGAGACACAAGCAGTCTCTGCGACTGCAGTAGGGTCGGGGGAAAGGCGCGTGCCTTTCCCCGACCCTACTGCAGTCACAGAGACCGCTGCGGGTGGGGGTGGATTGGGTAGTTCTACCCAAACCACCCCACACCCGCAGACCATTGCCTTGGATAACGTTAAGAATCATTATCCAGAATCGTTATCCGATGCAAGTTTTTTCCAAAAAAATTTGCATCGTTATCCAATTGTAGCGTTATCCAATGCAATCGTTATCCGGGGTATTACTATACTTGCTTTTTAGACTTACTGGTTCACCTTTGACTGGAGTTGCTTGGCATTTGAATCGCTTTCAGAAAAATGAGTATGACTTTGCAGAAACCATCATTCTTTACTTCTTCCATAATCAAGCCATGTTTTATGATTCTCTTTTTATTGGTATTATTTTGTGTAGTATCATCACAGTGAATGGCAATAAAGAGACATTCATTGTTCTCCCCAGCATGCTTCAGCAATTCAGGTAATAATCAATTGCTTAATAACCTATATTATCAGTTGATTCTGATGAATGGAATAAGGGGTTCAATCCTCATCTAAAGACCTTCTTCATGTGATAGTTTATCACAAAATTATTGGTGAGTTTGCATTTTTTATAAAACAAGGATTAAGAATGGAGTTACCATGTTGGGTGGCTGATCTGATGGGATAGCCATCCTTTCTCTCTTTCAAACTTTTTTAACCTTTTAAAATTTTAAATCTTTTAAATTTTTGATTTTTTATAATTTATAGTTTAATTTTTTAAAATTAATTTTGAACCTTTGGGTTTCAATTTCTGAATTTGTAGGGGTATAGTGGGATTGTTTAGTTTGTTTTGTACTCATAATGTATAATCTTTTTCTTTTTCTGTAAGCCACCTAAAGTCAGGTTCGCCTGATTGGGGTGGGATAATAAATCTAAATAATTAAATAAATAAATACCAATGTAGAGCATTGTGATGATAATTTTAAGATTATCCACCTCTCTTGATTAGAAGATTGGAATAGGTTTACACACAAGTGTGTGCACACTCGCACACACACACACACACGTGCGTGCACACACACACACAGAGATCTTGGATCCATTAATTTGGGTCTGTAATTTTGTACTAAAGTATGGCCAGGTTATCCTGCTACTGTGTTAGAGCACACCCGTGATGGCAAACCTTGGCACTCTAAGTATTCTTGGACTTTAATTACCAGATGTCCATGTCAGCAGTCTTGCTGATCAGGGCTTCTGGGGATTAAAGTTCAAGAGCAGCTGGAGTGCCAAGGTTTGCCATCACTGGAGTAGACCATACTGGCAGAGACTCAACACCAAGTGTCAGGTAGCAGTTAATTAACCTGACAACTAACAGCCTTGGGTGCCGAAGTCCACAGGGAAGGGTTATTAAATCCCACTTGAATCCATCTTGATGGAGAGCAGCAGCTTCATCATTCCTGACATAGGGCTGCTGAGGACTTTGCATGCCAAAAGGGCTCAGGACGAGAAAGTGACTCCCTGAACTGAATCAATGTTATGGGGGTCATGCTGTGATGTGGAAGGCAGATAAAAGGCCACTGCATTATACTCTCAGGACAGTCTTCATGGCTGACCTTCATGAAGACAGCCAATATTTGGATGCAGATATGGCAGAAGAAGAAGAATTTTGTACTATTTAGAATAGGCAGAAGGCTTTCTCTTGGTATATATTCATAAGAGATATGTCCTTTTCTTAACAAATCCATATGGCTCACATAAACTGTGAAATACCTTTCACTAAGCAGCATGAAGAAATTATCCAAAATGCTGCAGTCCTCTAAGTGTTTACTTTGAAATAGATTTTCATGTGTCTGCTGGATACATTTTTAAAAACAAAATAAAGAGAAAGCATTGGAGCTTGTTTCCAAGCACATTTGTTAAGGATAAGGGTGTAAACTTGTATTATCATTCTATTTTTTAAACCATCTCCAATAAATTGTTTAGTGTACATCTTAAGACATATATATATATATATATATATATATATATATATATATATATATATATATATATATATATATATATATATATATATGAGAAAAGTTTTTTTTAAAGCTGTTCTTCAGTTAGAGCTCCCTTTTTGTGTGGTATATATTTCAGGCTAATAATCAAGGCTTACTGTGGGTCAGCGTGTCATATCCCAGTGGTGTCTAGTGAGATGGAGGGTTATCTTCTATGTCAGCTAGATAACCCTGTGAACAATTTTGAACAGTCAAGATAATGGGACTGAATTCTGAAGCAAAGTATAATTCTGAAATAAGGTTAGAAGTAGCACAGACTACCATGCAGTGTGTCGGCAAAATAATATTTCTTATAACTGCAGTCACCTTTTGGCATCATTAGTCATTTAAGTCTGACAACATTCTCCTTAATAGGGTGCAATTAAGGGAATAGTAGAATCAAGTGCATAATCCCATACTGAATGAGAGAGAAGCCTGTAATTCTGGGAATGCTTACTTGGGAAAAAAATTCAAAATAAATGTGTTGAAAATTAGAGTGTGGTACCGTTGTAATGTCGATGCATCATGTTGGAAATTCCACATAGGTGTCTGTAGTAAATACTTAAATGTCAAAGTGTAATTCACTGATGCTAATAGTGTTATGTTTTGGATGAAATTCCTGAAACTACATTTGAACTAAAAAGTGTGATCTTCTAAATAGCTACTTTGTTGCTAAAATTATTTTAATAGACTGTGAGATTGTGGACATCCAGACATCCAAGTACGAATCTATCAGGCCATCTGGCCCCAACCCGCAAACTGAGGGAGGCCAAGGGGAATGCAGGACTCCTAGATCCCAAGCCAGCACTGACACAGCTGGATAAGAGGATGTGGCCTGATCGGAAACAGCTGGAGGAGGTGGGACTCACAAGAATATGAAAGGGAGGAAAGACCCAGGGAGGTTGTAGGTTGTTGTCATCATTTGCTGCATAAGAGGAGGATGCTTGGGGAGGATGCAGGAGAAGGCTGGGACCCTGCCTTTTGCACAATGGCAAAGGCAAAGGAAGAAGAAACATTGGGCTTCCTCTTCTACAGCAGATGACAGAAGCCAAGAACATCAGACTCATATTTGCCTTCAGCAGCACCTGCAGCAACACTGGAGAGATAATAAGTGGCGCACTAGGGGAGAGTCTGGGAAGGGAGGAGCAACTAATCCTGGCACTTTCTGCCTGTCTGTACCAGGTCCCACTGCAAGAGGTGCCTCCAGCATGAGATTCAGCTCTCCACCTGTTTCCTTGGATGTAGACTTTAGGGGACTATAGTTTGGTTAGGGACTGTGCTGGCTTCGTCATTAAGATGCTGAACTTAATGAGTGGAAGGTTGGCAGGTCAGCAGTTTGAGACCTAAGTACAGTAAAACCCTGGGTTACCAAATTAATCCGTTCCATGGTGTTTTCCTTATAGCAAAAATTCCTCATCATGAAGCACCCATAGGAATACATTGTACAGTTTCCCATAAGAATGCGTTAAAAAATTCCATAAAGCGAAGCACGATTTCCCATAGGAATGCATTGTGGGAAAAAGTTCTGAAAAATTCTGTAAGCCGAGGCATTCTTTTCAATGGATTTCTTTGTGTAAGTCAAATTTTCAATTATCGAAAGTGTCCATAACACGGGGTTCCACTGCACTTCACAATGTAGTGAGCTCCCATCTCTGTCCCAACTAGCCAACATGCCAACCTAGCAGTTTGAAAGCAAGAAATTGCAAGTAAATAAATAGGTACTGCTTGGGTAGGAAGGTAACAGTGTTCCATGTGCCCTTGTGTCTCTTCATGCCTGCTACATGACCATGGAAACGTCTGCATGTGTAGACAGCGCTGACTCTTTGGCTGTAAACAGAGATGAGCACTGAACCCTAGAGTTGGATATAACTGGCTTTACAAGTGAGATTAACTGGAACTCCAAACTGGATGAAGTCACTCACGAGGCCAGCCCTCTGAGACTGGAGGAGAAAGAACTGTGGGGGAAGCCACTGTGCCTTTAATAAAACCTTTTTCAAGTAAAGAAAATGACCTACATCCATGGAGTTTGTATCGGGGATCCTGGCATTACCAGCCGCCAGGTGGTGCTGGCAGGGTACATATATTTATTTGGTCTTTCAATAAATGTTGACAAGAAGGAGTTCTTTCAGGCCCTATTGTCTAACACCTTTAATGTGACATAGGCCTTTGTGAGCTAGAATGCATTTCATCTAATGCAACAAGCATTATTTCAAGTTGTCAGGTGTAGTGGTTGTGTGTATAAATGAACTAGTGGGACTGCAAGCAGTGAAATCACAGAATGACAAAATGCTAAAACTGTAATTATAACAATTGTGTTGTTCATTCATAAAGTAACATTAATGATGTCATTGCAATAAACAATATCTCATTATAGCAAAATATTGAAGATGTTTGCGGCACCCTAACGACTAACAGTTAAATTTTGTCAGGTGCTTTCTTGAGTTAGAAAGTGCATTGTGATCCACAAAATGGCATTAAAATAATTCAGTTTATGTTGAAAGAATCTGTTGGTTTTAAGAGTATGTCAAAGGAGGGGAAATCATATCCTTAGTTGATGCACAGGGATGGTTTTAGAAGATGGTGCTAACAAAGGGATTATGCATGTTGAGTGAAGTGTACATATGACTGTGTCTTCATGTGAAATAAAAAGACAGAGAGAAAAAATGTGTAAAAATGGGAGGAGGACAGCATGGGGCCTATCCAGTAATAGTTTTCAGCTCCAGTGTCCCAGCCCAGGCAAATTTATTTATTTATTATTTATTACTTCACATTTGTATGCTGTCCTACTTGCCAAGCAACTCAGGGCGGCTAACATGATATCATAAAACATACAAGTATCACAAACCCAGTACATCCCAAGAATAAAATCAGTCAATAAAACATAATTCAAAAGAGCCTCCATGCCTGGAGTGAGGAAGGACTTCCTACAGTGATGGGATGATAAATTTGTTACCACCACTCCATGACGTCACGACGTCATGGGCGTGGCCAATGTCATGACGTCATGGGCGGAGATGACGTCATGATGTTGTGGGCGGGGCCTTAAAATAAAAAATAAAATAAATACACACACACACACACACACACACACCCTCAAGCCAACCCACCCACCCACCACACAAACCCGTAAATAAATCAAATAAATAAAAAAATTAAAATTAAATAAAAATACAACCCCAAACACAAACCCCTCACTTACCCCTGGGAGGGCTCGGCAGGGATGGCCGGCCAAGGCAGGCCAGGCCTCAACTTGCCTGTGGAGGCTCGGTGCCCTCCTCTGAGGGCTGGTGCCGCCTGCCCACGCCACCTCCACCATTATCGCCATCACCGCCGCCATCTCCACTGTCGCCGTCATCTGCCGCTGCTGCCGCCGTAATCACTGCTGCTATCGCCGCCACCATTGCTGCCGCCGGTGTTGCCGCCATTGTCATCGCCGCTGCCTTCATCACCGCCGTCATCGCCGCTGCCTTCATCGCGCTGCCGGTCTTTTTTTAAAAAAAAATTGAGCTAAAATGGCTCCGACTTACTGCGCATGCGCAGAAACTCAATCTGCCGCATTGCGCATGCGTCAGATTGAGTTTCTGCGCATGCGCAGTAAAATTAGAGATAAAATTGCTCCAATTTTATTGTGCATGCGCAGAAACTCAATCTGACGCATGCGCAATGCGGCAGATTGAGTTTCTGCGCATGCGCAGTAAGTCGGAGCCATTTTGGCTCTGATTTTAAAAAAAAAATTCTTTCGGTGAGGCGTCCGGAACCAGACGCCTCAAAAGTGGACTCCCCTCCCAGAGAACCCTCCGGGATTGGTCCTACCGGTTCCAGGGAACCGTCTGGAACCGGGGACATACCATCACTGACTTCCTACCTCTGACCCAGCCCCACAACACCGGCTGGGTTCAAAAGAGCCTCCGGGGCCTGGCTGGCTCCAGCACGGCCTCGAGTGTTATGGACATAGTGGGTGGGGTTGAGTTTGGGAGGTTTTGGTGTATTATTTATGAAGTATTTTTGAAGTGTTTTTTATTGATTTGATGTTGGTATTGTGATTAGGGATGTTCTGAATTGCCTTTGAAAAATTTTTTTGATGCAATATCTTGTAATCTTGTAACTGTGATATATTGTTTTTTCTCTGTTATTGTATGCTTTGTATCTTTGTTAGCCGCCCAGAGTCACTTGGCGAGTGGGGCGGCATACAAGTATAATAATAATAATAATAATAATAATAATAATAATAATAATAATAATAATAATAATAATAATAATAATAATAATAATTGATTTTAAAAAATGAAATTAAAAATTTTAAAAGGAGTAGGATTAAAAAGAATTCAGAATGAGGGTTATTTATCAAATGAGCCAGTGGGGTGAGGTCACAGAGCTACTAGTTCCCCACACCTGTCCCGCCAGCCAAGTCTTTACACCTTTCCTAAAGGACAGCAGCTCCGTCTGGAGACACAACTCAGTCGGTAGGAGGTTCCAAAGGGCCGGAGTAGACACAGAGAAGGCCCTTCTTCTGGTGCAAGAGAGATGTGCCTCTCTAGCCAATGGAACAATAAGAGAGACTCTCCAGTCGGCTCTGGTAGGACGGACTGTTTCCCAACCCTTTGCTTATGAAGTCTTCTTTCATGTCTAGACCAAACTTTAAACAACCAGCATCTTGGTTTTGTTTTGGGCCAAAAGTAAATCATTGTTGGTACATGTTTCTGGTAGTAGTCAACAGACCAGCTAGTGAACCAGGTTCTGTGTCTCTGCATTCATACAGCATGTTGTTGTCAACCAGCAGCCCTCACTTGAGCATGATGGAATTACATTAGGCACTCCGACTTTCAGCCTATTCAGGGTCCTCCTATTGACATAAGGGAAGTCGAGTTCCTTAGCCATATCCTTCTTTATTGTTGTTCCTTGCCGAGTGAGCTCCTTTGTCCATCTTCTAATTTGGTTTTGCTTTTATGTACCATCAACAATGTTTGTTCTTGCCTTTGAGCTCTTCCTGAATCTCAGCTGGCAGACTTGAGGCTTATATCTGTTCTGAGGATGTTGAGGGTCATTCTCTTTCTTAGTTATCTTGCCATCTGCTGCTGCTTCTCTCCTTAGGTGGAGTGATACCAACAAGAAGATATATTTTCTCAACTGGTGTAGGTTTGAGTTATCCTGTCACTATACACATTGTTTCATTAACAGCAATGTCAACTTGTTTCATATGTGCAAATGTACTCCATGTTGGAACAGCTTATTCTGCTGTAGAGGTGCCCAGGACCAAGGCTGATATACGCAGCATGGATGGTTGAGCTCCGCATGTACAGTTTGTCAATTTCTTGGGTCTTGCTGTGATTAGGCCTTGAATGGTTGATGGTGTAATACCATCCTAATTCTTCAATGCTCCAGTAAGTTTTCCGTCTGTCTTGTCAAAATATGTTTTTTTTTTTGTACAGCCTTTGTTGTGTCGTCCACATAGATGAACAACTTTGCATTGTTAAGAACTGGTTGAACAGACAGACAGACAGACAGACAGACAGACAGACAGATAGATAGATAGATAGATAGATAGATAGATAGATAGATAGATAGATAGATAGATAGATAGATAGATAGATAGATAGATAGATAGAGTAAAACATTGAGTTACAATGGAGGTCCATTCCAACAGCCTCTGTCCTAACGCGAAAAAATAATAATTCAAAGCACATTTCCCCATAGGAATGCACTGGGAAAAAAGTCCCGACTAGACCAAAAATAATAAAAAAGGCACACACTAAAAATGTGATCATCCCCCACCCCCACAAAAGCAATGGAGCGATCTCCCTACCTTTTCCATGCCATTTGGAGACCTTATCTGATGGTGACAATGGCACCTCCACAACAGTAAGGACTGCATTGTGACTTCAGGTGGAGGGGGAGGTGGCTATTTTAAATTCTAAAATAGTTGTAGTGGCCGTTTTGAATTCCAAAATGTCCACCACAATGCATTGCTTACTGCTGTAGAGATGCTGTCATCAGATAAGGTCCCCAAATGGCGTGGAAAAGGTAAGGAAATCGCTACCATCTTAGAGTTTAAAATACTGTAGTATAATCTTTGGCCATAAATCAAAATTTGGTCGTAACCCGGGGAATTTTGTTAATTAAGAGAGAGAGAATGGTGCAGAAGAGTGCCACAATGAAGTGTATTGTATCCAATGGAGTATATACTCCATTCTTTTGCAACCTCCATCTAATGTTCTTACAATTTAGCATCACATAAAATCTCTGGTTCTGGAGAAAGCTGCCAATAATCCTTGTAAACTTGTTAAATCTGGTAAAATTGTTTATTTTATAAAACATAATATCCTATGATTGACAGCATTGTACAGTTAGGTCAATGAAAACCACTCCCGTAATTAGCTTTATTCCGAAGCCATCCTCAATGTTTTGTGTAAGGTTAAGAATTTGACCACAACATGACCTACCTGGACTGAAGCCTGCTTGCTTCTTCATGATCTTTCCATCAATACATTTTGAAATACAATTGAAAATCATTCCATAGTCTTATAAAGATGGCAAAGGAGTGACACTGGTCAGTAGCTTTTTGGGTCATCTGGGTCTTATTGCTTATGAAGGAATAAAAAAGCCTTTAAGTTGGCTATCCCTTTGAAAATTAATAAAAATAAATATAAAAGTTTGTTTAGCACTGTCCTTAACTTACAATATTACAAAAGAGAACAATACATTTTATAAATCTGATTTAGATTTTCCCCCTCAGTACTCCCCTTACTATGTTTAGTGGCATTTTGGCTCAGCTCAGATATAATCTGGATCACCACCACCTTCTGCCCCTCACATATCCTGGGACTTCTCCTAAATCCTGCTTTAGGGAGGACTGTGGTGGTAGGAAGAGTCCATGTCTATTGCTGGGAGATAATCCCCTCTCCTTGCAATTACTTCCAACATTGCAAGCCTGCTTTAGAGATTTTTACCAGACCTTTTGAGCAGGTTGTTTATGAGTGGTGTGGGTCATAGTTTTGCTGCTTCAGCAAACACTATGAAGGCTGTTGGACTCTGGCTTTTATTGGTAGACAATTGATTTATTTTGCCAGGAAGAAAGCATGTATACCCAAGTTTCCACCTTCCCTTTTTTTAAAAACTGGATTAGAGGAAGAAACTATCCTTCATTAAACCTTGAAGTACAAACCAAGGAGGTGTACTTAAATGCATACTTAGAAGCTCACAATATCAAACAGCAGTTAAGTCTACTGGTTGGTTTGGTGCATATATAGATAAGTCCTCTCACTAGGAGAAAAGTTTCATAGAAATAAAACAAACCAACAACTTGTTTCTTCTCTTTCTCCTATGTCTCATACAAAGAATAGTTGTGTAAATTTGAAGAGTTATTCTGCTCAGATTTTATAGAAGCCACTTGTTTTCAGTCATCAGCTGGTTTATCCACTTAGCATTAAGATGGTTTTATATAGTTCCCTTATTTATGTTGTAGTATTACGAAAGTGGGTTACAATCACAATATCCATAGATTTTTGCAGTATATACCGGTACTCTTTACAGGTTGATGAATGAAATAAACATCTTATTTCTTCAGCCATTTTGAAGCTCTCATCATAGTAATAGATGACAAGGTGACTTTTGTAGCCAGTAGAGGCCACTCACAGTGTGCTACATAAAGCTGGACACCAATTTGACAATATATTTTTCCTTCTTTAGATTTGTGTACAGTTTACTCTAAACATAGCAGAAATATCTGGTCTGACCCTACCAACAGTTTCTTTGTAACTTACAATTTTCTATTACCTAGCACACTTTTCTTTCTGACTGATTAAACCTCAGTATCAGGATGAATGAAAGCATCTATTTGCCACATATACCATATGCTTTCTTATCTAAAGATATGCTTTATAAATGTTTATTTTCATATATATTTGTATTATTATTATTTTTTCATTTCCCCAGATGACAAAAATGGTTGAATATCTGAAAATAATATTAGTTTTTAGTATTTGTATTTTTTACTTTGACATTATGTCATTTTTCCCCACTATCACCATTGCCAGATAGATGTAAATCTGTGGAGGCATATCTTTTAAACCTGGATTTTTTTCCTCAAAACTATTGAGTGCAAAAACTTTTTGATGTCTTTTATATAGCTTTGTTTTCACTGATTGAATTGGCTGAGTTGTCCTTATAGAGATTGTACATATCTAGCTCTGTACTTTATTTCAAAATAATGTCAATTTAAAAAAAAAAAACAACTCCTACCCTCCCCCCAAAAAAACCCCTCAATCTCTACCTATATGTATGATGATGGTCTCCAGACTTCAGGGATGGGTAAGAGGGCGTAATAGCTGTGACTGGTAGATTGTTCAACCAACAATATGTGAAATGCTACATTTTGCCCGTGATACCTCTACATCATCATTTGTTAATCAATTGTACAAACAAATTTATTAGCTCTTTACTGTTTGGGATTCTGTAGGATAAGAATAAACAACAAAAGCGGCCTTCAACAAGCGGCCTTCTTCTACTTCCCTAAATTATTTTCACCTTCATCACTTGCTGAATGCTAGGACACTGGTTACAACTCTAAATCATGATAATGAAAACCCTCTAATTAGTAGGTAAAAGAACTCTAGTCAGTTAATGACTAGGTAAAGCATCCTTTATATTTATTTGCAAATTATCTACAAATTGTATTTTTGTTTAGTTTTTGTATTGTCCTTATCCTTTCCAGTATCTCTGAATGACTTTTCATGGAATTTCCACATTTATTAAATTATGGATTATGTATTTTGTGCAAGATGGAGACTTAAAAACATTTTTTCCATAAGTATGACTGGAGGTAAACAACCAATTTTAGTCCAGAAAATAGCTTCTGCTTCTGTCAACATGTTGTTTATTTTCTAGGTGAGATAAAAAGTTCAGTTTTCTGATATTTGTACCAAGATAAAGTCAGTAAACAAGATTAATATAGTGTGGAAAAGGTTGTCAGCAGCCTTGGCAAAGGAAATAAGTTGCCTGTACACAGAACATACTGTAAACTGAATAAAAGTGTCAGGTCCACCATGAGATAATGTGATCATGAACCTCTAACAAAGCATGACATAGGCACAGTCGGCTTTTCTTATAGCCACAGTGTAGAAAATGGATTACTATATTCCAGGGATACCCACTGGAATAGCATGAAAACCTCATTTTGAGATTAATGCAGGATGCAACTCAAGACCTAAGCCAAATGTTTGCCTCCAGTGTTAAAGTAACTGTAGAGTTGTTAATGTTATAATCAGACAGCTATGCAAGATGGATTTTTATTATTAAAATCTTTCAAATTTCAAATGGTATGCTTTCATCTCAGAGTCATTTCTTTTCAATATATATGTCAGATACAAATTTAAAATATTTGACTTATGTATATTATGAAGGAAAATACTGCAATTTTAATTTCTTTTCCAGTAGACTTTAAAGTAGTGTGTGTGAGGAACTAAACAGAGTTTTGTGCATATGCTTTGAGAAGGCAACCTTGGTGTGAGTGTAGCATAATGGTAATGGATGAAAATCTCCTCTCGCTCAATTGTGCTGAATTACGGTATATTGTGCAGTGGCTTAGTGGTTAAGACGCTGAACTTGATGACTGGAATGTCGGCATGTGAGCAGTTTGAGACCTGAGTACTGCATGATGGAGTGAGCTGCCGTCTCTGTCCCAGCTCCAGCCAACCTAGCAGTTAAATGCAAAAGATTACAAGTAGCTAAATAGGTACCACTTTGGTGTGAAGGTAACCAGAGTTCCGTTCTAGTCATGCCTGCCACATGTCCATGGAAAGTCTGCAGACGCAGACAGCACTGTCACTTTGGCTATAAACCGAGATGAGTACTGAACTCTAGAGTCAGATACAACCGGCTTTCAAGCAAGGGTGTCCTTTACAGTTTCACTACCCATTGCTCAACGTTGTATATAAGTGGTTGTGCAAGCTATTTCCTTGATTTTGCTTTTTGAAGAAGGCCTTTGGAAATGGTTGAGGAAGAACAGAATCTGTTTGAGTGGAAAATATTTTGTAAATAACACTGTTCAATGGAAACAGCAGGTTGATCTTTATAGAAGCTACAAGCTAGAACAGGCATTTGTGGGCCTAAACTAGCCTGTGCATATCATTAATCCAGCCCAGAGTGGCCACGCAACCACCTCTAGCTGTACTGCATGTCACATTTGTGCGATGTATAAAAATATGCAGCCAATAACAGCAGATTTTGTATCAGTGCAGTGACATCATTAGATAACAAGCTATGATTCTCTACAGTTGATTTTGACTACAACTCTGAAAAAACCCAGCCAACATGGTCATTGATCTAGAGGTCTGAAGGTTGTCTATTATGTAGTAGAGTAGACTATAAGAATACACCACCAGAACTGAGTGAATCCTTTATCCCTAGTTACCGAAGTGCTGAAGTTTATCTGCAATTCACTGAATTGGAAACCTCAGAGATTGCTAGCCTACACAAGTTGTTTCCCCTCCTAATTTAGATTCCTTTACACATTGCATGGCAGACACTGCAGAAAACTGTGGGACACATACAACCCATACCTAGTTAGTGGTAGAAAACAATTGCATATGAGCATTTAGATTTCATAGTACAGTAATACCTCGGATAACGCTAAGACTTGATTCCATAAGTCTTGGTGTTATCCGATTTTTAGTGTTATCCAATGCATGTTAAAATCCTATGGGATGTATTGGATAACGTTAAAGCTCCATAGAGATACATTGTAACCGCACAGGCTTTAGCGGTTGTTATCCGATACATCCCATAGGACCTTAACGTTATTCGATCCAATTCTCCTCCCCAGATTACAGTCAAACTTCGCATAAAGAGCGCCTCGCTTAAAGAGTAACTCGCTTAAAGAACAGAATTTTCTCTAAATGTTTGCTTCGCTTAACAAATAAAATCAACCAAAAACTCGCTTAACAAATAAATCAAGGTTCGCAATCCCCCCCCCCCGAAGTCACAATTGCTTACTTACAATGATGTTTCGCTTAAAGAGCAAACTCACTTAAAGAGCAATCCTGTGGAATGCATTATGCTGTTTAATCAAGATACCACTGTAAATATTATTTAGTGGAATAAAAAGTGCTGTTATAGGTGCAGATTACTGATGTATTAGGGGCTGCAGTGGCTCAGTGGCTAAAAAGCTCACCTTGTTAGCTAAAAGGTCTGCAGTTCAAGACCCAGATTCTGCATGACGGATTGAGTGCCAGTCTCTCTCCCAGCTCCAGCCTATCTAGCAGATCAAAAGCAAGCAATTGCAAGTAGATAAATAGGGACCACTTCAATGGGAAAAGATATTGGGGACATGAAAGGAGCCTCATTCGGGTGTCCCCTGAGCAGAGTTCCTCCAGCAAACAACTTTCAACCCAGGATAATTTCTGACATTAAATTATTATTATTACTGCTATATTCATTCAGTTTATATCTAATCCCTCCATACATTCCTAAGTATGTATAGAAGTTGATGATTGCTTCAGTATGTCTTGTCTTTTATTAGTAATAATAATAATAATATGTCAGATATGCTTCATAGTCTTAAAGCAGTGGTGCACAACGTTTTTTTCTTGCGTGCCAGTCCCACCCCCGACACACAGCTGCGGGGGGCAGAGGCTGGCTGCCCCCACTGCTGACAGTTTTCATGTCAGCAGTGGTGGTGACGGAAGCAGCGACTGTGCTTTTTCCAGGCTGCTCTAAGCAGCCTCTCACTCGATCCTTTCCCCTCAGCAGCCTGTGCTGAAGCCGATCGCTGCCTCGGGGGAATTTTCGGAGCCTCCTGCAAGTCAAAAATCACGGGATGACATCATCCTGAGCACGCCAGGGGGCTCTCTTAGCGCCTCAAATTTTGACTTGCAGGAGGCTCCGAAAATTCTCCCAAGGCAGTGATCGGCTTCAGCACAGGCTGCTGATGGGAAAGGATCGAGTGAGAGGCTGCTCGGAGCAGCCTGTAAAAAGCACAGTCACTGCTTCCGTCACCACCACTGCTGATGTCAGGTGGTGGGAGTGGGGGGGGCGGTCCACGGTGAAGCCCGGGTGCTCACCGTGGGCCACATTAATTATATGTAGGGGGCCAATTAGGCCCGTGGGCTAGAGTTTGGACACCCCTATCCTAAAGTCAGCATGATGCACTTCCATTTAACTCCTTTTTTTAAGGAAACTGTTACATTAAGGCCCTTGCCTATCTGAATATTTTGGCATAGCAAGAGAGCATTAGTAGCTCCTTTGGGCTTACAATTTCATAACGGCTGTACTTTATTGCTTTTTCTG
Organism: Furcifer pardalis; assembly: GCA_030440675.1. Taxonomy (NCBI): domain Eukaryota; kingdom Metazoa; phylum Chordata; class Lepidosauria; order Squamata; family Chamaeleonidae; genus Furcifer; species Furcifer pardalis. The sequence continues at coordinate 138,546,218 of CP126890.1, forward strand.
GATGTTGTTCTTCTGCTGAGATACCATTCTGTTCATCTGTTTTTTATTTTAAAAGGTTTAAACATTAGTTGTAAACTTTGTTTCACAAATAAGCCTCCTGTAACTTCTATTCCTTTCTAACTACTTGAAACAACAAATTTATTATTCACAAACATAGTTGTTTTCGTTCATATGTTGTTAGGTTCTGTTAAGTTACTTCTGAGTTACAGTGATCCTATAAATTAATGATGTGAAAATCCTTAACAAATTTCATGTCTTAATTTTCAACATTTATGTATGTTTTGTTTTGTAGACATTTTTGCCTTAATGTTCAACTGTAAGTTTGCCTTTGTCCTTTTACTTTAACCATCAGTTGTCATTTCAAATCATTGCTGTTTTCTGCTCATAATATGTAGTCATTTACATATCTTAAATTACTGGTGTACTTCCATCAGTGTTTATTCTGCCTTCACCTGAACTATTGTCTGTATGATACATTTTGTGCACACACACAAAAGAGATACAGAAATAATAATAAGAGTGTTATAGCAAGTTTGCTTCTGGTTGTAAATAAAGTAGTGCATCCCAGGGAGCCAATGCATCACAACTGCATTCCTTAGTCAGCTCTACAGGCTGGGGTAGACTGCAGTAAGTGTCAGCTAACTGTAGGAATAGCAATAGAAATTACACTTACCAGTATATACCGAGCAATCTGCCCTTGTCATTCTGGTTCCACAACTGTTGTATTGTCTTTTCCATCAATTTTTCTGTCAATTCCATAAGAGGAAATGACTACCTGGACAGGGAAGCTTGCCTTACATACTATATAATTCTGGATATCCTAAGATGGTGATGGCGAACCTCAGCACTCCAGGTGGTCTTGGACTTCAATTACCAGAATCCCAAGTCAGCAGTCCTGCTGATCAGGGCTTCTGGGAATTGAAGTTCAAAAACTCCTAGAGTGCCAAGGTTAGCCATCACTGTAAAGAATCATTGTTTCGTTGAGGTCATTGTGATTGCATGGAAAAACTCCATGGCTCCTTTTCATATTGTCATCCTGCACATGGAGCCAGCGGCAGGCAGGGAGCGTGGATGGAATTCTGTTCCTTCTCACAATTTCAAATTAACTTCTGAACACCTGATGATGTCTCTACATATATATGGGTAGCAATACTTACATTATTCTACACAATGCATAAAACTTCTTTATGTTTCATTTTAGGTTACTTCTCCAAGCACATGCAATAACAAAAAAGCTGTACATTTGTCCCAAGAGTCTCATCACCATGAGTAAGTATCCATGTCTGGATCATCATCATATTTTCTACTTGTTTTAAAATTCTCCTTGTTTTAATTATACCTTGAATTTTATTCTGTCTGTTGTATCAACACTGATCAGAATTTGGGTCATGTACCTAGTGCATGTGCAATCATTTTCAGTATTTCTGTCTGGAAAGATATTTGTGAATCAACTACACAAAAACTTTTCAGTATACTGCAGCTTTGTGTATACTGTACTACGTATTTTGCATTGTCCAATCTAAAGCCAGAAATGTAAAAAGAAAGAAAAAGGAGCAAGATAAATTAATTGTCTGGTTAACTGTATTCTTATTTCATTATGTTGCAATGAGTGTATGCTTAAGATCCAGTTCGTTGCATAATGAAGTTTCATGGCAAAGAAGAAAGAAAGAGATGTATGGATGAGTTGTTTTGCAAAATTAAAAAAAAGCCACTTTAAAGAGAAAACACATTTACTAAGACATATGCTTCCATGGACTGCAGTCCTCTTCTTCCAAAACATGAAAAGTTATCCTGAATTGGCAGATCAAGCACATATCTGAGAACACAAAGAGAGAGCGGATTTTAACTAGTACTGAAGTGTGGAGGGATTTAATGCTGTGTGTGCTGAATGTGACAATTTCCTAAAAATTAAAAGTATTCAGATTCTTGAAGTATCCATTCACAAAGCAGTGTTGATGCTAATGCAAATATCCTGGTATTTGTCAGCTAATTAACACTGTATTTGGATTAAAAATCTAAATGGTGATACTAATACAAATGTAATGCCTCTTGCCTCTGAACCTCTCATTTCCTATATTGTGTACAGTTTCCTCCTGCCTGTTGCCATTAGTTTGAGGCCACCTGAAGTAGCGGGACTGCAGTGGCTTAGTAGTTAAGATGCTGAACTTGATGACTGGAAGGTCAGCAGGTCAGTAGTTTGAGACCCTAGTGCTGCATGATGGAGTGTGCTCCTGTCTATCCCAGCTCCTGCCAACCTAGCAGTAAGAAAACAAGAAATTGCAAGTAGATAAATAGGTACCACTTCAGTTGGAAGGTAACAGTATTCCGTGCACTCTGATGCCTAGTCATGCCTGCCACATGTCCACAGAAATGTCTGCAGACGCAGACAGTGATGGCTTTTTGGGTATAAACGGAGATGAGCACCGAACCGTAGAGTTGGCTTTTGATCAAGGGCGACCTGAAGTAGCTTGATCCTGAGACTAGTGGACAGTGAGAACACTCCAAATTGCCCAGCAATCTATCAAGAAAAACTATTCAAACATTCTTCATATGTGAACCACATTATTTATTAGACATCATTTAACTTGGGTGGGGGGTGGAGCTTAAGTCTGAGTAGACAGTCATAGGATTACACTGTAAATTGTCTGCATCTATGTGAGTGTGTGCAGCAGAGCACAGGCTGTACAATCAAACTCTTAATAATGAATTAACATGTTCTTGTTAGCTTCTGATAGTCTCCCTTGCATGATATGCAGGTGTTAGATTTTAGAAGCACTAATACACTGGAAATATTATCAAAGCAATTTACCTTATAAGGAATTGTAGCATCTCTGGCATGAAGGTTTTCTAAATTGATTTAGTAGATATTCACTGGCTAAACTGCAGAAATCTACAGAATGAAATACATTTTTTGTGGATATTGTTAGAGACCTTGAGAGTTTTGTAAAATATCCCATTTAAATAAATCATAGCCAAAGGCTACATTTTTCTGGTGGACAATAAAATACCCAAGAGCACGCACAGGCTGGTCATATGACAGCTCATGCTTCAGTTACCTATGTTACTGAACCTTTTCTTCTTCTTCCCATAGCCATTGGTTTAGCCCTGGGGCTAGGAAGGAACACAGTCAGGTAAGAACTACTTTGATCAAGAACAATTTATTTCAGATAGCTGAAGGAATTTAACTGTCACTTGTCTGGACCAACAGGAGCACCCAGGCACAAAATATGACCATAGACTTCCTTAAAATGTTTAAAAACATGTAACTTGATATGTAAATCCTTGTGGGCAAGGTAGTGTATTTACAGCAATAATCAGCATAGTTAATGTCTAAGATACTGTAGGAAATGAGGAGAGATGTGTAGAAAAAGATATATGCAAACTGAGTTTAACAGTTATTCACCATAAAAAGTTATTCCCCCACATGTTCAAAGAACACATGAAGGGTTAACAGGGCCGTGTGCACCACTTCTGTACTGTTTGGTTTCAGTTCTGATTTTTACATCTAGACTGGATGTATTTCAGTCAAGAGTCCTGCACAAATGGAAGTTTATTCAAACAACATAAAACAATACTCCTCGACTTTCTTGTTCAGGAATTGAAGTTCAGGTGTGGAGCAGGCAAAGATGGGCACATTGGTGGGGTGGGCCTGTTCCTCCTCCACTTGTGGAGAGATAGCATTTGAAGCAGGCTGAAGTCCCTGAGATTTGGCAGAAAGTTTTCCATTTTGTTAAACTAATGCTGAATTCTGGATTGTCTTTGGAGAAAATGAGCCTTATGCCACCTTATTCATTCATTAGATTTATATACCACCCATCTGGGTGTTATCCCACTCTGGGCGGTGAACAACATAAAATAAATGACAACAATACCCATAACAATAAAACCCACCACCAACAAATACATCATTGACTAAAATAAAATAAAGTACAAGTAATACCTCATATAACATTAGTATCGAATAACACGAAAATCGCATAACATCAAGGAATCTGGGGGGAAGAATTGCATCAGATAACATTAAGATCCTATGGGATGCTTCAGATAACAACCGCGAAAGCCTGTGTGGTTACAATGTATCTCTATGGATCCCATAGAGGATCAGATAACACTAAAAATCATATAACACGAAGACTTGTGGAACCAGGTTTTAGTGTTATATGAGGTTTTACTGTAATTGGCGACAGAGGACATCGAAACTGAACATAACTGGCTAATCTACTGTCAAGGGAACAACACCCTGAAAGGCCTCCTAGAAGGGGAATGTTTTTAATTGTTTTTAAAGATAGCCAGCGATGGGGCTGGCACAGCTCCACCGGTAGCGTATTTCACAGTGTAGGTGCCACCAGTGCAGACCTGCCAAGGCTGGGGAAATATGATCAAATTTCTTTAAGCCTGTCACCAGCCTAGCTACTGCATTCTGGTCCCGTTGTAATCTCCATATCAGACACAAGGGCAGCCGCACATAGAGAGCATCACAGTAGTCAATCCGCGAGATTACCAATGAATGGATCAGTGTTATGTGAGACAGCCTGTTCAAGTAGGGGCATAACTGTGCAATCTGCTGAAGTTGGAAAAAAGCAGCTTTGGACACCACCACTATCTGTTGTTCCAATGAAAGCAGTGGGTCCATGATGATCCCCAGATTGTGGACCTGGTCCCTAGGGGTAAGAGCAGTTCCATCCAGAGTCGGGACTAGGCCTCTCAAATACCAAAACTTCTGTCTTGTCAGAAGTCATCCAGAGTCAGGCAGGCAGCCTCTCAAACACCAAAAATTCTGTCTTGTCAGAAGTCATCCAGAGTCAGGCAGGCAGCCTCTCAAACACCAAAACTTCTGTCTTGTCAGAGTTCAGCTTCAGCCTGTTAGCTTTAGTCCATACCATTATTGAGTCTAGGCACTCATCAAGACGTTGGACTGCATCCACTGGAGACAATGAAAAGGAGAGATAGAGTTGGGTGCCATCTGCATATTGGAGACACCGAACCCCGAATCTCTTAATTACCTCTCCCAACTGGCAGTCCAGTATTCATGCAAAGCTCTCCAACAGTACCAAATTTCAAATCAGTCAAATATATTTCCTGTCATCTTTCTTTTGTGCATCTTGACAAACCTTTGCTTCAGTCCCACAATTCATATGAAGTGCAGTAATACAGGCCAGGTAACAGGAGCTTCAGTCAAGAGTATGTTTTGGAAAGTCTGATACCCCAGTACAGTGAAACAGTAGTTTAACACTTCCCAGAGTCAATATCTGGTTTTAGTAATCCATACACAAAGCGTGCAAATGGGTTTGCAACAGAAGAGGGGAAAAGCAAATCCTGGTACTCTTTCATAAATATACATTGGCCAATCAGGGCAAGTATGATTTGCTCATCTTTCAGCAAAGCTAATCAAATGTTTACGACCCATATCTCTCTTCACTATCATAAAGCAATAGGAGGAATATCTTTTTCTTCTTGTGTGCCTTTACTCATCACTCCCAAACAAAAAAGTACTATTTATTTATTCACATTTATTTATCGCCCTCCTCACCAAAGTGACCCAGGGCGATTTCACATATAAGAAGATACCTCTTATCTACTATTGAAATGCTTTAGAGCAGGGTTTCACAACCTTGCCTCCCCCCCCCCCCCCCGATATTCTTGGTCTTCAATTCCCAGAAACACTGATGATCAGGTGTGCTGACTTGGGCTTCTGGTAATCAAAGTCCAAGAACACCTGGAGGCCAAAAGCTGAGAAACCCTGTTTTAAAGTATACAAATCAGGGACCTTTTCTCTATGGATCTCAAAGCCATATGCACAAGTTCTCAGGTGGTTTCCTTTCCGGGCATTGATGAGACCTAAATCAGTTCAGTTTCAGCTTGCTTGATCTGTCATGTCCTTTCAACCCAGTTGCCAAGCTTACCCTTATTGAACCAACAAGAGATCAGTTACAATGCTAATGTTGTTTTCAGGTATCTAGAACTACCATAATATGATTAATCATTTTTTAAGTATAGATGTGTTTTGTCATCTGGCTTACTAGAGACATAAAGCTAAAACATGAACAAAATGAGGCTTTTGCAGGCATTTATGTATTAATAAGAGTGAGCACTTCTTATAGTAAAGGTAAAGGTCACCCTTGCTCGAAAGCCAGTCATATCTGACTCTAGGGTACAGTGCTCATCTTTGTTTCATAGCCGAAGAGCCAGTGTTTTCTGCTTCTGCAGACGTTCCCATGGTCATGTTGCAGGCATGACTAGACACCGGAGCGCACAGAACACTGTTTACCTTCCCACCAAAGTGGTCCCTATGTATCTACTTGCAATTTCTTGCTTTTGAACTGCTAGGTTGGCAGGAGCTGGGACAGAGCTGGGAGCTCATTCCATCCTGCAGTATTTGGGTATTGAACTGCTGACCTGCTGCTTTCCAATCAGCGTCTTAGCCACTTGAGCCACTGCAATCCACTCCTTACAGTACATGTCCATAAATTAGATTTAGATTCAGGCAAGTGGCTGGGGTACTATCTCCCAGATACCTGTTGTAGGCAGTCTAGTTAGTTGTTAACTGAATATTTAAAGAAAAGTTCAGGTCATTCACTTCTAAAGTAGCAACACTGCACCTGCCACTGCCTTCAGTAGCTGACCTGAGCAACAGTTGTTGTCCATCTACTCTCCCCAAATCCTAGTTCAGAAACTGGACTTAGCACCCTAGAACACTCAGTGCACTTCACAGCTCTCAAAATGGTTTAAAAGAAAAACTTTAATTAGAAAACAAATAAAAAAAGGATGGGGTAAGTCAGCAAACCAAGGATTGTACCTAAACTGAAAAGAAAAAGGATCTTTGCTCACACACAGACTCTGGAGTGGGAAGCAAAATGAACTAATTAAGCTAAATAGTAGCTGAGAGCCTTGTCGGGGTGTGAGGGCTTCAGTGGTCTAAGGTAGTGCTGCCCATCTCTTGTAAATGATATTAGGCTGGGACTAAAACTCACCAAAGTGTCCTCTGTCAGATCCCTTGGACAAGGTGAAAGCCGAGGGCACAAGTCATGGTCCGTCTAGCCAGCGGGTGATGTAATATCCAAATGGCTTAAAAAAACGCATGCAGATGGACTTGATTTCTTAAGTCCATTTTGATGAGCGAAATGTTGTCGCAGAGACATCTACCAATGTGCGGGCTCCTCAGTGAATAACAACCTCATAGTATCCAAGGTAAGTAAAGTATAACACAAACCTTTCCATCCACAAAATCTGCCCTCCATTCAGTCTCAGTGGCTAATTCAAGCGGGGTTAGTGTGTCAGTAATTCCCCTTTCTCAATTTTCTTAAGGCCTAAGCTGTCCTACGATCCATGAGAGGAACATATACATGAAGCACCACTGTGGTTTGGACCCCCGCTTTTTCATTTGCTTACAAAAGCAACAGTCCTGTGGGTTGGTGTGGAATACGAACCTGAAATCAGTTCTTCTGACTACAGAATTTACCTCTGCTGCTTTATAGTGTGAAGGGGGGAGGGAGTTGAAAGTATGGTCTTAAAATAAACAGTAGTAATACGTAATTCTAGCGGATCCTAGTTTGCTGTGAATACACTGGATGCTAATGAACATCTCTCATTTTCCACTGCTGGGAATAGCCAGATTAGCTACGAACTAAACCTGGATTTCAGTTTTGTTTGATGTCAAACATAAATTATAATCCAGAAACAAACCTTTGTTCCAGTGGCTCTGATCTATAAGCAATGTTACAAACCAGGAATTCCAGTTTGAACAACTTCATGTACCAACTATAGCTTGATCATAACAAACTAGAATTCTCTGAAATTCTATCCTATTGCTACTTCTAGAAGAAGCTAATTTTTTTAAATTTGTGTCTAGCTTCAGCTCCTCAGGGATAACCGTTCAGAAAGAGGACACAAGAAAAACAGCTCCGTAAAAACAGCAAGCAGGCAAGTTTAATAAGCAATAAGGCTTATATCTTAAAAGAAATTGCATGTTAGCATGTTAGTCAACAGTAGCAGCAATGACTCTTGTGACATATTAAAGACTATCAAGTTTTATTTGGTGTCAGATACCATCATTTCATGAGATATATGGTATTATCTGGCAGTACTTCATCAGATCAACAAGTGACATCACAATGAGCAGGCAAAGTTGCTGACAGGATGTGTGAAATGCAGTCAAAATGCAAAATATGATTATCTTAAAGGTGGTTGCTAATAGTCATTCATTGGTACTATCTAACAGACATTGGTATTGCTCTGCTCCTATCCAAAACCTCATATTTATCAATGCATATTTATTAAGTGAAGTAATGGAAAAGATGCATCAATGAAATTGTACCAAGAATTCAGTAACCCCACCATTGAACTCATTCTAGAACAGTCAATGCCTTAATTCATCCTTCAGTGAAGCTACTACAAAATAGACAGACTTAATAATGTTTTAGCCATGTTTTTCCAGATCTACCTGTTGTTGCATTTTAACTTTTTCCTTATGATATCAAGCAGTCCATCCTTCAACAAAATAACTTCAAAGAGAAATTCTAGAAGGAAACAATTAAACAAAAATGCATCTGTTTAAATAAATGCTATTTATCTTGTTGAATATATTAATCATGTCAGTTGTGCAGTTTTGGGTTTGGCTTCTAACATTTGTTTATAACAAATTTTATTTATGACAATTTTCCTTCCTTGTAATTATTGAATGCTTATTGCCTCTGATCCTTGTAATTTCAATCCTTCACCAAGCATGTGTATCTATAGACTGAACTCATGAGATTTTATACTAAAAAACACCTCTTTCATCTTCAAGGTGCTACAATACTCATTGTTTATAATTTAAATAGTATTTAAGTATTTAATTTCCATGCCATAATGTACCTAGTTACTGAACCTCTGATTTTGTTGTTCAGTCGCACAGTCGATTCCGACCCTTTGCGACCCTATGAACTACTGTCCGCCAGGCACTTTTGTCCTCCACCATCCTCCTCAACTCGCTCAGTTCTGTGCCCATTGCCTCTACACTACCATCTAGCCATCTCATTTTTGGCCGCCCCCTTTTTCTTTTTCCCTCCACCTTTCCCAGCATCAAGGCTTTCTCAAGTGAATCTTCTCTTCTCATTTGATGTCCAAAGTACTTTAGCTTCATCTTTACAATTTGACCTTCTAAGGAGCAGTCAGGGTTGATTTCTTCTAAGATTGACCTATTTGTTCTCCTCGCTGTCCAGGGGACTCTCAAAACTCTCCTCCATCACCGCATCTCAAAGGCATCTATTCTTCTGCGCTCAGCTTTCCTAATGATCCAGCTCTCACAACTATACATTGCCACCGGGAATACTATTGCTTTGACTAGACGAATTTTTGTTTGCAATGTGATGTCTCTACTTTTCACTATGTTCCCCAGGTTTCTCATCGCTTGCCTCCCAATAATCAGTCACCTTTTTATTTCATGGCTGCAATCACCATCTGCAGTGAGATTTGATCATAGGAAAGTAAAATCTGTCACTGCTTCTACTTCTTCCCCATCTATTTTCCAGGGACTGATAGGGCCTGTTGCCATTATCTTGGTTTTCTTGATATTAAGTCTCAAGCCAGCTTTTGTACTTTCTTCTTTCAACCTAATCAGGAGCTTCTTTAAGTCCTCCTCACTTTCTGCCGTTAGGGTGGTATCATCTGCATAGCTCAAGTTGTTGATGTTTCTCCCAGCAATTTTGATCCCAAATTCTCATTCTTCCATCCCTGCATTGTGCATTATGTGCTCTGTGTATAAGTTGATATGAGTGCAGAAAGAGGTAATTATTGTTTATATATGCTCTATCAAGCTTGCTTTAATTTACACAAATCAAAGTGGTCACTTTTGCAGCTTCTCAGCCGCAAGAGTTTTAGAAGGTGGTCTGAAAGTATTAAAACAGTTAACAATACCGAATATAGTTGCCCACACGGATCTCAGGACTGCAGGAGGCATGATACTACAGATGAAATAAAATTCATTTTCTCTGTATCTGTATATCTACAAGAGAGATACAGTAATACCTCATATAACATTAGTATCGAATAACACTAAAATCGCATAACATCAAGGAATCTGGGGGGAAGAATTGCATCAGATAACATTAAGATCCTATGGGATGCTTCAGATAACAACCGCGAAAGCCTGTGTGGTTACAATGTATCTCTATGGATCCCATAGAGGATCAGATCACACTAAAAATCATATAACACGAAGACTTGTGGAACCAGGTTTTAGTGTTATATGAGGTTTTACTGTACATGATTGCATTCCATTTATTGTTATGTTAATAGTACTTCCATTGATTATAGTGGTTCTGTTGTCTATAAACATCAATGCCTAGTTGTAAAATGAGCTGTTGCACTACTCCCAATAAAAATAGTTTTGCTTACCACTATTTTTCACAAGCTTTCTAAGTACACAGTCTTGATTTTCTGTTTATTTTTATTCACTATTTTAGAAAAGAGAGTTGCAGTGTGAAGGCTATACATTTCTTAGCTAGAGAATCTATTCTTAAAGTAGAGCAGTTGGTTTTCAAATGTTATCTTTAGGCAAATCACAGAACTTCTACAATGGGTTTGCTGAAGGAAAAGTTGGAGTGCACCTTATACTCCAATGTGTCTTATACACCGGCAGATACGATATTCACCAACATTTGTAATTACTTGCAGTTACTAGTTATTGTTAAGACCAAAACTAACTATATAAATATACAACTCCAGATATCATCAAATTATTTCTGATTATACCCTCAAATTTAACAAAAGAAATTGAGAAAATTCAAGATGTGTCCTGGTACCTACCTTATTTGCCGGTGTATAAGACACACTTTCCCCCCTTAAAATAAGCCGGAAAATGGAATGTGTCTTATACTCCAATGTGTCTTGTATGCCAGCAAATACAGTAGGTACCAGTGAGATAGCTGAATACAAAAACTTCCATATGTCTTTCGCAAAAAAGCCTTATGCTATTAGGTTGGTGAAAAATCTCTTTCCATCTGAACAGAGTTTGTACATTTTCTTATGATGATACAGATAACTATATTTTGTTATACAAATGTTTCAAGTAGAATTACAGCTGCTCTTATTTGATCTTCTAAAGAGGTAAAGATGTGCAAGTGTTATGCCTCCTCCATCATGTATCTGTTGTTTGGAAAGGAGTCCTAATGTACAATAGATAGAAAATTACTTGTTGTGTTGCTCGGTTTGCCAAAAATAAATGAAACCATTAATTACTACATTTTTTTCAGCAGCTGTTAATAGATTAGGATAGAAAAACTCTACATTATACTTACTGGTTAATTACCAGACCTATAATTGTTTCATGTGGTTTTTGTGGAGAATAATGACAGCACCAAAAAGGTGAACGCTGATTGTATAAAACATAAACACTTTGTTCTTTAATAACAATTTGCTTGGATTTTAAAAATAACCAAGAAAAATACCTGCCTACTTCTGTTCTTCCTGCCAATAGAAAGTCCCATGCAAAGGAATGGTTGCAGGTCTCCTGAGCTGAGAAATCCAGCTTGAGGAGAATTAAATGTTGAAATAAATAGACTTGCAGGCTGGGGAGCTGTAATTTAGGGGTGCCCAAACGTTTCTGGCCACGGGCCATTTGTGGTTCAGTGGGCCAGTCACATGGTTCCTCCCAAAGGAAGTGGCGTGGGCTGGATGAATTGATGTCAGGGGCTGGATTTGACCCGTGTGCTGTAGTTTGGGCACCTCTGTTGTAATTGAAAGGCAAGCAGAGAAAGAGTCATACCAGACTTGGAACCCTATATGGCCAAGCAGAATGTGAGGAACCAACAGGTTAGCAAGAGGAATAGAGTCATTCTGGAACCATAGAATGCTACCTGTTTCATACTTCTTCGGTGCTAATGACTTTCATTTTCAGCAAGTTATGGTGGAAGTTGAGCCTATATACCAGTGGTGGCGAACCTATGGCATGCGTGCCGGAGGGGACACGCACATCCCTCTCTGTAGGCACGTGTGCTGTCGCCCCAGCGAGGTGAGGTTACCAGACACCCCACACATACACTTCCTATACTTACATGCACCCAGATGACATCATTGGTGCACCTCGGTCAGTGCATGTGCAAATGCACCCACATTATGTCACTGGTGCACCTCGAGCGACAAATGCACCCATGTGACATCACTGCCATGCCTCAAGTGGTGCACACGCGGTGCCTGCCTGTGTGTCGCTGCTTCCTTGGGCACTTGGTCTCTAAAACAGGGGTTCCCAACCTAAGGCCCTTGCGCCAGATCCAGCCCATGGCACCATTTCATGTGTGTCCCCCCCACCCTTCCAAGAGCATTCAAGAAACAATGGCTATCCCTTTGAAGCTGTTGGGACAAAATGGACACCCCCATCGTGCAGCTAGGGTAAAATGGCTGTCTGGCCCTCAAAGCTGACTGAGTGACCCAGCCCACAACTTGAAAAGGTCGGTTCACCATCACTGCTATATACCATGTACATTTTTCACTCTTGAAAGTTGATCCTATTTTTAGCATAAGAGAGTTGTATAGCTTTGGTAGACATTTAACACAACATTTTCATGTTTTTGTTGTGGTCTACACAGTCAAAAGCCTTAGTGTAATCAATGAAACAGAAGTAGACTTGTTTCTGATATTCCTTTATTTTTTCCATGATCCATTTTATGTTGGCGATGTGGTCTCTAGTCCCCCTGCCTCTTCTGAAACCCACCTGCACTTCTGGTAATTCTCTCTCCACATTCTGTTGCAGTCTATCCTGTATTATCTTGAACATCACCTTGCTAGCGTGAGGGATGAGCACAATTGTTCAATAATTTGAACATTCTTTGGCATTACCCTTTTTTGGGGATTGGAACATATACTGATTTTTTCCAATCCTGTTTCCTTTGTTGTATTTTCCAAATCTGCTGGCCTATAGAATGTAGTAATTTGATTCCATCATCTTTTAGGGCTTTGAAAAGTTCAACTTGGATACCATAATCTCCACTGGCTTTGTTGTTTGCAGTGCTTTTTAGGGCCTTTCTGACTTCACTCTCTAGGATGTCTGGCTCATGTTCAATGTTCTCATCATTGGGATTATCAGGGGTATTGAGGTCCTTTTTGTAGAATTCCTCTGTGTACTCTTTCCATCTTTTCTTAATCTCTTCTGTATCTGCTAACTCCTTGCCATCTTTGTCCTTTTTTATGGTCATTTTTGCTTTAAACGTTCCCTTGAGTTCCCCAATTTTATTTTATTTTTGAAAAGATCTCTAGTCCTGCCCCTGATATTGTTTTCCTCTATTTCTTTGCACTGTTCATTCTGGTAGGTTTCTTTATCTCTCCTTGCTTTTCTTTGAAATTCTGTATTCAAGTGACTGTATTTTTTCCTCTCTCCTTGGCATTTTGCATTTATTTTGTCCTCTGCTATTTTAAGAGCCTCATCGGACAACAACATAATGCTAAGAATCAACTAAGAACATACATGTCAGATCCAGTGAAGTAAAAAGGTTTATATGACAGCAAAATCCCATCATTTCAGAAATCCCCCCCAAAAAAATTCTGCTTTTCCAGGGGCCCCCTGCCCCGAGCGACACTTTCAAGGGGGCGGCATCCTGGAGAAGGCAGAGGAGGAGGGCACAGGCACGCATGAGTATGAGAGTATGTATGAGGGAGAGAGGCATGGGTGCAGCCTTTTGTGAATCCCTTTGAACAAGGGCGATCTCTCTTCCCCCCTCACCTCACCTCCTCCCCCGCAGCAGAGAAGGAGGAGGGAGGTGGTGCTGGTGGTTCCTCCAAGAGGGCGAAAGGGAAGTTTCTGCTCGAGTAGTCTTCTCAGGGAGAGGGAGATGGAACCAAGGGATTCCTCTCTCCCCCCCCCCCACCTCTGCCTCACTGCTCAGATTGTCTGTTGCTATTGCCAAGATTCTCCCTCAACTGTCCTCAAGACAGAGTAAGTTCTGCAAAAAGAAAATGTAACTTATTTCCTCCTCCATCCATCCACCTACAACTCCTATTTTTTACAGAGGGAGGAATCTCCCGCCCCCAATTAGTCTCCTCCAACCAAGCTCTCAATTAATGGCTAATTATATCTCAAGGCCACTCCCCCCACACACACACACACACACAAACACTTCCTATCCCGGGTTGGGGTGGGTGGGTTTGCAATTAATGGCTGGCTCATTTTCCTCCCCTCGCTGTTTAGTTTGATCTTGGCAATTATCAGTGGAAGCCATAAATTGGAGGGGGGGGAGGTGCAAAGTGGCAGGCACAACTAGACACTGGAAAGTAAAGGTAAAGGTCGCCCTTGCTCAAAAGCCTGTCATATCTGACTCTAGGGTTTAGGGTAAGTCAATTCCCCAAAGCACTGATTAGTCAATATACTGGCTTAGGCTTCTGGGAACTGAAGTCCAAACACCAGCATTTGGGAAACACTGCCTTAGCAGGTCACAGGTTGTTGGAGGAGGAGGAGGAGGAGGAAAGGATCCAGCATAGAACTTCAGGGATTTCTCTCTCTCTCTCTGCCTCATTTCCTAAGACCTAGACAATCCCTAAAAAGGGTAAAAGGGTAATGCCAAAGAATGTTCAAATTATCGAACAATTGCGCTCATCCCACGTGCTAGCAAGGTGATGCTCAAGATAATACAGGATAGACTTCAGCAGCACATGGAGAGAGAATTACCAGAAGCTCAGGCTGGGTTCCAAAGAGGCAGGGGGACTAGAGACCACATTGCCAACATATGTTGGATCATGAAGAAAACAAAGGAATATCAGGAACAAGTCTACTTTGTACACCAAGGCCTTTGACTGTGTGGACGACAACAAAATGTGACAAGTAATTAAAGAGATGGGAATACCAGAACACCTTCTATGCCTCATGAGAAATCTGTTCATGAGTCAAGAATCAACAGTTAGGACAGAATATGGAATGACAGAGTGGTTTGAAATAGGAAAAGGAGTAAGACAAGACTGCATTTTGTCACCCTGCTTATTCAACTTATACACAGAGCACATAACGCGCTGTGCAGGGATGGAGGAATCACAATTTGGGATCAAAATTGCTGGGTGAAACATTAACAACTTGAGATATGCAGATGACACTACCTTAATGGCAGAAAGTGAGGAAGACCTAAAGAAGCTCCTGATTAAGTTGAAAGAAGAGAGTGCAAAAACTGGCCTGATACTCAACATCAAGAAAACCAAGATCATGGCCACAGGCCAAAATGAGATGGCTGGATGGTATTGTAGACACAATGGGCACAGAGCTGAGCGAGTTGAGGAGGATGGTGTAGGACAGAGGTGCCTGACGGACAGTGGTCCATGGGGTCGCAAAGGGTCGGAATCGACTGTGCGACTGAACAATAAGCATTAAATAAAAATTGACTGAAGTAGAATTTTACAGGACAAATGTCTTTGAAAAACAAAAGAATCCCACACCGGAGCTGATAAACAGTTGCAATTTCTATAAGAAATATTTATATTACTTTTTAGAATAGTGTTGTTTTCCCCCAGTATTCTAAAAAAAATTATATAAGTGGCATGAATATTGTGCCCTGATTGTGTTAGTTTATTAACAAACGAATTTCTGTTACCTTTGACTTGTTTATGAAATGAAATATTGGTTTAGGGTTGCCTTTGTCTAATTCATATACTTTTGATCAATTCCAACTCATGCCCAATTATATTACACTGCATTAACATAATTCAACAGATGTTGATATTTAAATGCTTTCTGGCATTCACATCTTGGACAGCTGTCTTAGAGCTTAGGGAAAAGGCAAACATTTAGAGTTAAATGCTGAGCATATGCTTAAATTACTAATTAGAAGCAAGAAGAAACAACGTATTATCCTTTCAGAGGACAGTAAGATTCCAATACAGATATTGTTTAAGTCTTTTTGTTTGGCATAAAGTTCATGAGTCTCTAGAGACAAGATTGTGTAGAATAACTGTACAGTTGGATTTCATTTCCTTGAGATTCCTTTTTTTTTAAACTTCATCCTGCTTGCTTCAGGTTAATGTCCAACAACAACTGTGTCTGAATAAGGTAGAAACAGCTAGGAGGTGTAAGAGTACTGTGCATGGAAATGAGAGTCTGCTGGCAAGAAAAAATGATCATTTTCTCCCTCTTTCATATGTTACTATTTCACATAAAACAAATATGTCACTGTTAAAGCCCTAATCCTAAGATATTGGCATTATGTGAAAGGAGTTTGAGATAGCTGAATTGTTCTATCACATCTGTTTAACATTTCATTTTTTTAAAGGAACGATCTTAGTTTTTTGTTGGTTAATACAATTGCATTTTCAGTAGTGTGAAAGCAGGTGTGGTAATGTGTGTTATGCCAGTGATGTCATTGTCACAGCTAAAGCTTACGAAAGGGTTCAGAAATAGGCACGCCAATAGTTGAATTCATTGAGTAATTCTTACACCTACTCTTGTTAAAATAATCACAGAAGTATATTCTTAAGAACATTAGTTTTGGGGGAAATGAAAAAGTAGTTTTTTCTCAGTTTTCCAACTAATAAATGCAATCCATTTGTGTTTCTTTGTAGTGGAAACACCAGTGAAAATTTCATGGTGGCTCCTTTAGTAATACACTACTGTATTCTCATTTCTGTAATTTCTATCACACAATTCCACTAGGGAGCTCAGAATGGATTTTACCATCACATCAATTCCTGTACATTGTGGAGATATATTTGCCCAATCACCAATTTAAAAGAATGTCTATGATAGTCTACACACACTTCACAATGATTACTTTTGAAAAAAATGAGATAATTTCAAGTAGATCAGCAATAATTTATTTTGTCATTATTTGAAATTGCTAATAATTAAAAGAAATAGTTTCCTGAAGCTACATTGAACAAAGTGTTTTGGTTACAGAAAATTGCTATCTTATATAACTTTCTGCTCTGTTTAGGGGAAATAATTGCCAGCTTAGTCCACAAAATCCATGGGTTAAAATCCTGTTGAGTTCTTACAATTGAAGAATGCTGCTTAATTTTTGGATATGTACAAGTCCAGTGAGTTTCCATATGGTAAACATAACATCTATGTGGAGACTCGTTATCAATAAGAAGCTTCTGTGAGTTATGACATTTGATTTTAGGAGGTGTAAATACACAACAGGATTTTGGCTGTAATGCCAAAATCCTGTTGCCCCATTGCTTATGAATGCTTAAACACTTCTTTCTCTAGAGTGTATCCTAAATATATATATTTGTATTGTAATTTTATAAAATGAATATAATTTTTGCACAATTTTTCAATAGTGACAATCATTTTTTTAGTGCTGGAAATACCATTACAACTCCATAAATTTTAATAGTTGAAAATAATATTGTTATTGAAAGTACACTACATAGGATATAGGATTCTATGTTTGTTTTTGGTTTAAAGCTGTAGCATTTATTTATTTATTTATTGGATTTCTATTGCCACCCCCTCCCCAAAACGACTCCGGGCAGCTCACAATCACCATAAAAGCATTCAAATATAAAAACATCCCCACTGCAATTAAAATCGTAAAAACACTTAACATTTAAATGCCATTAAAATGCCCACCCAACAATCACAGTAAGTTAAAACTAAAACCCAAACAGCCTTTCATATGAGCCAGCAGGGTAGAGTAGATCCAACAGCAGTACCCCACACCTGCTGTGTGTGTGCATCTGTGTTTTGGGCTACAAATCCTGGAATCCTTCAGCTGTGATGCTACCTCCAGAATTCTGGGAGTTGTAATCCAAAAACACAAAACTATGTCTGTAGTATCAACTTAATAAAATCAAAATACATCTCTCCAAGATAACTGTAATTGCTGTGCTGCAATATTTCTGTCTATACGCTCTTCAGAGGTTGCCAAACTTCTGGTGCCAGATAAATCTGAATTCAAGCTGCTAGTCCCTGGCATACATTGCTAAGCAAATCTGGGTGCATTTGAATAAGAAATGTTGTGCTAGCTCTAGTTTCTGGCCTCCGTGAGTAGAAAATTATGAGCAGTTTACCATGATAACAGCTGTCAGAATTACATCTGTAGACATTAGAACAGCAACCAACATTTTTATTGAAACCTCCAGATGATGATGCTCTTAAGTTTTCCTATGAAAAATACATGAGATTTTTGACATTTGTTTTTACTGAAAAGTCAAAAGATATAACATTCAATGTTTAGGTTTTTCTTTTTCTTTTTTCCCTTCTCTCCCTCCTTCCCTTTCATCTTTAGAGACTATGTTTAGAAAATTTTCTCAAATATAAAATACAGGGCCTCTCAAGAGAATTAAGATGGGCCAAACTGCTTGAATATAAGTGGCTGCTAGATTGCCCCCCCTTCCGAGTATTAAGTATTATTATCAAAGGATATTTCTATTCATAGTACAGGGGCTGCAGAGGCTGCAGCTGGGGGAGCACACTGACCTGGCATGCATCACTGAAACCTGGCTGAGTCCAGAGAATGGTTTGCCTCTCTCTGAATTATGTCCAGTCAGGTTTGGTATTTGGCACCAGCCTAAGGAGGATGGGAGGGGTAGTGGTGTCGTCATTGTAGCCAGGGAGTCACTGGGAGTCACCAGAGCCACGTCTTCACAAGTTCCGGGTTGTGAAGCCCTGCTTCTGCATTTGGGCCCTAAGGGTCAGTTGGGAATCTTGCTCCTGTATCTGCCTCCTTGAAGTGTAGCAGATTCCCTGCCTGAGCTCCTTGAGGCCGTCACCATGTTGGCATTGGAGCTCCCTGGACTTATGGTCCTAGGGGACTTTAATTTGCTTTCATTGGGGGCTGGCTCCTGGCATGGTAAAAGTAGAGCTGGGGTTGACTAAAGTGAAGTCTGGCCATGTTATTTGGGATTGGTTTGATCCAGTTATCCCTGAGGAAGTGGATCTGTTCTTGGGATCTGTTCATGCCACTGCCTCTATGTCAAATCCATGTCCCATCTGGATAGTTAAATCAACCAAGGCGGTAACAGGCAGTTGGGTCAAAGCAATAATTAACTCTTCACTATGGGAGGGGTTCTTTTCCAGCAATTCTAAAAAACACTTTGGTGCGCCCCCTCCTGAAGAAGCCATCTCTCGACCTCATGATAATGGCCAACTAGCGGCCTGTGTCCAACCTGCTCTTTTTGGGTAAGGTATTGGAGAAGGCAGTGGCACGGCAGTTACAGGAGATCCTGGATTAAGCAGATTATCTGGACCCTTTCCAGTCAGGATTCAAGCCCAGATATGGTAAGGAAACTGCAGTGGTCATGCTGGTGGATGATCTCTGGCAAGAACAGGATGGGGGACATCCATCCATCCTGGCTCTTCTTGACCTCTCAGTGGTTTTCGATACCGTCAACCATGGTATCCTTCTGGAGAGGCTCTGGGGATTGGGGTATCTCAGGGCTCCATGCTCTCGCCTCTCCTATTTAACATCTACATGAAACTGCTGGGTGAGATCATCCATTCCCACGGGGTGAGGTATCATCAATATGTAGATGATATCCAGTTGTATATCTTGGCCCATGGAGACCCAAGCGATGCAGTGGAAGTCCTTTCCAGGTGTCTGGAGGCTGTCAGGGTCTGGATGGGGGACAACGGGTTACAACTGAATCCTGGCAAGACTGAGTGGCTATGGATCAGGGGTCCTGCGTTATCTCAGGAGCTACCATATTTGGTTCTGGATGGGGCTGTTTTGCCCCAAACAGACCCCATGTATAATCTGGTGGTCCTCCTGGACTCAACTCCTGCTCAAAGAGAAGGTGGCAGTTGTGGCCAGGAGGGCTTTTGCACAACTTCATGTTATACAACAGTTATGCCCGCTCCTAGATTGGGTCTCCTTGCTAATGATCACACACACTTTGGTCACCTCCAGACTTGATTATTGTAATGCGCTCTACATGGAGCTGCCCTTGGTGACCATTCAGAGGCTGCAACTTGTCCAGAATGTGGCTGCTTGAGTCGTGATGGGGTGCGGGCGTTATGCTTACACCTTACCATTGCTCCAAGAGCTGCACTGGTTGCCAGGTTATTACCTTTAGGTTATTACCTTTAAAGCCCTACATGGTAGTGGGGAGACTGCATCACCCCAAGAACATCTGTCCATCCCACCAGAGCAGACCGGAGAGGCTCTCTGGTTGTGCCATCGGCTAGAGAGGTGCATCTCTTTAGCACCAGAAGGAGGGCCTTCTCTGTGTCCGCTCTGGCCCTATGGAACCTTCTGGGTACGGGTCAGTTAATTACCCCCAGCCTGCTGGCTTATTTGATGCCTCTCCTCTCGCTTGTGAATTTTTTAATCTTTTTAAATATTTTTAAATATTTTTATCATTGATTATTATGTTTTCATTGTTGTTAGCTGTCCTGAGTCACTTGTGAGGAGGCATATCAATGTGATTAAATAAATAAATAAATAAGAAGCGTGTCTTGTAAGCTGGAAAGTCAGTAGTTCGAGACCAAGATACTGCATGACCGTTTGAGCAGCTGTCTCTGTCCTAGCTCCTGCCAACCCAGCAGTTAGAAAACAAGAAATTGCAAGTAGATAAATAGGGACCACTTTGGTGGGAAAAGATCTTGGGGACATGAAAGGCACCTCAATCAGGCGTCCCTTGAGCGGAATTTCTCCAGAAAAAATCCTTTCAACCCAGAATAATTTCTAACACAAAATTATTATTATTCATAGCATAACCAATTCGGGGGGGGGGGAGTGCTGCAACAGCATATAACACAGTTTGCCACAGCATGAAGATACAAAGGACAGGTTTTGGCCAAATTATGTCAAAGTGGTATCCAGAGTCAATGTGCCGCAGTGGATTAATACTTTGGAGATCTAAATTCAAATTCCTGCTTGACTGTGTAGCAGCAATGGTAAAACCACCCCATAAATAGCTTATATACCTTTAAAATCGTATCAGGGCCTCCATTTGTTTGTTTGTTTGTCTGTCTGTATGCTTATATTAGAATATAATAGTTATGCATTTAAAACATCTTTCATTGTGTTAATTCTGAGATATTTCCAATATCTTGGCAGTGCCAATGAATTGCAGATTAGTAATAGAACTGGTGTTGGGAGAATGGTTAGAGTTTATCTTACATTTATACACCTTGTTTTTCCTGAACCCACTGAGAATTCCAGTGCCACATGGTAAGGATTTACCAGCTAACAACCAAAGTATGTTACTTTTTCTATTCAGCCTCATGATTTGCCAAGAAATGACATAGGACTCTTTTTCTATTAATACGCTACATTAATAATTCAGTTCTTTAAAATCCTCTGGGTTATGACTGTGGAACATTGTGTTTCTGTATCCATGATTCAAAATTATAAGAAATGGCCTGGTATTGCTGCCCACCATCCTTTGTCAGCAGGGGAAATAGCGCCAAGTTTTATATAGCAAAGGACAGCCTGAATGACGACACCAAAGGCAGCAGTCAAGATGGTCTATATTCACATAAACACCAAGCATGGGAAAATCCCAGAAGTGAATTCCTTTTTTCATCAGTTAACTATTGCTCAACCAAACACAAAACAACTATAATAGCTGTTTTTTAACAAGTGTGAATGATAGCAAGCACAAGAGGATATCCATAAAATCATATTGACTGCTCAATTTTGAAGAATTGAATTTCATGACTTTTTAAAATGTAAATTTTAAAGTATAAATACACATCAGACAAATTTAAACAGAAACTTCCTTAATGTAGAATTACCCAATGCCAGTACATCTCAAAAGATGAGCACATGATCTGTATTATCATTGATGGGAGAAGACACAAGCAAAGACAGCTGGAAATAGCTGGTAATTGGGGCCTGATTAGCAGAGTCAAAAGTTCAGATTGCCTCAGCTCTCAGTGAACCTACAACAATATATCTATAGTTTTAGAAGTTTATACTGGTTAGCTCCTTCAGTGCAGTTATAACAATCATTCATTCATTCATTCATTTATTTGATTTATATACCGCCCTACTCGGTACAACCGACTCAGGGCGGTTTACAGAGACAATACATAAAGGCAATCAAAAAATAACATAGTTCAGGTCATATAACATAATACAATAAATAAACGATACAATACAGCAGTGTAATTAAAAAACCACACTGCAAAATCAAGTTACAAAATACAGTGTAATGAAACAAAACCACACTGTAACATAAGATACAAAATATTACAATTACATATATATTACATGACAGAAAATAACACGGTAATCACAATCTCGTAAGCAATAATCCTAAAACAAAAAGTTCTTAAAAATTAATTAAATTAATATACAGTCAACGAGCCACAGGTGTTGCTAATGGCGGCGGCGCAAAGGTCCAGCCGCCGCCGCGGCTTTTAAGCCCTGCCGGGCAGGGTGGTGCCTCCGGGCCAGGTGGTCGAGCCCGGGGCCGAGCGGAGAGGCGGCCTCGCTCCCGCCGCAGGTGTCTCTGATGGCGGCGGTGCAAAGGTCCAGCCGCCGCCGCGGCTTTTAAGCCCTGCCGGGCAGGGTGGTGCCTCCGGGCCAGGTGGTCGAGCCCGGGGCCGAGCGAAGAGGCGGCCTCGCTCCCGCCGCAGGTGTCTCTGATCACTATTTTACTCTTTTGAGTAGTTTTTAAAAGGATCGCTATTTCAGTTCCTGCAGCCAAAATTCTTACTAAATAAAAAAAGAGGGTTGGGCTAACCATTCTCCTTCAAAATAAATAAGATTTGTCTTTTTAGTTCATATGAGTTATTTTAAATTTTGTGATGTAAATGACTGCTTGTTTCTGCATGGGGTATTACTTTTTTAAAATCAAAAAACATTTGCATACACATCGCCAAATTTAGCACAGTGAAAGAGCAAACTTTCTGCTATATCTGTGTCAAGTTTGATGCAGATCCAAAATCCAGTTCAAATTTACAATCTTTTTTTAGGGTGCCCTATGGCAGAAAGTGAGGAGGACCTAAAGAAGCTCCTGATTAGGTTGAAAGAAGAGAGTGAAAAAGCTGGCTTGAGACTTAATATCAAGAAAACCAAGATAATGGCAAAAGGCCCTATCAGTACCTGGAAAATAGATGGGGAAGAAGTAAAAGCAGTGACAGATTTTACTTTCCTAGGATCAAAGTTCACTGCAGATGGTGATTGCAGCCATGAAATAAAAAGGCGACTGATTCTTGGGAGACATAGTGAAAAGCAGAGACATCAAATTGCAAACAAAAATTCATATAGTCAAAACAATGGTATTTCTGGTGGCAATGTATGGTTGTGAGAGCTGGACCATTAGGAAAGCTGAGCGCAGAAGAATAGATGCCTTTGAGATGTGGTGTTGGAGGAGAGTTTTGAGAGTCCCCTGGACAGCAAGGAGAACAAATAGGTCGATCTTAGAAGAAATCAACCCTGACTGCTCCTTAGAAGGGCAAATAGTAAAGATGAAGCTAAGGTACTTTGGACATCAAATGAGAAGAGAGGACTTGCTTGAGAAAGCCTTGATGCTTGGAAGGGTTGAGGGCAAAAGAAGAAGGGGGCGGCCAAAAATGAGATGGATAGATGGTATTGTGGACACAATGGGCACAGAACTGAGCAAGTTGAGGGGGATGGTGGAGGACAGAGGTGCCTGGCGGACGGTGGTCCATGGGGTCGCAAAGGGTCGGAGTCGACTGTGCGACTGAACAACAACAACAAAATTTTTAATTGTCTTTTTGCACAACAACAACAACAATAATTGTGTGCCATCAAGTTAATTATGATTTATGGGATCTCTTTCCAGGGTTTTCTAGGTAGAGGATACACAGATTAGCTGGACAAAAATTATCCCAAGAAAAAAGCATCAGATTTGTTAGAATAATCTTTGCCCCAGGCATTTGTATCTGTTAAAACAAAACTGTATATGACAAGCAGCTGAAACTTGGGAACCTTGTTTATAGCTCTTCAGGTGACAGTGTCATAGAACATCTACATTGTAGTTTTAGTTCTATATGAATTCTGCAATATAATATGCACCTCAGGGATTAAAATGTCCCATTCTGGTAGGTGAGGATTTTTTTAAAAAATTGGCATGTGAAACAGCTGCTCTCATTTTATGGACTGACTCTACTACTTCTGTCCAGATTCTACTACTGGTTTACATTGCTGACAAGGAATAAATACAAATACAAGTCAGGTATGGATATGGGTTCTACTGAAGGTTAATTTCAAGTTTTTGTTCTAAGTGTCACTGTATTCCCAAGTGAAAAGTTTTCTGTCATTTCCAAGACCTGAACTACAATCCTTCATTTGTAATATACAAAGCAAGAGGAAGTAAAGACAGCTGTACTTAGAACAATTTGTGTAGTTCCTAACTCTCGGTTCAAACCATTATGGTGGTTACCTCCAAGTTACTCTGTGTGTAGAAATTAATAATTTAAATGGCAATAGAAGGGCACAGTTTATCGCTGTGTAGGATGCATACATGTAAATGTGAAAGCCTGCTTGTTTTTGCATGAGTAATCTTAGCATTATAAGATATAAGTAGACAGTGCTGCACTTCCAGAAACTTGTCCTATATAAATCATCTTCATTTTAACTATTTTTATTACATTTCCCATGGTTTTGCAATTAAAAACAAATTTTCGTGCTTTTGTACCTTTTTCCTTTTAACCTTTTGTTTTCTGTTTTTCAACTTTTCAATACAGGTGCCCCTAAATACAATATGCATTTAGTGTATGTGACATACAATCTTACATCTAGCATGTAAGCTTCACTCAATTGTTACAATTTACAAAATCCACCAAAATGCCTGAAGATAAATTTTTGTTTTTTAAATTAGTTGCATTCTAAAATTTCACTTACCTGAAGTTATTTTCTCTCCTTTCAGAAATAAAGAAAATTTAACTCTGGACATTTTACACTATTCTTCTGAGATCACCTCAGATATTAACTTTCTTATCCAGCCTGTGACCTAACTGCACACAAAAGAATAAAATCAAAGGGTTCTACAGCCATCTGCAGGAACTCACTGATACTGTGCCAGTATTCTCCTGCCGCTTTTAATACTGTACTTCATCTTTTTCTAATTGAGCTAAAATGTGTAGATTATAGTATATAAAATAAAATACAGACTGAAATCAATTTACTGCTTAAGTAAATGAAAGAAAAGGATTTTAAAAAAAAATACATTTAGGAAGACACCATGGAAGCTTTCAAATTTAACCATACAGAACTCTGATAGAGGCAACTATGGTTAGCTTCCTTGGTCAACAGCTTATTATATAATTTGAACTGCTCTGAATAGAGAATGAAGGGGGGGTTGTATTTTTAATAGAGAATTAGTCTCACTTTATAATCTATTGTTAAACATAAAAAACTTTTTAAAAAACAGTTTTTTTTATGATTTAGGTATGATTACATTATAATCTGTGAATGCACTTATATGACATCTATCGCCTTCCTTAGACCATATCTAAGGACCATAGCAACTGCAATTAACAGTATTAAACAATACATACTTTGTTAAACTGCATTTTAATGGCTTTTATAGTTTTGCATTTATATCCTGCAAATGATTGCAGCATTGCAATGCTATGCTTCGCCCGGCAGAGAATTTCTCAGCATTTTAAGCAGTAGTTGCTTGAGAAAGTTGAAGGAGATATTTGTTTGCCATGTAACATGATTCCTCGATTGACCAGACTATCAAGGGCTGAATTCCTGCCGGTCGCAACTCGCTTTCCATTCCTTTTGCTGCCACGCTCCTCTTCTCCGTGTTCTATTGTAACCTGATACAATATGAATTTTAATTGCAAAGGGAAGACAATTTCAACAATGGAAAGAAAGCAATATTGTCAACATCAAATAGGATCTGTAATTTATTGTTATCAAATCAGCTGAAAACATTTGCGTGTTAGCATTGCTGTAGCTATTAATGGTGATTAATACCTTTCCATTGATCACCATAAATTCTTCTCTAGTGTATCTCCTGTATCTCTAAATAGCATCTCTGTCCCTGTAATTACTTACCTAAATAAAGGAAATACTATATATTGAATGCTAGAGAAAAGAATATGGCAGTTGCTTTCCCCCCTCCTCCGCCCCTGTGTGTTCATTTTATGTCAGAATAACAAATATATACTTGGCCTAGTAGTACAAGTTCACACTGGTCTGGCTTTTTCAGCCTTTTTTTCTTCCCTCTGCCTCAACTTTGCCGCAGCCGTGACACTTGCAGGCCTACTCCACTGTTGTGCAGCTGATGCCCTGTCCATGCTTATATCTTTCTCAGTGACAGTGAGTGTTCTTGCCAAATGCCAGGGACCATAGTCACATCTGTTTGTCTCCCGAGCTTGTCTGAGGCTGCTCAGGAACACTTTTTAACCAGGGGGCAGCTTTAACTAGGCCTAATACTCTGGAAAGCCCTGTTTGTAAATGCATACAAAGAGGCGACAAGTTTCTGTTGTCTTTCCTTTAAAATTATTCCCTTTGACACAGCTTGCTCGAGTCCCTGTCACCAGCACATCAACAGCCAAGTTTTCAGGCAAGGTAGTCTTAACAACTTCCATCGCCACTGCCACATAGTATGCCTAGCTTCCTGCCAGAACTCTATTTATAAATGATAGCTTGCAGCAATGTATGGATAAGTAGAGAGGAATCAGGAGAATTAGCTGTTTTGTCAACTTCAAAGCTGAGGGATTCAAACTAAGGAACACAGAAACAGGGCTGCTCAGAATCTCTTCTACTTTTGATTTGTCCCAGTAAAAGGGGGGAGACATGTATTTAGGTACCTCTCCCCACCCCCAGGATATTGGTGGGTTGTTTTTTTTAAAGCAGATGTCCTCTGCCCTCAGCCAACAGGGCTCCCAGAGAGGCATGGATATGATCAACAAGAATAGTAATGACTGTTTAAAAGAGTAAAAATAAGTTATTTCAAAAAATTGCAATAATGAGTTGAATCCCTAGGGCCATCATGGTGAATCTTGGCACTCTAGGTGCTCTTGGACTTCAATTCCCAGAAGCCCAAGCCTCCGTGAATCTACACGAATGGGTTTACTGCGATTCATCCAGCTTGCGCCGCCCTCGTCACTCCGGAAGCAGAAGTAAAATGTGTACAAGCACGTTTTATTTCTGCTTCCGGGATTGACGAGGGTTGTGCGGGCTGGATGAATCTCAGTAAATCCATTTGTGTGGATTCATGGGGGCTTGGGCTTTTAAGAAAAACACAAAGTAAGTCCATTCCCATGTGTTCCCAGAGCGTCACGTTTCTGTAACTAACCCACCAGGTACAACCTATCCGATTTCGACTCGAGAGAAGAGGCTAAGAAGTAGAAATTTCAATCCAGGATGTAGTCCAGGAGTTCTCAAGCTTTTTAAACCAGGGCCCGGGTCACACTCTCTCAGACAGCTTCAGGGGCCGGATGGCCATTTTGCCCTTCCTCCATCACATAGCACTTCCTGGTGTGGTGGAGGTGGTGGTGGGGCCACATGAAATGGTGTTGTGGGCTGCATCTGGCCCACGGGCCATAGACTGTGAATCCCTGATGTAGAGAGGGCTTTTAGAGAGAGCTTTTAAAGCCAGGTAAGGGGGACTGGGCTGCATGGCTCTACTCCTCTTAGAGCCTCCTTTACTATGTCTTTCACCACTAACATCTTAGCTTGGTTGGGCAGGGCACCATGACCCATGTCTAATGGTGAAGATGTCAAGGCTAAGGTGATGTTGAATCAGTTGGGGAGTGCATTGCCAAGGGCCAAATGCTTTTCACAACCAAACATCTCTTCCTCATCCAGGGTAATTGATGAGTTTTTAGAAGCCTTGGAACTCTTGCCCTCTTATCCCTACCACCTTACTCTCCACTCATTGACCTTCATTGACCTATGGCAGTGATGCCAAACCTTGACACTCCAGGTGTTCATGAACAACTGGCTTGTCAAGGTTCGCCATCACTGACCTATGGCAGCTCCTTCCCACTGGCAAAGACTCAGGAGATTCATCATTTCCCAGGCTTCCCTGAGCTTGTGGGATTGGGTCAGGTGGGCTGCTGGGGATGTGTGAGTGAGATAAGGAGTTGTCCTCTTCGAGAAGCAAAGAGAGTGCTCTAATCTAAATCTACATTCAAAGCTTAATTTTTCAGTTTCATATCGGTATATCCTAGGTCAGTGGTGGTCAGCCTATGGCATATGTGCCAGAGGAGCCACTTAGAGTCCTCTTTGTTGGCATGCCACTGTCACCCCAGCAGAGTTTTCCCCACCCCTCTGCCCAGCAGCCCAATGGGAGCGCTTCCTCCCTTCTCTCCCAGCACAGAGTTCAACCTGCCACTCTGTTTGGACATTTGGTTTCTAAATGATTTGCCCTTACTGTCCTAGGTGATCATTTAGCATATGTGTAGTGATTCTGGTTGCAACCCTCTGTCCATAACTGGTACAAGACAGCTTTATAAAAAATTTCTTACTAATTCAGCAGTGCATATCACTTTGAAGAAGAGCCTTTTCTGGAAACAATGCTGCTTGAAAATGAAATTGTTTCTAGTACAGTACAGTAATACCTCAGATAACGTTTACCTCGGATAACGCTAAAATCGCATAACGTTAAGTAATCTGGGGAGAAGAATTGGATCGAATAACGTTAAGGTCCTATGGGATGGATCGGATAACAACTGCTAAAGCCTGTGCAGTTACAATGTATATGGGGCTTTAACGTTATCCTATCCATCCCATAGGATTTTAACATGCATCGGATAACACTAAAAATTGGATAATACCAAGACTTGTGGAACCAAGTCTTAGCTTTACCCGAGATATTACTGTACTCACATTTTCTTCACGTGTTACAATTTTCAGCAAAAAGGTGCACAAATAGGCCCACATTTTCACTTCCTGTTGTAAATCAGAATTCCCAGACAGAATGATACACAAAGCTCAGATTTGAGGATAGCTTTCACAGTGTAGCTTTATCAAGTTTGCTTTATCCAGAAATGACAAAAAGAGTACTGCATAGCCCTTTTCCAACTTATGTTGTTAACATGCAAAAGTCTTCTCTAACTTAAAATGCAAGTTTGACCACACTGATTATCTTGTTTGGAAGGGACAGGGAAGATTTTTAATAATAGCTCTTCCTTTTTAAATTCTTAGTAACCATTACATTGTATTTAACATGCAAAAAGAACCCTGCTTTTCATCAAAACAGCAGTAAAACTTATTCTCACATTGAGTAGTGAGTAAATGGTTGTGCTTTGCAAAGACAAATGATTCGTTTATGGTAAAGGAATATAGCTGTCTTTCAGATATTCATTGATTTTAAATTAAAAGTAACTGCTATGTTCTACACAAAGGGTGACAACAATAACACAGCAGTCCTTATTTAAGAGTTATTTGTTGCAAGTTCATTTCATGTGCCAATGGAGGAGCGGCAGGGGAGGATCTAAATTCCATAATCTAACTGATCAATAATCTAGATATCTCAATGCAGTGTAACAGATAATCAATGTGAACAGAATTACTCAAGCACAGCTAGCTGCGATTCCTGGAACTAAGGTCTTCAGGATCAATTGGCTGACTTTATTAATTTTTATCTTTCATCCTGCTTGAATTCTTGTGTCCTGCCTTCCACATTTCTTCTCAGGCTGAATTCTATTATTGTATGGGCTGTGCACAGGACTCTCTTGTGTTCAGTGACCTTGCAATAATACCGGGACCTATTGTGAACAGAGGAAAATGAGGCTAAATCAGGGGTGCCCAAACTTTTTAGGCCATGGGCCGGTCACATGGTTCAGTGGGCCGGTCACATGGTTCCCACCAGAACCAGAAGTAAAATGTGCCTTGCAATCTGTTTTGCAACAGATTTTCTCTTCTTAAACAAGGGGTGCCCAAACTACAGCCCGCGGGCTGGATCCAAGCCCCAATGCCAATTCATCCGTCCTACAGCACACTTATTGCTCCCAGAAGTGGAAGTAAAACATGCCCATCGCGTTTTACTTTTGCTTCCGGGAGCGACAAGGGCGGCGTGGACTGGATGAATTGGTGTCGTGGCCTGGATCCGGCCCACTAGCCATAGTTTGGGCACCCCTGGGCTAGATGTTCCTTTGTGAAAGTTATATTAGATTTCATGTATTCTAGTATATAGTCTGCTTTTGGACCAATTTTAGTCAATCTCCAAAGCCTGTTGTTGTTTTAAAACTTCAACATTATTTGTTGAATATTTCCCAGTCCATTTCCAGTATCAAAACTAGACAAAGTGGCTGGAATATGTGCCTGGGAAATCTATAGGTAGGGAAGAGTTTAATAGTTAGTTGTGATGACCCCATCCTGATATGGCCCAGATTGCTGAATAATGAATTGTTTTTGAAAGCTTTTATGTTAGCTCCTAAATGTATGCTTTGACTTTGGAATCACCTTTCTGTTTATATCTTTGCCTACTATAGACCTGCAGTAGATATTGTTAATGTTGGCTTTTGAAGGCTTTTGTTGTTGTTTATATATTTGTCCTATATGACAAATATATACATGAGTCGGTTTTCACCGAGTAGGGCGGCATATAAATTGAATAATAATAATAACATTCTCTGCGCCATTTAATTTTTTCAGGGTTGTGTAATTAATTGTGAGTAGCAGTGTAGTTTGAGGCTCAGCATTATTACCAAATTCTGCTTGAAAAGGGAAAGGGTTCTAATAGCTTTGACCACTCTATGTCTATGTAGTTAGTTCTTCCGGCAAATATTTGAGGGTTTGGTAACTCTTTGCAAAAACTGTATGGACTGACATTGGAAATTAGCAGAGTGGTGTTCTGTATCCCAGATAGATGTTAGAATTGGAGTAATCATTCCCAAGCTTATTAAGAGACTGTGCTACACAATTATGCCATTCCTGATAGAGCTACCCCTTTCCACAGTGTTTCAGAATGAATTTACTCCCAGACATCCTAGAGAGTGAAGTCAGAAAGGCCCTAAAAAGCACTGCAAACAACAAAGCCAGTGGAGATGATGGTATCCAAGTTGAACTTTTCAAAGCCCTAAAAGATGAAGGAATCAAATTATTACATTCTATATACCAGCAGATTTGGAAAACACAACAATGGCCACAGGATTGGAAAAAGATCAGTATACGTTCCAATCCCCCAAAAAGGTAATGCCAAAGGATGTTCAAATTATCGAACAATTGCGCTCATCCCACACGCTAGCAAGGTGATGCTCAAGATAATACAGGATAGACTGCAGCAGCACGTGGAGAGAGAATTATCAGAAGTGCAGGCGGGGTTCCAAAGAGGCAGGGGGACTAGAGACCACATTGCCAACATATGTTGGATCGTGGAAAAAACAAAGGAATATCAGAAACATGTCTACTTCTATTTCATTGACTACACCAAGGCCTTTGATTGTGTGAACCACAACAAAATGTGGCATTGCAAGGATGGGGGAATCACAATTTGAGATCAGAATTGCTGGGAGAAACATCAACAATTTGAGATATGCAGATGACACTACCTTAATGGCAGAAAGTGAGGAAGACCTAAAGAAGCTCCTGCTTACTTTGTTTTATTTTATTTTAAATTCTTTATTTATAAGTTTCATTAATAAAAACAAATACAGAAAAGAAAACATACAATACATAAAAATACGTTTGAAACATGTTGAATATAAAGAAGAACAATATTACATTTTACAGCTTTTGTATCATCACTCTTCAATCAGTAACCCTAATACTTCTATTTTCAATACTACATATACTCTTCCTTGCTTAATTCACCGACGTGCTATATACAATGTCCAGAGGGGTTATATCCATTTACATTTTCCAAAAATTAATTTGTTCCAGTACAGGGCCAACTCCTTTCTTTTTAACAATCACATACTCCACAAATTTCCTCCAGATTCCCCAGAAACCGTTTGATTGAACTATGCCTTTCTTTGCATTTATCTCCCATGTCAATTTATCGTTAAGAGCTAATTCCCACATTTCTTTATACCAATCTTGTATATTCAATAACACATTACTTTTCCAATTTTTTGCTATACATTGTCTTGCTGCAGACAGCATCACAGTCATAAGCTCTTTACCATCATTATTCATTTTATATTTATCCACATTTGAAAGCAATGCCGTATCTGGTCCCAATTCTAACTGCATATCTATTATATTTTCAATTTCCTTCTCAATTTTACCCCAGAAATCTAGCACCACGTTGCAATTCTACCACATATGTACGTATGTCCCTGTTAAATGCTTACATCTCCAGCATTTATCGCTAATTTCCTTATTCATTTGATGCAGTCTAATTGGGGTCAGATACCATCTCCAAAGAATCTTAAAATTATGTTCTTTTACTCTTACAGACATAGTTCTCATAATTCTTTTTTTCCATTTTTTATGCCAACTCTCTTCCGAAATTGTTATATTCAGATCTTGTTCCCAAATATTCTTTAAAACTTCTTGTATTTTCCCTTGATTGTTTATTATCCTATAAATTTTACTAACTATCCCTTTAATTCCTATGTTTCCCTTTCTTATTTTAACCAATAGTTCTTCAAAGGTTGTGAGTTGCCTGTCTAGACTATTATATAATAAAAATCTCTTATTCCACTTATTTATCTGGAGAATCTGGAACCAATTTAATTTCAACTGTGAATAAAGTGCCTTTCTTTTCTCCAAGTCTCTACAGACCTTCAGCCAATCTTTTAACAACGAAACCCCATTTTCTAATAAAGTTGCCTTAATATCCCTATTTATTTCAATTGGGAAGTTATTAAAATCTTCTAATTCCGCTATTGGTGAAATCCCTGGAGTAAGATCTTCTCTTACTCCATTCCATTCTTCTATAGTCGTTTTTGTTATCCTATTCTGTATTTCTTTATTTTTTTTGCCATCTATTTTGCTTAGAAATATCGCTTTACCCACTTGCGAGAAATCTCTCTTTTCAATTTTTTCCCATATCGATTCCTCCCTCATTAAAATTTTTACAACATTTCTTACTTGGAAAGCTCTGTAATAATTATGTATACTTGGAATCCCTAATCCTCCTTCTTTTTGAGGTATGTACCACAGTTGTTTAGATATTCTTGCTCTTCGTTTCCCATTGCAAAAATTATTTATAATTTTTTGATATTCTTCCAATTCTTTATTACTATGTTTTATTGGTAAAACATCGAATAGAAAATTTAATTTGGGTAATAACATCATCTTGCTTAGGGCTATCCGGCCAAACCATGATAGATTCAATTTATTATATTGCGTTATTTTCCTTTCAATATCCTTCTTTTGCTTTACATAATTTAACTTTTTAAGTTCCCCAGTTTTGCCTGAGATTATTATTCCCAGGTATCTTAAATTAGGTTTGACTTGTATCTTATATTTTTCTTTTATGTTTTCTCGCTCTTCTTTTCCCCCATTGCAATATATCATTTCTGATTTTTCCCAATTTACTCTCAAACCTGTTGTTTCTTCAAACGTTTTTAAATGCAAATATAAAAGATGAAGGAATCAAATTATTACATTCTATATACCAGCAGATTTGGAAAACACAACAATGGCCACAGGATTGGAAAAAGATCAGTATACGTTCCAATCCCCCAAAAAGGTAATGCCAAGGAATGTTCAAATTATCGAACAATTGCGCTCATCCCACACGCTAGCAAGGTGATGCTCAAGATAATACAGGATAGACTGCAGCAGCACGTGGAGAGAGAATTATCAGAAGTGCGGGCGGGGTTCCAAAGAGGCAGGGGGACTAGAGACCACATTGCCAACATATGTTGGATCGTGGAAAAAACAAAGGAATATCAGAAACAAGTCTACTTCTATTTCATTGACTACACCAAGGCCTTTGATTGTGTGAACCACAACAAAATGTGGCATTGCAAGGATGGGGGAATCACAATTTGAGATCAGAATTGCTGGGAGAAACATCAACAACTTGAGATATGCAGATGATACCACCCTAATGGCAGAAAGTGAGGAGGACTTAAAAAGGCTCTTGATTAGGTTGAAAGAAGAAAGTGCAAAAGCTGGCTTGAGACTCAATATCAAGAAAACCAAGATCATGGCAACAGGCCCTATCAGTCCCTGGAAAATAGATGGGGAAGAAGTAGAAGCAGTGACAGATTTTACTTTCTTAGGATCTAAGCTCACTGCAGATGGGGATTGCAGCCATGAAATAAAAAGGCGACTAATTCTTGGGAGGCAAGCGATGAGAAACCTGGGGAACATAGTGAAAAGTAGAGACATCACACATTGGAAACAAAAATTCATATAGTCATAGCAATGGCATTCCTGGTGATAATTTATGGTTGTGAGAGCTGGACCATTAGGAAAGCTGAGCACAGAAGAATAGATGCCTTTGAGATGTGGTGTTGGAGGAGAGTTCTGAGAGTCCCCTGGACAGAGAGGAGAACAAATAGGTCAATCTTAGAAGAAATTAACCTTGACTGCTCCTTAGAAGGTCAAATAGTAAAGATGAAGCTAAAGTACTTTGGACATCAAATGAGAAGAGAAGATTCACTTGAGAAAGCCTTGATTGCTGGGAAAGGTAGAGGGCAAAAGACGAAGAGGGCAGCCAAAGATGAGATGGCTAGATGGTATTGTAGACACAATGGGCACAGAGCTGGGTGGTTTGAGGAGGATGGTGGAGGACAGAGGTCCCTGGAGGACAATGGTCCATGAGGTTGCAAAGGGTCAGAATCCACTGTGCGACTGAACAACAACAAAAACCCCAGTGGTAAAGCTGGAATAATTACAGCTTCATTTTATCAAGGTTTATACATGACCAAAGGAAGAAGATGAGTCAGAATAACTCTGGTGTCAATGGCAAGATATTTATAAAGCTGCAAATATTGTGGAGATAATGAAAGATTGCACTCAATCAATCCTTGCTTCTAGAGTTCTGAGCTATCCAACAAAATAGAGTTATATTCAGGACAAGCAGATGTAACTATTTCTTCATATACTGAATAACAAATATGGAATTCTTTATTAGAAGCTGTCATGAGTTATGACTGACGATTTTAAAACAAAGTAAAATACTGTTCTTTGTGCCTGCCATTTTAAAAATCAGAAGGTACCGGTAATTAAAAAGTAGTTTGTCTGTTCAAGATTTATATCCTTAGAGGAGTCACTTAATAATGTAATAGAAGACTGATTATGTTTAGCAGTTACAGGTATAGATGTTATTCCAAAAGTAGGTATTAGAAACCAATTGACTACCAATTCGCCAGGAATATTGTAATCATTTTGGTCAATGGATGTTATATATTATCATCACTGTTTCATTTTGAGTACATTTTTTTGCTAGTTTTGAAACAATAAAGGTGTTTATATTATTTATTGCAGTAATTATTTATGTTACTTGAATCCCTGAGTTATACCTTTATGATTTGTTAATCTATCTCTCTCTCTCCCTCTTTCTCTCTCTGGTAAATGTTTACAGGCAGACAAGTGTCCACTTAGGATCTTTATGCATGGGTGATATCAAACGAAGGAGAAAAGCTGCACCACTGTCGGGATCTACTGGTAAGTAGATTTACTATGATGATGTATCAAAATGTATCAGTCTGCAAAACAGCAGAAAGAAAATAAACTAGAGCAGCAGTTTATTAGGAATGAAACCTAGGCTCAGAGTGGTTTGCTTGGCTTTCCAAAACATATTTTCATGTTTTTAAGGCTAGAGAGAATAAGTGCCCTTGACCATAGTGGAAATTATTTCAGTATAAATACACATGGGATTGCAGTCTTGTAGCAGATAGGCTGATGTGTAACAAAACAAGATGGTGTGACATGATACTGAAAACTGTGTGAGGAATTGTTGTCCAGTCACTAGCCAGCCCTCCTCTTTCTTTTCTGGTTTGTTTGTGTAAGAAATTAATGTTTCATTAGCAATAGTGGGAGCATTCAATTCATTACTGCGATGGGAAGGCTCATTTCAAATCATGATCACATCATGGGGTGAAAGAGTAAAACCTCTGTACATTCTGCCACAGCCCTGATCCTGCTTTCTACATAGTTACTGCTCAATCTTTAATATTGTTTGTTCAGTATTCATATGACATATACAAAATACATTTTCTGAAAGTAATTTCCATATGTATCAGAAGCACATCTTTATTGATTTTGTATCTACATGAGCCACTGATGAAATGATTCCTGTTAATTGGCTGGCTATAATTTACCATGGCTTTGTTTCTGTGAGTCTTGAAAAGCCACTGTGCTGTGCATTTGTCGGAAAGGAAACATATTTATTGTCGATTCACACGTAGTTCTTATGCACAGCTCTGGCCTTCAGAGCTGTTCCCTGGAGTTGTCCGGCTTTGGCACTCAAGTCAAATTGCTGTCAAGTTCCATACTGTTTCAGCCATCAATGCTAGCAGCAGACCAAGAACAGCCTAAAAAATATTGCTAAAGCACCTTGGTGGCAGTAATGTGGAAAAAAGAAAATTTAGGGGTCAGGTCCTAAGACTCCAACCATATGCATAGTGAGAAGGAAAGCTCTTAATGACCAAGGAGAGGATAATATAATTATTGCTACAAGGTTAATTTAACTTCACCACTTGCAAGTGACAGAAGGAAGTCATTTCATTGAGTGAATGTAAGTATAAACTATAAAGGAACATAAAATTGAATTTGGTATATGTTTTTCGTCCACTCTTCCAATGTGCTCAGTACTTTATTGTTAGTATAAATCGGTTCACCTATACAGCAATGTTTGTAGCAGCAACATACACTCAAAAACATTAATTTTTATTTATTTATTATATTTATATACCGCCCATCTGGGATATTATCTCACTTGAGGCAGTGTACAACAGTTAAAATGTTTACAACTACTGTAGCCATAACAACCAGTTTACAATATATAACTTAAATATAGTACATTAAACAACAGTGATGATGAGGCATAAAATATCATAAATTAAGTAAACTATTAGTTAGCTATTGGAAGGACATCTCTAAAAACCTTTTTAAAGAAAAGCTTTTAATTGTTCTTTAAATACAACCAGTGATTGGACCTGGGTGCAGTTCCATGGAGCCACCACCGAGAAGTCTCTTCTAGTCAGAGCCTTTCTCACTAGTTTTGTATTCCATAATTTGGGAGTATTTCAGTGAATTGGGCTTTCATGTTGCTGATAATGCTTACACCTCTAAAATCACCAATTTACAAAGTAAGAATAGATGGAAGTGCTCTTCATGCTAGTGATTGCCACCACATTTAAGAGCATGAACTGCGAGCCCTAAATGCTTCTGGTAAAAATTTTGGTGTTGCCAGGCAAGCTATTATCTAATAGCCTTGTTCTCTTCTTTTTCCCATGATATGCTTTTATAAGCTTCCTAGAGTACTGTTTATACTAATTATTTGCAGGGTATAAATTCACAAAGAGAGAGAGAAGGAGAGAATATCTGCCAGAATAGGGTCAGAGTACAAGAGGTATCCAGTTATATGTCTTACCAAATTAGTAAATAGCTAAATAAAAGTCCAGAACTTGGGTTGAACCTAGAATTTATTTATTTCATTATTATGACACACTTTTAATGAAAGCCACTAACCCAGCAGTTTACACCAAAGTTAAAATCATGCAACCACCATCCCATCCCAAGCAATAATAAAATTCAAAATTCAAATACAAAACAAAGATAATAGACATCAAATGTTCCAGTAGATTAAAAAAATAGTGATCAAGAAGAAACTACTGCAGAGGGAAAATATTACTAATGGCTTCTTTATAAAGCTCTGCTTTAACAAACTTTAAAAAAGTTTGGGGAGAAGGGAGCCTGGCAAACGTCTAGTGGAAGATAGTTCCACAAAGCTTGAGCCACCACCAAGAAGGTCAGCTGGCACCTTTCAGGCCTCCTCTGATGTGGCCACCATTAACAGAAAGGCCTGAGAGGAATAGGTGACATGGGTAGCAATTTTTTGGGGAAAGAGGCTCTGACAGGTCTCAAGGTCCCAAACCATTTAGGATTTTTTATGGCAATACCAACACCTTGAATTTGTTATGGAAACACACATGGAGCCAATTCAGGAAGGCCTGAATCAGGTAAATATGATCAAATATGCTTGCCTTGGAAACTAACCAGACCACTGTATTTTTCGACTAGCAAAAGCTTCCGTACCAAATTCAAGGGCAGCTTCACATAGACAGCATTGCACTAATCAACTTTTTAGATCACCAATGCATGAACTAGTGTTGTCTTGGAATATTTTCCCTTGATATTACTTTCACAAGATTGATAAATTCATCATAGTTAGCTGGGTGTGGAGGAATCATCTCCCCACTTTTTATCCAACTGTTCTAGAAAATTCACCCATCTAGCCTTGTTAAAATTAAAATGTCTGCAAAAAGGCACCTCCTGGGGTTCCACTACAGCATTTACTATACACACTATGGGTCTATGTTGAGTGCACGCAATCAGAACATTGATGACTTCCATACACTGTACTGCTATCTTCTTGCTAACAAAGATGTTGCCCGGATTATATCCTACATTTACCACTGTTAAAGGATGTGGGCAGTTTTGGTTCATGGACAAGTTGAGGGCCATTGGTGTCTGCCCAAGAGACAAGTTTTGCACTGTCTTTATTGGTCTGGTTATATCCCCAACCCTCACTTGACAATTAAAATCTCCGATAACAAAAAAAATGTGATCATATATAAATTTGTCTGGTTCATTAACACTCAAATTTACTTCTGCTGGCTTAGAAACAGAGGTAACAGAATTGTGCAGTTTGGATGTGAGAGTTTCGGTGTTACTCATTTTTGTCAATGCAGCTGAAATTATAGTAAGATCAGGTTTAAACAAATTGTACTGATCATGCAATCTCTCATTCACTAATTCTATTCCAGCCACTTTGGGTCTGTGACTTGCTATCCCCCAATGTGTTTCCTGAACCAGAAATATGTCATGTTTATGTAGATATCCGCTAGTAAATACTTTTATTACTAGAAAATCCCTCAATATTTATTGAGATTGTTGTTAGGATTGGCCTCGTCAAATACTTTTTTGGGGAATTCATTCCTTGGTTCCTTTGGTTTGGTTTAGTGGGAGAAGGATTAGCCAGCAAAACAAGGTTTTCATTGCCCATGGTATATCCAACAGTGGTTTTCAAAGTTACAATGTAAAATATACCCACTACCTTCGAGCAGACTCCTTCTGTGTAACCCTCTTTGGCAGATTTCAAAAACAAATGAGATGTGGGCCTTTTTGATTTAAAAATGAAGTTGAATAAAATATTTAACAAAAACATACAACCAGCTTTCCTTTTCTTTGATTGGAGGATAAGCATAATTCTATTGCCATGCTACATTCTGCAAAAACTATATTAAAAAGATGGCAGAATTAAAGTACCGTTGTAAGTTTTATATGCACAATGCATTAAATCTTAAACATAATCAAATTCAATGTTCCTCTTTTTGACGTCTTATCCATGGGCAGCTAGGTTCATATATAATTTTATTCTTCTCTTTTATATACTAAATAAATTAGTTATTTACCCAACCTTATTCCAAAGACAGATATCTTGAAGAAAGGGCTATGTCACAGTAATAGACTTGTTAACCTAGCAAGCCCATGAAGAAAAGATTCCAGTTTCCACATTCATAAATGTCCATTGATGACAAATGGTTTCCCCTATCTTTGTATGCAGCATGCTGAATGGCTTTATTTATTCATGCTTGGAGTATAGATAGCACAATGGCGCTAACAAACTGTTGAAATTGGGCATTTGTGTGTTTGTGAATCTTCTGTTCAGCACCTATGCTGCTATGTACTTGCAGATATGTTACAAGGCTGCAGACTACTGTAGCTAGAAGTGTTATTGGTTAAACATTTATTAAT
Source organism: Furcifer pardalis (assembly GCA_030440675.1). Lineage (NCBI taxonomy): Eukaryota > Metazoa > Chordata > Lepidosauria > Squamata > Chamaeleonidae > Furcifer > Furcifer pardalis. The sequence goes on from CP126890.1 coordinate 138,585,877, forward strand.
TGTGACAAGAACACCCAATTTATTTCAGCGCTCTGGCTTATTTACTGCTCTTTCACCTTTGTATTTTGTATTGAAAAAGTAAAATGAATATTGATAGAGTTAGCTATTGATTTCTAAATTTATAGCCTGTTCTCAGCCTTGAGACAAAGTCACATACCAGTAGCACTGTGTGTATTAGTAACAATGGATGTAGATATACTCTTACAGCAATGAGAAACTGTTGAAGCAAAAAACTTTTAGCAGTGGAGAGCATTTTATAGTTTGAAAAATGTCATCTGTAAAGGTGAACTAAAGCAGTGAAGACATAAGGTGAATTCTATCAGAAAATTCCCAGTCAACAGCTAAAGTAATATGGTTCTAATCTTTATTTTTTCTTGAAACAAGCAACATTTGACTTTATAGTCTACGATAAAGCTTTTTTAGCATTGCAGCAACAAACTAGTGAGAGTACCAACTGAAAGAAAAGACAGTTCTCTTCCTATATTGCCTACAGTTTACTTACAGCCTTTTAAAATTTCAAAGAATAGTTAGAATGCATTGTTCCTATTATGGTGGCCATGAATTTGTTTCAGGAAATAAATACCTAAAGGAATTGAAGTCTAGTGAAGCAATATAGTATCTGACATAGGATCATGTCATTCTGAATGCCTTTGTCGGCTTGCTAACCATCCAGACAGTAATACTATTCAGTATGGATCCTTAAGAGGCTTTATTGCAAAAACAGTGTGTCCTTGAATCACTAAATATATGTGCATTCTCAAAAAACACATTTTGTGCCTTTGTTGCTAAGAACATTCTTCTGATTCCTTGGAATGTGATGAGAGCAGAACACCAAATAATCCAGCTCCAATATTCAGTAGAGTTCCTTTTCCTCCCCAGATTAACAATATTAATGTGAGAAACAAATGATTCAGACTTAACTTAATTGGGCTTGCATACATCTTAAACATGTTGTAGATGGATGCTTAAACTGAGGTTCTCTAAAATAACTGCAAGTTTCTAAGATTCTGCCAAGGGACTGCAGATTTAATCAAGTTTATTGATGTAGATTATGTAATTTGATTTCCATAGCTAACTTTATCTTCTTCACCTGTGCTTCATTGAGATCATTTGTTTCCATCTTCTGGATTGTTTTTCAGAGTCCTAGATTTGTTTTTCTCTGCATGCTTCCCTGATGTAGAGTATTTTCTTGTCATGGTTATCCCATTCATTCACTCTTCAGTCATCTTTCCCTTATACCAGTGATGACAAACCTTTTAGAGACCAAGTGCCCAAACCGCAACCCAAAACCAACTTATTTATTGAAAAGTGCCAACACAGCAACAGGGGAGGGAGTAAATGCTCCCATTGAGCTGCTAGGCAGAGGGGTGGGGCAAACTCTGTGCTGGGAGAAGGGAGAAAGTGTTCCCATTGGTCTACTGGGCAGAGGGGTGGGGTGAACTCTGTGCTAGGGGAGGGAGGAAGTGCTTCCATTAGGCTGCAGTACAGAAGGGTAGGGCAAACTCTGCTGGAGTGATTGCATAGGTGCCCGCAGAGAGGGCTCCAAGTGCCACCTCTGGCACTTGTGCCATAGGTTCACCATCACTGCCTTATACCATCCTCTGTACCAGCCATCTCAAATCTGGAGTCCTTGGCAAAAATCTGGAGTCCTCCAGAGCGGTTGGGCTATAGCTCTCATTATCCCCAGTAAGCATAAATTGGGTGGCAAAAATTGTAATCCATCATGACTGAAGGTCATCAGATTGAGAAAGGCTGCTTATACTTTCTCACACTATGATTTTTCTCCCAGCTTCAATGGAGATAGGATCCAATTAAGTTGGTCCACTCCAGGAGACATATGGATCCAAATGGCTTCCTGGTTGCTTTTGGGGACATGTGATCCTGTCAGCTCCTAGTTGATCCAGACGTGAGGAAATGCCTAGGGCAATGGACACAATCACTCATAAGCATCTCATTCCATGATGTAGAGCCAAACTAGCCCCTCTGTTTACAAGGGAGATGTCAATGATGAAACAAGTCAGAGGGAGACCAGAATGATGAAGGCAGAAAATTGGGAGCACATCCAAATAAGCTTATAGTTCATAGGAAAGCCTTCTTTTTGGCAGAGTCTAAAAAAACTCATTCTTTTCTGGCTCCATTGTATTTGCAGAGAGCCATCCAGCAGAGCAGTTAAAGTCGCCCCCAAGAAGAAGATACAGACAACTTGATCACTTACTAAATAAGGAAAGTTGTGAATGCTTCCTCATTCCAGGGCACAATTGCAATGTGCCCAAAGGAGGTACAGTAATACCTCAGATAACGTTTGCATCAGATAATGCTAAAACCGCATGCATCGGATAACATTAAAAATCGGATAACACTAAGACTTGTGGAACCAAGTTTTAGCGTTATCCGAGGTTTTACTGTAGTAGGAAAATGACAATTAGAAAATCCATCCTTGAACTCCACCATTCTTTATAGCAGGGGTTTTCATTTTTTTTTAATATATATTTTTTATTAACACATGTATATGGCGACAAACATATAAGACAATATTATAACATAAAATAAATGAATAAACAATAAACAAAAACCAAAATTGTACATCTGATGACAACTGCGAATACACCCACCCATTCCCATACTAACTTGTAAACAAAGCACATAAATCATGCCAGCTCATATTGTACATATAATCCCAGATAAGTTGAGTATCTTGTAGATATTGAAATCTCAATTCATAGCAGGGGTTTTCAACCAATGGCCCGTGGGCTGAACTCAGCCGATGACACCATTTCACATGTCCCGCATCTTCACCAGTAAAAGTGGATGAATTTACATCAGCTACGGATGCATTTTACAGCAGTGTTAACGGGGGGGGGGGGGACCACCAGTCCAGCCCACTCAGCTATCTAAGGAGATGTGATCCACCCCACAGCTTGAAAACGTTGAGAGTCCCTGCTTTATAGCTACCAGCCAGGCTCCAGTACTCCATTTCTGGGCAAGGTATTCTAGAATAATAGAATAATGTAGTTGGAAAGGACATTCAAGGTCTTCAAGTCCAACCTCCTGCAAGAATCCAACTCAAAAGATATCTGACAAATGGTTTCCTTATTTTCTCCAGAATGCCACTCACCATCTCCGAGGTAATTGGTTCAATTGTTGTACTGTTCTAACATTTGGGATCCCCTCCCCCGATAGTCAACCGGTCATGATCCTAGCTTTTCCACAATAACTTTCTTTGCTAAAGCTGGTCAATATGTGACACAGCTATCTATATTCTATCTTTTTATCATTCATATTTTATGTTTCATTACATTTAATAGTGTTAGGATTTATAGATCATATTCTCTGTAAGTTTTAAGAATAGCTAGACTCAAAATGGAAGCACTCTTGTGTCAGTCACATTCCATTACACCTGCTAAGGCATTTCAGATAACATTAAGTCACCACATGCCAAGAAGGGTCAAGTGGGCACATGAGATACCCAGACATCTGTCAGTGAGGTCACACTTCGATAACAAAGGGAATTTCCTAAGGTTACATCACCTACTTTCACATGAGCAAGCCACCATGTGACACCATGCACCTGTGATAATGACATCAGCAATCATCTGAAGAATGTCAGATTGCATCAATGCATGTCTAGGAAGGTAACAACTTCAAGCAGACACCTGTTAGATCAAAGACATTTTAGTAATACCAATTAGTTCATCCTCTCATAGTTGACATTCTGAAAGGAGGTCGGAGAGCATCCAAAATCATATAAAAACAGGGCCAGTTTTGAGGTCTGCCAGCCATCTTTTTGAAGAAGGCTCACATCATGTCGCTTGATCCAAGGACATGAATCCATGAAGGAAGCCAGAGATGGGAACATCCTGCCCACCTAACAGAAATGCTGAAAGTTATTATCTTGCTTTAGTATTTTATTTAGCTTGTTATGTAGTGCAGAGTAGATTAGTTTATTTCTTCAATATGTATTCTACTTATATACGGATTTTAATTATCCTACAATAAATGGAAAAAGACTATTCCATGGTTTGGTTTTTGACTACCAAGCTGCAGAGCAGAAATCTCTGCAGAGCAGAGTAGGCCTGTAAATAAAGGTCTTGCTGAGGACTTAAAATTTGCAAAATGCCCAGCCATGGGAAGAAGGGTATTTCCTTTTCATGTCCTGATAAAATTGCCAGGGAGAAGAAAGAGACCAGGAGAAGGAAGGGTCACTTGACCTAGTCAGTGGCTTGGGAAAGTGAATCTCAGAAGTCATCTCTTTGAAGATAACCACAAAGCGTCAGGCCAGAGACACCTTCCCAGAGACAACTCTGCAGCTCTGCTCTTCATGTGTATGACTGTGTTAATGTGGGGAAGGTGGCATAATATAAACAGACTATTATTTCAGCCTTGTGCCAATAAAAGCTACCAAATTACCTGTAGAGCAGAAGTGCCACTTTCCAAATCAGAGGAGCCTCGTGAAGGGTGTGTAGGAGAAGGAGAGAGTTTTCAGGCCAAACGGGCAGTTGAATTTTTAAAAAGGACTTTGCCTGTGAGAGGGAGCCCCAAGTCTGGGGTCTCCCCAGTGAAGGGGCCTTGAGGGAAACCTCTCCATGTCAGCTAAACCAGCTACGTCGGCCAGCTCCAACCACCACCACCACCACCCGGGTTCATGACACAACCAAACTAAGGCTTCCTGTTAATTGAACCCATTATTACCTGTCCTGCAGTTTGATTGAGAAAAATTCCTTCCCCACATCTGTATGATAATTTTTCAAGATTTTGAAGAGTTCTATCATATCTCTCTTCAGTCTTCTTTTCTCAAGACTAACATGCCCAGTTCTTTCAGCCTTTCCTTATAGGGCTTGAGGGTTTGAGGGTATGTGTTGGCTTCGCAACTTCACACATTCCTGAATGAAATGGATATCTAGATCCTTTTCACTCTGACTTCAGACCTGGTCATGAGACTCAGATGGCTCTAATTGCCTTGGTGGATGACTTGCACTGGGAACCTCACACTGGGATGTTGATTCTGCTAGGACTCCTAGAAGCCTTTTGTTAAATCAACCATTTTATCCTGTGGGGCCATCTCTCTAAAACTCAGTTTTATGATTGCTCCAAACATTCATGGAAGGGAAAGCATAGAAGACTCTGCTGGCGGGATCCTGTCCAACTTACTAGCTATTGGATTCTGAATTCACGTCTGTCCCTATCTTATTCAGTGTACATATGAAAACATTTGGCAAAGCTTTTTAGCGTTTGGCACTTGTGTTCTACTCATATGTTCATGTCATCCAACTTATGTCTTCATGTATTAGATAAAGGTACATTGCCCCTGAAAACTCAGATTCACATCTAGGGCATGCTCCTAGATATAGCCCTAAGTGTGGATGTGCAGGCTACAAAGATGGCCAAGGGTGCAGAGTGCAAACTAGTGCACTAACTATGATCCTTTATTGAGATACATGCCTTATTTACATTCTATCTCCATCATGGCAACATGCTTTGCATGTGCCTGCCTTTGAAGAGTATTTGAAAATGTTAGTAGGCTCGGCATGCTAGTCCTGTCTAGAGCTGGTTATAAGGAGCACATAGTCCCCCGTCACATCAACTTCACTGGCAGTCAGTTCATTTCCAGCCACAATTCAAAATGCCCATGATGATCTGTAAAGTACTGTGTGGCTTTCATCCATCCCATCAGAAGGAGTGTATATCTATTTTGCCTGGCCTGCATTATAAGGTCAGCTATGGGACTATCATATTTTTGCACTACAGTCCTTGGAAGGGTGCAGGAATTCACTCAATCAGAATTCTGGGTGCTTTAGTCAAAATATCATAATCTGGTGTTTTTTAACCTCTTAACACTTGTGGAATAAAAGCTCTATCTCAGACATGAAGAGTCTTTATTAAGATAGTGGACGTTCTAAGCATGTGGGAGCTCCAAGGGATTGGGGTTTGGTAATCCCCTTGCACATTATGGTCCATATTGGATACCTCTCAGGAAAGCACCAAACCTTTAATGCCTTGCAGTTTCCACAGAGTTTGGTCTTTCCCAGTCACTTCCTCTGTCTTCAAAAAGATTGGCAGAGGTGATTCCGTGGCATTTTTGTCTAGACTCCCCAAAGGCTTCCCCGGTACAAAAGAAAACCCTAGGAAACCTCAGAAACTGAAGAAAGAGTAAGAAGATTTCAATTTACTTAAATAAATTATTTCCTGCACTGGATCCAGTTTATGCCAGCAAACATTTATGCAGCAGGATTTTCTTCCATATGAATTACCTTGATAAGAAGTACTATATATTTAAGAAAATCATGGCCACATCAAAATATTGTGACAATTGTCCTAGGCACCCACGTGTGAAGTGGTCCCAGAACATTTAAAAAACTTGCTTTACATCTTTCCCAGGTAGAATTCAGCAAATGATGACATGTAACTGTTAACAGATAGTCTTTGTTCAAAAATAATTTTTTACAGTTTTGTTTGAGTTGGTAAACTTCTTGTCACATTTCAGGCTGATGCACTTTAGAATGACTTGTGTTAACTATCTTTTTTCTAAGACTGTGTTTTAATGAAAAATCTGACAGATTCTCAGATGTGGCATATAATATCAAGAACTGTACTGCTGTAAGGTCATCATGACTCTCTTTAACAAGGTAATCAAAAGGCTAAATGTTTTCATTCCGTTCAAAAATTGCTAGCAAACTATTTTGCTGACATCTAATGTGGTGGTGATTAAAAATCAGACTTGAATATGTGCACTGCCAAAATGATGATTTGAAAATACTATGATTATACTATTCTAGCAGAGGTTACCCAGGTCAGGCTTCTGGTGAAGGTCAGTCTGATGGAAGAAAGACAGATTTAGGTTAGCCGGATAAACTGGGGAAAACATATAACACATAGGACATGAGAGACTGCTTCCAGTTCTGTTTATGATTTATACTCTATTAGCCTCAGAACAAGCCTCCACATTGTCTGTGTCAAGTAGAAATTTCTGTTGGCATTGCACACGCACCTGTTTAAAGATTCTGTCAAAAATAGGAACCAGTATATTGTCTGCATATAGTAGCCTCAATAAGTTTAGGCTGCCATAAGCCTAAATATGGAATGTTGTAGCATGGATATGTAGCAAGCCTTTTTAGTCCCCTCTTCCCAATAAAAGATCCTTTTGTTGGGGGGGGGGGTGAGAAGTGTTTGAGAAAGAGAGTAGCTTGTTGAATTAATGAAGCTGGCTTATGTACTACTGTAGTCAAAGCTTGCAAGTATAAACTTTTCCAATAAATTGAGCATAGAGTGTTCTCATGCTTACTACTCAATATTCTTTTAACTGGGAGTACCATGTAATGTACCAGCAACTTCCTATGTACAAATAAAATCTTCTTCTGAACTATGGCCATTTGTATCCTGGGGTGATAGGGACAAACCCTTTTTAGCATCTTGTTTGTTGGCATGGCATTGTGATATGAGTTTACATAAACCGTGGAATATCTGCTACTGCAAGGTCAAGAATGTGGAATAAATTCAGTTCTAAACAACTGCATTTGAAATATGATATGGCAGTTTTATTTCAAAGTCCTTTCCTGGTGTTTATTTTGCTTTGCTTTGTTTTGCTTTTTAACAACAATAGGTCAATATTTTCATTTAACTGTCTACCACAGATGCTGGCAGCTCAGATTCCATCAGTGTATATGTGGAGTTTTGGGGGGAAATTTGCTCCAGTCTGTATCAAAATGCCCCAATGTGCTTGACAACTGGATCTTATTTAGCTGTAGTATGCTTCCACTGAATCTTATTTGCCTTTTTAATACTTATTTTCCAAGTTTGAAGAGAGCCTTCTGGAGTGCTTTACAATTCTTCTGCTTTCTCACCACTACAAATAATCTTGTTTTATCAGCAAATGCACATTCCTTACTGCTCAAAACTAACTCCAAGGAAGTTATGAACAAATTAGAAAATACTACAGATCTCTAAGGAACTCCACTGGCCACATCCTTTCATTGCAAGGACTGCCCATTTATTCCCACTTTCTGCTTCGTGCTCATCAACCAGGTTTTAGCACTTATTTCACCACTGCTAGGCTTGCTCCGAAGTCTTTGATGAGCAAGTTTGTCCAAAGCTTTTTACAAATTGAATTAAGTAATGTGTAATGGATCCAGTTGTGGGATTTAGCAGGCACTTTAGGGCATTTTAATGGGTATTGTAGCAAGATTCTTGCCCACTGTGTGAGTATACCTTAGACATTTGCAGAGCTGCAGGCACAAGTGTTAGCTGTTGAGGCATAGACTGATTACACAGCTGTGTCTGCTTGGCGTACGTGACTCAGTGTTGAGCACAGCTGTGACCACTTAGTGGGTGATACAGCAACCGCACAGTACAACTATGGCCCGCCTGAGATGGGCTACTCTGAGGAGGGTAAATTGAGGAGGAACTGCTGAGGAACTGTGACAGACTGACAACTGACTTGTGAGGGAGAAGACGTGCTGCATGAAGCTCTGCTTCTACCAAGAACTATCAGGTACTCAATTCTGCTGAGAAGAGCACACTGACTTTGGCAAACAACAGTCAGTGTTTTGCTGGCAGGACTCTGTGCATGCTCATTGGACTTGAGCCTTTGGGGAGTCCAAGCTCTAACTCAACTGTGGGGCTTGAAGACAGACTGGTGCCTGTGTATATAGTTCTGTGTCTATTGTCTTTCCCTCACCCAGAAGTAAACTGCACTATTCACTGAAACCGTATGTGTGTGTCTTTGCACCCGAACCTTTCGCTGCGCAAATAGCTAACTGCTAGTCTGCTACGCTACCACACATACCGCCAGAAATCCTTGATAACTCCAGTTCACCAGAACCAGTAGCAGAAATTCTGGCCAGCCCTGCCCATCCAAGTTTTGAAATAATGCAGGGCTTCCCCCCTGGCCACGCCCATAGAGTAGGTAGTAAAATTTGAATCCTACCACTGACTGGATCTCTCCTGTCCATTTACACCAGAGGTAGCCAACCTTTTTACACCTCAGGCCTGACCACACCCCCAGACAGCTGAGTGGGCCCAACCACGCCCCCTGGAAGCAGAAGCGAGCGCATTTGCGGCTGTCATAAATGCACCCACTTTCACATTTACAGCAGCTGCAGGCACATTTACGCATGCATGAGCATTTTTAATAGCTCGTTCAGCCACAGATATGTTCAGCAGCAAAGACAAAGGGTTTAACAAATATTTGCAATTATCATTCTCATTAAAAATTGGTAGCTTGAAAAATCAAGGCAACCCATTGAAAACCCTTATTTATTTATATTTTTAAACATATACAGTCAAACCTCACATAAAGAGTGTTTCGCTTAAAGAGTAACTTGCTTAAAGAGCAGAATTTTCTCTGAATGTTTGCTTCACTTAACAAATAAACCCAACCAAAAACTCACTTAACAAATAAATTGGGGTTCTCAATCCCCCCCACAATTGGTCACTTACAATGGTGTTTCGCTTAAAGAGCAAACTCGCTTAAAGAGCAATCTGTGGAACGCATTATGCTCTTTAAGCGAGATATAACTGTATCTTGTCCATCTAGTGATAAATTCAGTACTCAGAGAAACATATACAAATCATTAAACAGAAGCCACCCACAAAACAATTTAATTTAAACAATAATACAAGATTTTAACAGCGCTCAATAAAAGTGGCATGGCTGATATGAGAAGCATAAATTACTCCCTATGAGGAAGAATGTCTCAAAATGCTTCCTGAACAACTCTATCTTCATGTGTTTGTTTGTTTTAAAAAAAAACCAGGAGGGGAGGCGACTTGACACACCTCTTGTGGGAAGGCATTTCACAAAATAGGAGCTGCTACTAAACAGGCTCAGCGTCTAGTTACTACCTTTCTGCCCTCCCTCATTGTAGGTGACTTCCATATCTGAGATTAATGTATCAGATGGGTAGTTATTCTACAAGAAATGTGCTCTGACAGGTAGTGAGGTTTCAAACCATATAGAGCTTTATATGCTAGTAGCAATACCTTGAATCTAATATGGAGAACCACAGGTAATTAGCGCAAGTGAGTCACCTGATTGAAAGGAGCTCCATTCGTGGAGCTAAGACAGTAGCCTTGAGCCTATAATGGATTTTCTAAAGGTCATTTTGCCATCAGTTGGCTAGAAACAAATGCAAATAGATAAACATTTTATTACAGGATTATGATAAGTCATCTTCACTTGAAAGCTTGTTTCTTTAGAAGCAAACTAGGAAGCTTTACATGACCATGTTACTTCAGATCTCTGGCTTGTTCCCCAATTGATGGCTTTAATGTGGGAAAAGACCTATTATGAACCTATATGAACCTAATTTTTAAAAAAGACTATATAAATGCATAGAATTTTAATATAAGTACTTCTCTTCGTACAGATGTAGGTGGTAGGAATGTATCCACAATACTTATGTGAAATTGGTGTGATTGGATATTGCCCACTCAATATTTGTGTACTATATATTCATATAAAGAAGATCCACTGAAGGAATATATAAGCCAACACTACAGAAACAGAGCAGCTATATGAGTATATGTAAGACCAAGTGTAATACCTTTATACCAATTCAACAAAGAGAACAGTTTCTTAAATTCCACTGAGCTCTATCATTCTATGAGACATTAACTGGCATAATCTAGATGTTTGCCATTCTTAACTGGATAATATAAAAGGTTTCTGAAAAACAAAATAAATTGTTTTGTAACGTATACTGTTTGATTGCTGAAGGTGATCCTGTTATCCATACAGACCTGTGTTTCTCAACCTTTAGTTTGTGGACTTCAATTCCCAGAAGCCTAAGTCAGTTCCCCAAAGCACCGATCAGCCAATGTACTGACTTAGGCTTCTGGGAATTGAAGTCCTTCTGTAGGGCATGAGCCCCACGTTGGGAACCACTGCATAGACACAACTTTGTATACATGTACAGTAATACTTCGCATAACGACTTTAATTTGTTCTGCGAGGCTGCTCGCTATGCGAGTTTTTCGCTATGTGAATCAGACTCGCATAGTGAAAATTCCTATGGAAAAACTCACATAACGAGCTATTTTAGGGGGGAAACTTGTATAGCAATTTTTTTTGTTATGGGAGTTTTCCCCATAGAAACGCTCATTATGTGAGTTTTCTATAGGGAAAGTCCAACTCGCATAGCGAAAATTTTCGTTATGTGAGTTGGATCGCTTTTTGACAAACCCTCTTGTTATGCAAGTTTTTCGCAAAGCGAAATGCTCGTTAAGCAAGGTTTGACTGTATGTATGTACTGTACTTAAAAACATATTCACCGATTTACTTGCTCTGGGAGATCTTTTAGGAAAAAATATTGGAGCAAGACAATGTATAGTTTTAAGAACAACGCTGTGGTAGCACAGCTTCCTTGCATCATTATTAAAGACCACTGTTTTAGACCTTTGCATTTTGCTGGCTGGCTTTGCAGCCACCAAGAGATAACTGAAAGGAGTACCCTGAATGTTAAATGCCTTTAGAGAGAGAAAAAAGGTAAGGTGGTGTACTCAGCTATAAAGCAAAGCAGCATGTATCTCCCTGTTTTCCATTGGCTGTTTATCCAACATCAATACAACACTTTAGGAGCCAAATTACTAAACAAGCTGCCAATTAGGCTTGCAGTCAGCTGGATAGATTAGTGGCTAAGAGAGGCAGATACAAGATTTTCATCTCTTGAGCCAATTACTCAAGTGAATTACCATCCCAGTGCTCCTTGGAAATTTGTAGAAAGAGTAACTCAGCTGTGATAGGCATCCAGAAATCCAGGATGGGGGTGGTCAAAGTTACCAAGCCTCACAGTGCGAAAATTGCCATAGCTAAAAGTGATTCTTCTAGGAAAGGACTTAAAGGATTTAGGGCAGCCAAGAGTGCTGGGGAAGAAAATAATAGTTGTGGGCTGTTATGCTACTGCAAACTTGTTAAATTTGTATTTGATGATCTTATGAAAAGGGAGCTGAGAACCAAGACTATTGCAGTTAAGTCTTTTCTGTTGTGAAGTGAGGAAAAAGATGTCTTGAGTGTAAAATGGCACTGCCTTATGAAGCAATTATTCAACATTTCTCCCCCTTTATATGCACATATTACTAAATATACTGGCTAACAATGGTAAATCCAAATGGTTGAATTAGCAGTATTGAGAATGTGCTGAAAATTAATTAACTACTTATATTAAAGATTTTTTAACTGATTGATTAAAACTGCTCCGATTTAATTGGGAACAATTTGTTTTTAAATGATAGGTTTTTTTAACATGATAAGGTACAGTGGTACCTTGCTTAAAGAGCATAATGTGTTCTATGGGATTACTCTTTAAGCAAGTTTGCTCTTTAAGCAAAACACCATTGTAAGTGACCAATTGTGACTTTTGGTGGGGGTGGGGGAGAATTGCAAACCCTGACTTAATTGTTAAGCGAGTTTTTGGTTGGTTTTAGTTGTTAAGTGAGGTGACCATTCAGAGAAAAGTCTGCTCTTTTAGCGAGTTAGTCTCTAAGCGAGACGCTCTTTATGCGAGGTTTTACTGTACTTTAAAAAGCTGTGCATTTTGAAACAGGCGTTTTCTCACAGGAGGGAACATTCTTCTAATTTTTCAACCCATATATGCACCATCTAAAAAGCCATGGGCATTTCCTCCTTCAAAACAGCTTTTATAGTAGGGACGTGCACAAGCAGCAAAATTTGGATTTGGAATTCAGAGTTACAGCCCTTCAGATTTAGATTTTAGGATTTTAAAGATTCAGAATTTCTGGATATCCAGAACTGCATTCTCAGTATGAATATTATATAGTCATGATTTTCCCCTTTGAGAAACATAAATAGGTAAAATATTTTCAAAAAATTCCCCTGCATCCTCTGACACCATCCCCAGTGTTTGTGCCAAACAAAAAGAGTCTGCACCAGCAGCCAGGAGTGTCTGGGTATTAGGAAATGTAATGGGCATACTGATTAAACCCTGAACAGTGGAAATGCCAGCAGGAAATACCAGCCACATTGGGGGAGGACAGATCACATTGGGATGTAGTCAAATGCCCAGGGCAGTGCTGCCAGGCAGACTGGAGGAGCGGATAGCCTGTGGCAGCTGTGCTAACACTTGAGCTGGTGAGCACAATGTTGGAGTTGGAAGAATAAAAGAGGAAGAAGGAAGGGGCAACAGACTGAAACCTAGTGCATTCAAACCTCTACATGCAAATTTAATCCATTCCACGAGATTGGCTGTATCCCAGATTGTCATGTTGTTGCAGGGATGCAGGATTTGGCCTCTAGAATTTAACTGCTGAGATACGACTGTCTTTGGAGCAAGGGTGACCTTTACCTTTACCTTATTGCTGTTTGAGGTACTATGAACATTGCCAGCTTCTTCTTGCTCTGTGTGACCTCTCAATACTAGCCAGATCTTCTTCAGTAGCTGCTGCTGCATATGATGGGTATTGGCAGGCACTATATCCCCGTCCCCCAGCTTTGCTGCTGCTTAATATCCATTGACTGCTGTTTAATTTGGGGATCCATGAAAGTTGCTAAAACATACTACTCCTTTCACAAAGAGATGGGCCTCTAGTGAAGCTGTTCCTTTAGCTTCCTGGCCAGGGTCACCACTCCAGGCAAGACTGAAAATGGAATTTTCTATTTAATGTAGACCAGTTTTATACAGCTTCAGTGGGTTTATTTAGCAAAATAAAACTAAATGTTACAGTTATATGTTAAAAGTATAGACAAAGATTTTGAAGTGAAACTTGCAGTATAATTCTATTTCTTAAATATTAAGCAAATGTAAACGTTGAACTTCAACAAGCTGTTGTATGGCAAAATGATTAAACAGATGTGAAGCCTGTAGCAGCATTAGACCTCTGATCTGATTTTTAGCTTACAGATGGGATTAAATTAATTCATGGCAATCCGTGTAAAATCAAGAGTATGGCACTGAATGCTAGTGCTCTGTTTAACCAGAATGTACCTGTTCCAACAGCTGTTAAGAAAAATTGCTTGCCTTAATTTTCACAGAAATCTACCTTTAATGACATCATAAATATTATTTTGAAAGAAAATTTTCATCACAAGGTTTGTTTCTCTCTTTCTTTCTTTAAAAGTGATATCTTGATTTGCCATATACAAACTTTATTGCCTTTTACTTTTATTGGCTTTATATTAAGTCTCTCGAAGATTTGCATACAAAAGGATTGTCCCCACAAATAGAAAGCTTCCATGTTGGTACAATTCTGAGGCGCGCACTCTATATCTGTCTCTGTGTGTAGACAAATTTACTTACTTACTTACTTACTTACTTACTTACTTACTTACTTACTTACTTACTTACTTTGGTTGCAGAGTATTGGACAAATATTACACAGCTTTTAGTCTGCCAATTAACTTTGTGGTCCAATTAATGTTTTCCTTTCATTTGTGCCATGGCAACAACTTGGGAGAGCATTTGGCAAATCAGACACTATTTGTTCTTGTAGCAGTTAAATTTTGCAGGTTCTAAGTGGCAGAAGAGTCTACACACCACTGAAACAACCACAAAGTCGTTAACAAACATTAACTGTAGCCCATCAGTAATTGTTTAGCAAGTCTCTCTTGCTGAAGCAGCTGTGAGGTTTTTCTTTGTCTTTCTGAAATGGTTTGTATAATTGCACTTCTTCCGAATGGCAACAGTTGATATTAGTAATCGTCAACATAACCAGAATGTACTCCCAAAATTAGCACCATCCTTTCTAGCACAAGTAGAATGTTGGATTCTGATATAGCCCATAAAAAGGTAATGCACTGTTTTTACTAAATTGGTTTTTTTTTTCTGTTTCAACAGAACCACTCTTTTAACCAACAAATAAATATAAACTGAAAGTAGTTTTGTGGCCACACCTTTCAACCAAATGGAGACATTTGGCAATTAGGTGTTCTCTTTTTATCTGAGGTGGTATAGAAGAGCTGCAAAAACTGTATTACACTAATTAGTGCCTTTTCTAGAATACTGTGTTGAACACAAACCAGATAAAATGCCTACAATTTGCTAAACCACTTCAAAGAATCTTTGAGAAATTGCTTCAGAATTTTCCATAATCAATACAATTTGATTATATATGGCAGCGTTTCCCAAACTAGGTTCTATGGAACACTGGTGGACTTCAGTTCCAAAAGCCTAAGTCAGTACGTTGACTGATCAGTGCTTTGGGGAATTGACTTGGGCTTCTGGGAACTGAAGTCCACCAGTGTTCCGCGGAACACACACACACAGGTCTGGAACAAATGTAATGCTCTGCCACCGAACCATGATTTATTCATGAGGAACACATGCTGGTTTTGTGTGCTTCCTCACATTTCACATTCCCTTCCAGATTTGGAGATAGCCATGCTTAACATTGGGTATGCAGCACATTGTTTTTGCAGACCTGCATCTGGCAATGTTTTCAGGCTGATTTGGTGGCAATAGTCATTATCTCCAAAACTGAAAAGAAGGGGAATAGGAGGGCAGATGGGAGCAGCTGATATCTGGTACCTCTGATCACCAACCCATGAGGCAGCAACAGAAGTGCACTGGACTAGCAGTGGTAAAAAGGAGAGTGGCAGTTTAGACACCAGCCTCCAAATGTTTCTTATAGTGCAAGAGTGCCTAAACTTTTCAGAGCGTGGGCCGATCTTGTGGTTCCTCCCACCAAAAGCGGAAGTAAAATGTGGCTTGCAATCTTTTGCAACAGGATGAGATAGATTTTAAGCTGCCATTTTCTCTGCTTAAACCAGGGATGCTGAAACTACAGCCCATGGGCCAGATCCAGCACTTGACACCAATTCATCCAGCCCACACCGCCCTCATCTCCCAGAAGTGGAAGTAAAACGTGCCTGTATATGGATGCATTTTACTTCCACTTCAGGGAGCAACAAGGATGGTGTGGGCTGGATGAATTAGTGTCAGGGGAATGGATCAGGCCCATGGGCTGTTATTTACACACCCCTGTTATGGTGTATGAAATGATAGCTGGGCTGTGGGCTGCTCAAAAGTGTTTTTAACTGTCGATTTGGTTTATATATGTAAACACAGGAAACTGTCTTATAGCAAGTCAGGTTCTTGAGCTTTCTGCCTCAACAATATCAACACCAGCTGAAAGTGGGTCTCTAAGGCAGTCATGAGCAACCTGTGGTCCTAGCACAGCAGGCAGCTTTCAACCTGATTTCATGCATCCCTAATTTCAAAAGCCCTCTGCAGGAAGGAGGAAGAGAAGAGAGGGATGTCTTTTTATGGTTCTGGATCCATTTACTGCAGACTTCAGACTTCTCCATTGAGGACCTGAATTCCTGCCCACCAAAAAAATGTACACATGTCATCAAATGCATCCTTTGATGACAGCAACAAAAATCTGTTAGAGTTTCAATGCCAGAGAATGAATTCGGGACGTTTTCCTCTCTGACTTTGCACAGCCAGAGACATAATTCTTATATTCTGACTTCTGTATAATTAAATAATGAAGTTTAACTGGGATATGTGCAAAGTCCTATACTTGGGGGCGGGAATCAAATGCACAGTTACTAGATGAGGGATATATGGCTCAGTGATAACTAAAAGCAAGAAGATCTTGGAGTTGTTGTAGATCACAAGCTGAAATTGAGTCAACAGTGCAGTGTAGCTACAAAATAGGCAAATGCTATTTTAGGCTGCATTAACAGAAATATAGTCTCCAAAATCTATGAAATAATGGTCCACCTCTATTTGGCACTTGTCAAACCACATCTTTATTACTGTGTCCAGTTCTGAAAACTCCACACTGTAAGAAGGATGCCAACAAACTGGAACAAGTTCAAAGGAGGGCAACAAGGATAATTAGGCTATTTGAAACAAAACCCTGAGGAAAAACTGAAAAACTGGGCATGTTTACCCTTGAGAAAAGAGACAAAGGGGAGATATGAGAGCACTTTTCAAATACAGTAATACCTCAGATAGCGATTGCATCTGATAGCGCTAAAATCGGATAATTATGCAAAAAAAATTTAAAAATTTGCATCAGATAACGATCTCTTAGTGTTATCTGATCCAATCATTCATAGCAGTGAGGTGGCTAGAGAGCTGACAGGGGACTCCCCCGTCAGCTTCCCCAGCCACCCCACAGCTGCAGAGGCAGGGGCAGGGTGGTTGGAAAGGCAATGGGGGATTCCCCCGTTGGCTTTCCAGCCACTCTGCACCCGCAGGGGTTCCCTTCGCAAGTAAAGGACTATCCCAGTGTCGGATAGCCCTTTGCTTCTGAAGGGAACATAGTCCGTAGACCTACCCACCCAGTGCTGTAAGACAAAATGCCGGGGTTCTTTCCCCAGCGTTTTGCCTTGCAACACCTCCTGGGAGGTCGGGAACAGTGCAGATCGTTTCCCCCGCCCTTCCCAGAGGCAGCGGGGATGCCAGAGAGCCAAAAATGGGTGAAAAACACTACCGTTGTTTTCACCCATTTCAGGTGCCCCGGCTGCCTCTGCGGAGGTCGGGGGACCCGATCCTTACTGTTCCTGAAGTCCCTCAACCTACCCAGCCAGTGCTATAAGGCAAACCATCAGGATTCAAATCTCAGAGTTTTGCCTTACTGCACTGGCCGAGTAGGTCAGGGGACTTTGGAAACAGCAAGGATCAGGTCCCCCGACCTCCCAAGAGGTGCCAGGGGCTCCAAAGAGCCCAAATGGTTGAAAAAAACTTCCATTGTTAAGCAAGAATGTTTTTTTTCTTTCCATACCCTTTCTGCAATTCCCTACACTTTTCTAATTCTTCAGAGGAATTGCGTAAAGAAAGTCAAGTTATTAGGGTAAGAATGCTTTTGTTCAAAGCCTCTACCAGCAAGTTTTCCTAGCTGAAGTTAGGTTTAAATCAGGTTGCAATCCACATGCATATCCAGCACTCAGTCACTATGATGGGAGCAACAGTAAGTAGTCTCGCCATACAATTAACAAAGCTGCTTTTGGGGTTCTTTATTAATAGGTACTGAGTGGAACAGAATGCTTGGGTTTCAAACTCTGATAATTATATCTTATGTTGAGGAGGAAAATTCATTATATTGTATATTAAAGTGCTTAAGCATGTGTTAAAAACAACACTGTTCCAATTACCTGTCAATCACAGAAAATTATATACTTTGTAGTGATGGGCTGGCATCAAGAATAGATGCACCATTTTATAAAGTCGCATATCTCAAAGTACAGGGTGTTCAACTTTGTTTTCTAAGTACAGTGTTGCTTTCAGTTAACATTTACAAGTCTTGGTTCCGCAGACTCTCATTTTTAACTTTATGCAAGAACTGTTCTATTTGTTTGCAAAGTAAAGTTCAGTCCTCACCATTTTAGTTCCAGCCGAAAGACATTTCACTTCTTGGGAGTGATGAAAATGGTATGCAGACTCTACAGAAGCCACATATAGAAGCCAACTAGGCTGGCAATTTAATCTTATTTTAAAGCTGGCAACAGGATGGCATCTTTCATTGCATCTGAAGGAGATTATCCAATGGCTTGGCTTTATCCTCTGCCCCTAGCATCTGCTGCCTGTGACAGCTGCCTCGCTTTGTCTAACAGTAGAGCTGGCCCTAAAAATTTTCCATATGGGAAGAATATTGCCAGATGGTGGTATCAGGTGTGGTTTTGTGATGAAATATAGACTACAGCAACTATCTATTTCACAGAGTAATTCATTCAGGGAGATCCAGCAGTTGCTTGGTTGCTTTTCAGTGAATGCCTTACGAGTTCAAGTTACTGAACTTGTGAGAACCTTTGACTTTATATTTTAAAAGAACTTATCATCACTTTAATTGGTCAGAAAGTTTTGAAAAGACGATTGCAATGAAAATGATCAGAAAGCAGAAGTAGAGAGTCTTAATCTATATATGTACATCACAGCCTTGATCAAAACCAGTGTTCAGATAAATACTTCCTGGCAGGTCATTATGGCCACTAAATTTGCATTAGATGTCATTTTACACCTTGTGGGTCCTGTATACATCCAGCCTGGCAAAGTGTGAATTACTTCATCAGCATAGCTTTGATACCCAATCTTCATCAGCTACACAATCAAAAAGCATCACCTTAGTGTTTTGTATGATATAACATTTGTTTAGTCAGGGTATCATTTGCAGAATCAGAGACATATTTTCACATCGATAATAACAATAGCAATTACACTTATATACCACCCCATAATGCTTAGTGCACTCTCTGGGTGGCTCACAAGTTAATTAGCATTTTGCCCCCAACATGCTGGGTATTCATTTTACCAATCTCAGAAGGATGGAAGGCTGAGTCAACCTTGAATCCCATCAGGATTGAACTCACAACGTTTTGGCTGCAGTACAGCAGTTTAACCAGTGCGTCACTGGGGGTAAACAGTGATAAACATCACTCAAGTTCTTGTTTTGATTTGTATGTGTTTATACCTCTTTGATCATGCAGGAATGTCAAAACAATTTTCCAGCCCACTGTAATGTGTAAGTAGATACTTATTTCCCTATGGAATAAGGGGGGGAATTAGCCTGTAAGATCCTCAGATGAGCATGTAACCCTAAGGTCAGTATGTGGAAAAACATCCTGTTCTAGCCACCTATTGATAAATTAGGAGAATAAGAAGATTTAAGGCTTATGGGGAGATTATCCTGTTTTTCTGCATATGGCCATGATGATTAATGCTATGTGTTTCTTTTAATCTCAGGGTTTGTAGGTGAAAACGCTCTACCAATCTCAGATAGCAACATTGGCAGTCGGATGCTCCAAAGTATGGGCTGGACACCTGGCACAGGCCTCGGACCAGACGGCAAAGGGATAGCTGAACCAATTCGAGCAATCCAGCGGCCAAAAGGACTTGGTCTTGGGTACAGTTGACTGAAAGGCAGCACATCAAGATGACCAACCTTAACTTTGATACATCTGAAAACATTCTGTTCAGCTATTGTCAGATAACCTAGTGATTCTTCCTGTAACTTTTGCAGATGGGCATTTCAGTGTTTTCTGTTAAAACAGCAAGATGCCAACCAATAGGGCAGGCCTGGTGTTTTAATCCTAAATCTGTAATGGTGCTAACATTTTAAATTTTACTTTCTAAAAAAGACATGGTCTTAACTAATTCTCTTGTCAAAAATTTCAAGAAGTAGTTGAATATACTCTTCCTCTTCCCTTTATCATAGGCTTTTCGATACCACACATGGACCTGAATTAACTTTTTTGCCAGGTCTTTTATACAAAATGTGATTTTTACTTATTGTGGAAAACTCACAAAACAGTTGTGTTAACCAACTAGGATGACGATGAAGCAATCTAGCAAACATTCTATTGGTCATCTCCCATCCATTTTAGAAGGTCTTGATAGCCTGTGTACTAAACAACATGCATATAGCATTGTTTAACTAAGGAGTTATAGTGTTGGCAAAGTAAGACTGACAGTCTTTTTAAAAGATTGAGATACTTGCTCTGTGGAAGCCAAAGTCTTGTCATCAAAGCTAACAGAATCTGACTAGAGAAAGCCCTTTTTACGTGTGCCATATTTTAGGTCAAAACTTAAGTATCTCTCTTGGTATGCAATATTTGTCACTGATTTTGCGTACATTCTCTTGCTTCCCAGTATGCAGTTTTGCATGAAAAATGTGTGTCAGACAACATATTTTGCTTGACCTAAATGCAAAATATAAAATCATAGACCATCACCCTCTTCCAGAGAATTTTAATTGGGCTCTTGCCCTTCCCATCTTACATGGCATGCTTAAAATACACATTTTAAAACAATTGTACTGTCATTCTTACCCATTGCTGTGAATGTGTAGTTTTCATGGACTAAAAGTGAGACAGTAGAGCAAACTGCAATTTGGAAAATATTTCTTAACTGACAGATAATGGGGGTGGGCCTTCCAGGCACATATTTTTAAAAGAATTCAAATAGTAAATCTGACAATAGTTTCATAATATGAACAATCATAATTTCATGCTATATATTTTGGCTTGCCTTTCTGTTTGACACCTCAGGTTCATTAAAGAGGTCTTGGTTCAATGGACAAAGGGTTATTTGTGTTCATCTGGCTAAATTGTCCCCTGAAGATATTGTTTTAACATTCATGAACAGAATTCATGTAATGTTGCTGCTCCTGTTTTATACCTTCCTCCACAACTGTGATTGACTTAGTAATATTCCCATATCAGTATTGTCAAGATATAGAGGATCAGAACAGAATTCTTCTTTTACAAAGGGTGCTGTAGCAGAAGAATCACTTAGATTGTAGATGGAAATGGGGAAAATCTTGCTTAAAGCAATTAGATTCCATTCCTGAAGTTAGGAAGGGGGTCACTCAGATATCACTAGTCCAAGGAAGAAATCGAATCAAGTGCCATAGCAGGCAGAATTCTCAGTGACTCCTGATATCTATGGGTGAAAGTAGATAACCAGTGTGATATGGAATTTCTTCCAGCATTTGGACACTTGAAAAATATTACTTGTCACTCCATCATAGCTGATTCTTGTGGAAAAGGGAATTTTACTACTTTTCAGCCAGATAGAACAGGTCTAGGTTTACAATAAATTGGTATTTCTTATACAGGAGAAATCGAATGACTGGAAAATAAAGAAGATAGACATAGGCTTGAAATTATTATAAACTATTGTGAAACTGTTCCTGATATAGTTCTGTTATCCCAAAGTAATAAATTTACATAATGAAATGGAGCAGGTCCCAAAGTGGTAAAGTGGAAATGTTCTTTATCTATCCATGTGTACATTTTTTAAACTTCATGGGGGAAACAGAGTAGATATGAGCTGAAGGAGAGAGAAAATAGTTGTGATATAAACAGAGTGCCATGTCCAGAAAAGCCTGATAACAGCTTTGGGTATCATGAAAGAGAAGGAAATATCTTTGTGATATTTTACTTAAATCCCTGGACAGTTTGTCAGCCAGTAAAGCAGGGGTGCCCAAACAATGGCCCACGGGCCGGATCCAGCCCACGGGCTGTAATTTGGGCACCCCTGGTTTAAGCAGAGAAAATAGCAGCCTAAAATCTATCTCATCCTGTTGCAAAACAGGCCCCCTGAACCAAGTGACCGACCCACAGCCCAAAAAGTTTGGACACCCCTGCAATAAAGTATTGGGCCCATTTTCCCTGCAGCCTTTCTTTTTGTTTGCTATTTAAAGGAAATATAAGAAAGCACCGCACCCTTGCTCCCATATGCCTGTGATTGCATTATAAACACTTATGCTGTGGATGTCAACACCATAAAGTGCAACTTAATGCAGTGTTGGCATGTTAGTCAAATACAGAAATATGATATAAAGCCTACTTCACACATTAAGTGTAACTTGCATAGTTTCCTCAACTATTGTAATCTTAAGAAATCCTGTGGTTCCTTAATCCTCAGCTTCCAAGATCCTCCCTTAATTTTTAACTAGAACCTTCACATCAGAAAGTTCAGAATACAGTAAAACCTCATATAACACTAAAACCTGGTTCCACAAGTCTTGGTGTTATATGATTTTTAGTGTTATCTGATCCTCTATGGGATCCATAGAGATACATTGTAACCACACAGGCTTTAGCGGTTGTTATCTGAAGCATCCCATAGGATCTTAATGTTATCTGATGCAATTCTTCCCCCCAGATTCCTTAATGTTATGCGATTTTAGTGTTTTTCGATACTAATGTTATATGAGGTATTACTGTAGTTGCTTAGATGAATCAAGATCATAACCTGTCAGAAATGAAATACAAATCTTGGATAAGGAATTTATTTTCAATAGGAATGTAGAAATCTCTCAGCCTTAACTTTGAATCCCACCTGCATTTCCTTCCTATTCTCATTTTGTGTCAGGTGAAAGATGTTATTTTTTCCACATTTTATCTTTTTCCATTGACCAAAGTGTACTTGTGCACATTTTCCTAGGGTTTTTTAATCAACAAATATTTATTCTATTGACTACGACAGTCATGGCCAACCTTGGCACTCCAGGTGTTCTTGGACTTCAGTTACCAAAAGCCCAAGTCAATGCTCCTGCTGATCAGGACTTCTGGGAATGGAAGTCCAAGAACATCTGGAGTGCCAAGGTTGGCCATCTCTGGACTACAATGTACCAGAGACCAATTTTGAGTAATTTATACTTATTCATATATAATTTGAAAAGTGAGAGGGAAGGCAAAAAAATGCTGCTTATAATTTCTCCCAATTACAGGAAACATACTTTCATTAACTGAATTGCAGCTAACTTTTTAGATAATTAAGTTTTAAAATTTGGTCAATATTTCTTTTCTTTTCCCCATCATTTTTTAGTACCAGAGCTGAGGTCAAAATCTTTTTGTCATATTAAAAATCCACTCCTAGTTCCTCTCAACCCCAGTTTCTTTATTTTACCATCATAATTTGAGGATAGGTGCTTTTTTGTTATTAACAACCAAAAGTCAGAATCTTCTGCAAATCTATTTGTCACCCAGAGATCAGTTGGTAGATCCTAATCTATCCATTCTTTGTTTCAATTATACTTTAACAAATCAGGATCAGAACATAGCTTTAAATTGTGAACCTTAGTTCTTCAAAGTTTTGAAATTGTAATAAGTCTGGTTATCTTAAAATTAAAAGAGGAAATGCAAAGGGGCGCACACAGTTACAAGGCTTGCCACAGGTAAGTTCTATATTAGGAAGCTGGACTAGTATAAAGAGACTAAATGAACAGTACCATTTAAATGGCATTGTTACTTTTCAGACAATAGTAACATACAGTAATACCTCGGATAACGTTTACCTCGGTTAACGCTAAAATCGCATAACGTTAAGTAATCTGGGGAGGAGAATTGGATCGAATAACGTTAAGGTCCTATGGGATGTATCGGATAACAACCGCTAAAGCCTGTGCAGTTACAATGTATCTCTATGGAGCTTTAACGTTATCTGATACATCCCATAGGATTTTAACATGCATCGGATAACACTAAAAATTGGATAATACCAAGACTTGTGGGACCAAGTCTTAGCGTTATCCGAGGTATTACTGTATATACATTAATGGCATTCTTTTTTTCAAACATGTAAACATATACGGTACACATATGCTAGTTTAGTCCAGTTTATTAATTATTTTTACATATGCACTCTTCAGACTAGGCCCTTAAAGGACAAGTTTTTATGTGTTTATGGTGGAAATGCTTTAGCCCACCCTACAGTCCACACTGAAAAGCATGAGAGTATTAATGCAAGACAAACTAATATGTGGAGAAACGACGTATTTTGCTCATCATTTCTGTCTAGTTGCGGATTTTTAAGCAATTCACTCCTGAAGCAAGGAAGGCCTTCAAAAACAACCTACCGTGCAAATGACCTACCATTTGAAAATAAAATGAACAGTGCATAGAAAAGTGTTTCCCAACCTTTGCTTTTTGGATTTCAATACCCAGAAGCCAAAGTCCATTCCACAAAGCACTGATGTACTGACTTAGACATTTGGGAATTGATGTCCCCCTGTGGGGCATGGGCCCCATGTTGGGAACCACCGGTATAGAACAAAGTCCCACATCACTGCAATTCTGTGGTACTCCTTTTCTGGTACAAGCAGGAGGCAACATGTCAGAAGCTGAAGAGGAAGAAGAAGGATGTTTCCACAGAATCTACACATTTTATAGGACAAACTGTTCAACTGTGTCTCCTCCCTTAGGCATATATATAGAAATATCACTGTCTTTGTACTTCTGAAAGCAGCATCCTTGTGCCTCTTATGACAGCTGTAGCTACTACACCAATCCTTCCTTCCTCACTCACATTTGCATATGTATCATGTAGCTCACCTTCCTTCAGTGCCAGAAAAGCAAACACTGTTGGACTTAACAGG
This sequence comes from Furcifer pardalis, assembly GCA_030440675.1. Taxonomy (NCBI): domain Eukaryota; kingdom Metazoa; phylum Chordata; class Lepidosauria; order Squamata; family Chamaeleonidae; genus Furcifer; species Furcifer pardalis. The sequence continues at coordinate 138,610,654 of CP126890.1, forward strand.
TGAAAATGTAAAGAGACTAAATTAACAGAGAGCATACTTATATGAGAAACAAAAAATACTATTATCTCTAGAACATGAAGGGACTGGTGGCTTAGTGGTTAAGACATTGAACTTGACGACTGGAATCTGCAGGTCATTTTGAGACCCGAACACTGCATGATAGAGTGAGCTTCCATCTCTGTCCCAGCTCCTGCCTACCTAGCAGTTCTAAAAGAAATTGCAAGTAGATAAAAAGGTATCACTTTCATGGGAAGGTAATAGTGTTCAATGCAGTCCAGTATCTACTCATGACTACCACATGACCATGGAACCGTCTGCAAATGCAAACAGTGCTGGCTCTTTGGCTGTAAACAGAGATGAGCATCGCACCCTAGAGTCCGATGCAACTGGCTTTTGAGCCAAGGTGACCTTTACCTGGAACAGGGGCTCTCAACCTTCCAGGGGCCGGATCATGGCCCCTCAGACTGTTGGTGGGCTGGGCTGGTGTTCCCCACAACTGCCTTCTTACAACATCTGCCCTGCTATGTGGAGGGGGAAAGGGTGGGAGCACAGGCCAGAGGGAAAGGTGCCATGGGCCATAGGTTGAGAACCCCTGACTTAGAACATGAGTTCCAGCGCAGGAAGACACATTCTCCAAAGCTTAGGTGCTAGTGAATCCTCTTGGAAACACAGCTGTAGAGAAGAGAGACGGTATATCTGGACTGATCGGAAAGGAAGCTGCATTATATAAAGGCAATGGTGGGGCAAGTCTTCTAAGAGCAAGACCCAGCTCTCAAATTCACATAGAAGCTGTCTTAGATGAAATCAGGCGTTGTCTATCAAGCCTAACGTCCTTTGCTATAACTGGAGGTGCTTGTATAGGGTCTCGGAGACCAAAGATGCCAGGAATTACATTTTGTCGGACACATGGTACAATCATAGAGTAATTGAGTTGGCTGACTAATTTTCCCTTGAATGTATCCAGTGTTGAAATGCTTATCACCTCCCAAAGTAATTGGTTGCATTATACTGTTGTTATAGGAAGATGTTCCTGGTATTCAACTGAAATTTGGCTTCCTGTAGCTTGACCCCATGATGAAATGTCTTGTACTCTGTGGAGTGATTGAAAACAGATCTTGTTCCACCTCTGATGGCTATCTTTCAAGTATTTGAAGTCTTCTTTCATCCTGCCTTCCAGGAGAGGAAATCTGGGCTTGCATTTAATAATATAGTAATCTGCCTTACAGTGAATCAGACCTTTGCTCCATCTAGCCTAGTATTGTCAACTCTGATTGGCACCAATCCTTTCAGACAGAATTATTTTCTATCCCTACCTTAAGATCTCAGCTATTTCCTGATCATCTACACACCAGGTACTAACCAGACCCAATACTGTTTCATTTCTAAATTGAGATGGGAACCGGTGCATTCAGGATGGCACATTAGTAAATTTAAGGCAGCCTGTCTTATTACCACAATCTAATGTACATCTCTCCAATAAAACCTAAATTGAATTGTATACAAAACACATTTACTGCATCAACCATGCAGGTGGAAATAGCTTTTTACCTGTGCCACGATTTTAAGCTTCCTTTCACCATGTCTTTCTACAGTCAGCCGCACTAGGTCATGGAACATGTTTCTGCAGGGATGTGAAAGATTCAGTAATGATATCCCATGTATTGTGATCTGGGTTTTAAAATGCCTTAGTACAAGACAATACAGTTGTACCTCGCTTAAAGAGCATAATGCATTCCACAGGATTGGTCTTTAAGCGAGTTTGCTCTTTAAGCGAAACACCATTGCAAGTGACCAATTGTGGGGGGATTTCAAACCCCAATTTATTTGTTAAGCGAGTTTTAGGTTGGTTTTATTTGTTAAGCGAAGCGACCATTCAGAGAAAATTCTGCTCTTTAAGCGAGTTACTCTTTAAGCGAGGCGCTCTTTATGCAAGGTTTGACTGTAGTTACTTTGAATCATAGGAGCTAGGTCCCTTTTTAAAGTGTAGCCTGTATTTCTGAGTTTCCTGTGCTTCTTGCACAGATCAGTGGTTCTCACCTGTTGGTCTTCTAGATGTTCCAGATGTCAGCTCCCCAAATACCTAATCATTTGCCATATTGGTTAGTTCTTCTAGGAACTGAAATCTGGAACCACAAGGATTGAAGACCACTAACCTAGACCACAGTTCTTATGATGAGGTGGCCAGTCATCTCCCCCCCCCCCCCAAACTTCAGTTGCTTATTTCTAAAGACTGCCCACAGCTTCTCTTGTTAGGTTAACCTTTCCAAACTTATTGTATTTTAAGAAAAGTTGTTCTGATAGAACCACATGTCACTTTAGGGGCATTGAATTGCCTTTTTTTATGAGGACAAAGCTTCCAGATCATTCAGTGTTATATACTCCTTGATTTAGCAGGCTTTGCTCCTCTATATATTGAACTAACAGGTGGACCATGAAGCTTCCTTCTGGTGGTCTCCCACTAAGCAAAGACGCATTACTTTATACACCTGACATTTTAAGTAGATCCAGATTTCTCTCCAGCAAGTCAACCCCATTAGCTGCCAGCGTGATGATCTACTATTGCTACTTGTGGTTTTATCTGTACATTAGAATTGTCTCCTGTCTTTGAATTGTCAGACAACATAAATCACTCCCGCCCCCCAATTCAGACATCACTGCATTTGCAGTGGAACAATGAGGCTTGATTTCTTAACAACCTTTCCCACAAAAGAGAAAACAAAAATGTTGTGTCATTTTGTGCCATTGCTTCTTCATCCCCAAATCCTAGTTATGCACACAACTATGAGGAAAATCTTATAGCCAAAACCTACAAGATCATCCCTCTCTTAATTTGAATGAAGAGAAATATTTCCAAATTGTATAACATTTAATGTTAGGTAACAGCAGTAGGTATTCAGGTTGGTGTAATGGATACAGTGATGGATTAGGACTCTGGAAACTAGAGTTCAAATCCTCTCTTGAGCATGGAAACTCATTGGGAGAGTAGACCTGGCAAAATCACTCCATAAATATCTCATTTACTATGCAAGTCCTATTGGGGTCACAATAAGTTGGTTCCAAATTGACAGCACATAACTAATGAAAGAAAAGGCTATTTATGATTCACATTATAACTGTGTCATCAAGTTGTTTCCAAGGTACAGTGACCAACCCAAGGTTATCTAAGCATAAAGCACTCAGAGGTGTGTTTTTGTCCTCTCATCATTCTGCTTTAGGATGATGACGCTTGCCTAGGGCTCCACAAATGGCAGGGTACCTGTTTCCATCAGCCACACATGCTCTGAATGGTCCCATATATCCTTCTCTTCAGGTGTATAGTAATGCAAGTTAGCTTTCTTCTACATATTGTCCTTATGTGAGCAGAAATTGTCATTAGATATCTGGCTTACACTTGCACAAATAGGTCCCAGATACTTTTACACACAAGTAGTGAACAAAATCAGACTACTCACACTGTGTGATCCATTGCATAAGCAATTTGACTTTACAGACCCAGATCATAGTTCTTTACTCGTGTTTAGTGAGGCTCAGTAAGCCTAGGTACAGTTGTACCTCGCTTAAAGAGCATAATGCATTCCACAGGATTGCTCTTTAAGCAAGTTTGCTCTTTAAGCGAAACACTATTGTAAGTGACCAATTGTGGGGGCAGTTGTGAACCCCAATTTATTTGTTAAGTGAGTTTTTGATTTGGTTTTATTTGTTAAGCGAAGCGAACATCAGAGAAAATTCTGCTCTTTAAGCGAGTTGCTCTTTAAGTGAGGCGTTCTTTATGTGACGTTTGACTGTACTTGCACAACCTGCCCTAAGGACAGCCCTTCCAGATTTCAATACAGTAAGACCCCAGTTTACGAATGCCTCGGTTAATGTTTGCTGCAGTTTGAGATGGCAAATCGTACTAAATTTATGTCCCAGTTTACTTTTTTTTGTTTAAAAACCTTTTTTTTTTTTTTGGTGCTGATGAATGCCAGGTCGGTCTGTAATAAGGTTCCCCTGCTTGCAGATTCCATCTTGGGTGGCTCGGGAGTTCATAGGTTCCATGGCAGCTGTGGGCCTGACTCAGGTAATCCAGGGCCCAACCAGGAGCAATGGCCACACCCTGGATTTAGTTTTCTTGTCAGAGCGGTGGCAGAGTGATCTGAAATTGCAGAAACTAGACATAACACCTGTGCCATGGTCAGATCACTTTCTGGTGACTTTGGACTTCCTGGGGGTGAGGCTTCTCCGCGGGGAGGTGGGGCCTATTAAATTGGCCCGCCCCCGGCAACTGCTGGATCCTGATGGATTCCAAAGGGAACTGGGGGATATTCCTCTGGACCGGCGTAGCGATTCACCTGAGGCGCTGGTGGACCTCTGGAACGAGAGGGCAGTGGCGGCCTTGGATGTAATCGCTCCACTAGGGCCTCTCCGTGTTCATGGGCACCATTCGTCCCCGTGGTTCACTGAGGAGCTTAGGGTGCTCAAACGGGCTAAGAGATGCCAAGAGCGCCGCTGGATGAAGACACGAAGTGAGTCTGACCGAACACTAGTTAGAGCTACTTTAAAGCCTACTTTGTGGCAATGGAGGGGGTGAAACGCCAGTATTTCACCTCACTCATTGCCTCCGCAGATAACCACCCAGCTACACTGTTCCGGGTGACAAGATCCCTCCTCGGTAGGGGGGCGGGCCCCGGGTGGCAGGGGTCAGCTGAGGTTTATGCGGATTATCTGACTGAGAAAATCGCTCAGATTCGCCTGAAGTTGAATCCTGGCATGGAAAACATAGAGCTGGGGTTGTCTGAGGTACAGTCTTGCCATGTTATCTGGGATCAGTTCGATCCAGTTGTCCCTGAGGAAGTGGACAGGCTCCTGGGAGCTGTCCGTGCTACTGCCTGTACATTAGATTCTTGTCCCACCTGGCTTGTTAAGTGTGCCCGGACAGTGACTGGTGGCTGGGTCAAGGCAATTATTAATTCCTTGCTCCGGGAGGGGGCTTTCCTGGCATCTTTCAAACATGCATTGGTGCACCCCCTCCTGAAAAAGCCTTCCCTCGACCCAACCATAATGGCCAACTTTCAACCGGTATCCAACCTACCCTTTTTGGGTAAAGTATTGGAAAAGGCAGTGGCATGGCGGTTACAGGAGTTCCTGGATGAAGCGGATTATCTGGATCCTTTTCAGTCAGGATTCAGGCCCGGATATGGGACGGAAACTGCATTGGTCACGCTGGTGGATGATCTCTGGAGGGAGCGGAATGGCGGACATCCAACTCTCCTGGCTCTTCTGGACCTCTCAGCACCGTTCGATACCATCAACCACGGTATCCTTCTGGGACAGCTCCAAGGATTGGGGATCCAAGGCACAGTGTTGGCTTGGTTTTCCTCACTTCTGAGGGGCCGGACCAAGTCGGTGTGGTTAGAAGTTGAGATGTCCAGTCCTAGGCGGCTCCAATACGGGGTGCCTCAGGGCTCGGTGCTCTCACCTCTCCTATTTAATATCTACATGAAACCACTGGGTGAGATCATCCGTTCTCATGGGATGAGGTATCATCAGTATGCAGATGATACCCAACTGTATATCTCATTCCTTGGGGACCCTAGCGATGCAGTGGAAGTCCTTTCCAGGTGCCTGGAGGCTGTCAAGGTCTGGATGGGGGACAAAAGGCTACAACTGAATCCTGGCAAGACTGAGTGGCTGTGGGTTGGGGGTCCTGTGTTATCTCAGGAACTACCACCTTTGGTTCTGGACGGGGCAGTCCTGCCCCAAACAGACCCGGTACATAACTTGGGGGTCCTCCTGGACTCGCGACTACTGCTCAAAGAGCAGGTGGCAGTCATAGCCAGAAGGGCCTTTGCACAACTTCATGTGAGTCGCCAGTTACGGCCGTTCCTAGACCGGGACTCCTTGCTCATGGTCACACATGCCTTGGTCACCTCCAGACTTGATTATTGTAATGCGCTCTACATGGGGCTGCCCTTAGTGACCATTCGGAGGCTTCAGCTGGTCCATAATGCAGCTGCACGACTAGTGTTGGGATGCGGGTGTTATGCCCATGCCTCACCGCTGCTGAGGGAGCTGCATTGGCTCCCAGTTTGCCTCCGGGTGCAATTCAAGGTGCTGGTTATTACCTTTAAAGCCCTTTATGATAGTGGTCCAGGTTACTTGAGAGACCGCATCATCCCAAGGACATCTACCCAGCCCACCAGAGTGGACCGGATAGACTCTCTGGTTGTGCCATCAGCCAGAGAGGCACATCTCTCTGGCACTAGAAGGAGGGCCTTCTAAGTGTCCGCTCCGGCCCTGTGGAACCTCCTCCCGACAGAGCTACGCCTGCAGACGGAGTTGCGGTCCTTCAGGAAAGGAGTGAAAACCTGGCTGGCAGGTCTGGTCTGGGGAGTGGATGGTTCAATTTCCCCAGCCAGTTTAAATGGTTTGACCCCCAGTATGTCCAAGTTATAATACCTAGCTTTTAATTAAGTTTTTAAGCTTTTTTAAAAGTTTTTAATTTTTTTAAGTGTTTTTTAAAATTGTTGGAAATCGCCGTGGGTCCCTTTGGGGAGGAGGGCGATAAACAAATATAAATAAATAATAAATTATGACCAGGAATTTATATGACCAGCACAATTTTAGAGTCAAAAGGCAGAGGTGGTAGCTGTAACAGTGGAGGAGTTGGTGGCAGCAGCATTTTTGCCGCTATTTCCAAACTGTCCGCCTCTTCTACCGGCAGCTCATTCCCGGTTGTCATGCTGCGCAGGGAGCTCGGGCGAAGGCTGGAACTGAGCAGATAAGGTCCCCACACACTCCTGCTGCCAGTGGTGGTGGAGACTGGGCTCCCCCAGCAGCTGGACAAACCATTTAGGAAGAAGTTGCAGCATGGAAAAGGTAGGGAGATTGCTTTGTCCCTTTTGTGGAGGTGGGAGAGGGTCATGTCTGGCATCTTTGTATTTTTTGTGGGTTTTTGTATTATTTTATTATTTTTGGGCCAGTCAGGACTGTTTCCCTTTTGTGGGGGTGGGGGATGATCATGTCTGGCATTTTTTGGATTTTTTGGCGGTTTTTTGTATTTATTATTATTATTATTATTATTATTATTGTTCCAGTCAGGACCTTTTTTTATTTTTAATGCATTCCTATGGGAAAGCATGCTTCGATTTATAATTTTTCTGGTTTAGGATGAAGGCTGTCGGAACAGACCAACGTTGTAAACCAGAGCTTTACTGTATTACCATCTCAGATTCTACTCTGGAACAGGTAGACCAATTTTCTTACCTTGGTAACTGTTAGGGCATTTTAATGGGTATTGTAGCAAGATTCCTGTCCACTGTGTGAATATACCTTTAAGACATTTTTAGAGCTGCAGGCACAGGTGTTAGCTGTTGAGGCATAGACTGATTACACAGCTGTGTCTGCTTGGCGTACGTGACTCAGTACTGAGCACAGCTGTGACCACTTAGTGGGTGATACAGCAACAGCACAGTATAACTATGGCCCATCTGAGATGGGCTACTCTGAGGAGGAACTGAGACAGACTGACAACTGACTTGTGAGGGAGAAGAGGTGCTGCTTGAAGCTCTGCTTCTACCAAGAACTATCAGGTACACCATACTGCTGAGAAGAGCACACTGACTTTGGCAAACTGCAGTCAGTGTTTTTGCTGGCAGGACTCTGTGCATGCTCATTGGATTTGAGCCTTTGGGGATTCCAAGCTCTAAATCAACTGTGGAGCTTGAAGACAGACTGGTACCTGTGTACATAGTTCTGTGTCTATTGTCTTTTCCTCACCCAGAAGTAAACTGCACTATTCACTCAAACTGTATGTGTGTGTCTTTGCACCTGAACCTTCCGCTGTGCAAATAGCTAACTGCTAGTCTGCTATGCTACCACACATACTGCCAGAAATCCTTGACAGTAACATCCCATCTAAAAATTGCACCTGTGAACAGGATGTGATGAAGGGAATCAGTGCTGCCCATTTGCCTTTTGTCGTATATCACACCAGGTCTTCATGAACAAAGATTTAACAGTTCATACAAAGCTCATGGTATACCAAGCTGTTGTTGCCTCAACATTATTGTATGGTTGTGAAACATGGAGCCTCTATCACCAAGACATCAAAAAGCTTGAGCACTTGTACCAACAGAAGCTAAGACTATGTCACCAACATCACAGCCATTGATAAGTCACATGTAAATAGCATTGACGCTTCCATCGTAGACCATCGTCTTAGATGGATAGGGCATGTCTGCCATGTGGACATTTGAGGTTTCTTTGTCAAATTCTTTATGGAGAACTTAGCTCTGGTACCAGACCTTGTGGAGTTCCTTTGAAGCATTATAAGGACCAGCTGAAACAAACCATGAAGGTGTCAGATATAAACCCACAAGCCTGGGAGGCAGCAACCGTAGAGCGTCCACTTTGACGCCAAACCATCTCTGCTGCTACCAATCACTTTGAAGGAGAATAATGCAGACATGAAGAGGCTAAGCAACAAGCATGGAAGCTTCATCAAACTCAACTACACCCTCCACTATCTATTCAATGCAATGTGTGTGGTTGCATGTTTCATGCCAGAAACAGTTTATTGAGTCGCCAGAGACACATCCATCAATTGAGAAAATGACCTCAAGAAAAAATGTAGGCTCGGATACAAGTAGCAGACAACGACTCATGCTTAGAGCTTGGAAGTAGATAGTCACATGTTAAGCAGCCACATATAACTTTTTGGCAAACAGTAATATAAGCTAGTAGTTATAAAATTACTTTTAGGTATACAAAGTAACACCTACATTGGCCCAAATCCTCTTGCTTAGCTATACAGTACTAACATAATGTCAGTAGCTTAACATTTGGAGGTGAGTTGCTTCAAGATGGTAACTACATGTTAATAGCATATAACTCAGTGAATTATTTGTGCCACTGGAGGAATGATAAAGGTGGTCTGGCTACAGAAAAGTAATTCAATAACAATGTGAGGTGTGAGGAAGAGGTTCCCATGCATTTGGCAGCTTACCTTGTTTTTGCCCTTCTCTATTCATTGCGGGGGGGGGGGATCAAACAGAAAAGTAATTCAACAACAATGTCACTTTCTGAGACCTGCCCACATTTATATTATAACTATTACATAAAGCTGGTTCTTTACAAAAATAGACAATTTTCTATACACCAAGTCTCTTTGATTCATTGTAATAGGATGGGCTAGAAGTCGAAATGATTTAAATATAGTCCTTTCAGATACCTTACTAAGGCACAAGCAGTAGATTGGATTGGTTTAGGATTTGCTTGTTTATGAAATTTTAATACTGCTTTTATTATTAAAAAAAATACAAATGGGACTACAATCAAAGTAAAATTTTAAAAAACATCAGTTGCTAAAAATAATAGAACAATGGTAAAATGGGAAATAGAGAGTATTCCAATAGTTTTCACTTGTTTCTAGCAAGGTCTGGTTTTCAAGAAGAGATAAATTGGAAACAGAAGTTAAAATATGTATATTCTTTTTCTGAGCAGGTGCTTTGATCTTTGGAGATAGAGATAAGGTCCAGGTGAGGTGTGAGGAAGAGGTTCCCATGCATTTGGCAGCTTTTTACCTTGTTTTTGCCCTTCTCTATTCATTGTAGGGGGGGGGATCAAACAACATTGCTCACCACCCACAAGCTTCCCCTATTTTTCCACTTCCACCTCTTTTTTTTTTCTTAGTAGAAAAATCTATGAAGAGGAAAAAGATGGAATAGCTTTGCAGTGCCTTCTAATTGCTCATATGAGGAGCCCTCTGTCTGAAAATGGCTATACTGTCAGAAGTGTAATGACTTCATCTCTACTTATTCCTCTCTTTTTCTCCAGATAACTTCAAATGAAATTTCCGTATATCTTCTGAGTTGTCTTTCTTTCTGTGTTGCCAGGAAATGTAATTCATTGCACCAAAAATATTGAAGTACGCATCATTCCTTTTTTGGCATACCTCATACATATCCTGCTTAACTCATTAGGAATATTGAAACATCACCAACCAATGAATTTTATCACTGTCAAAATTAGTAAGCATGTATGGAAAGTCCTGCTGTGTGAGGAGGACTAAGAAGACTGTCTAGAGCAGGAGTGCCCAAATTTTTCGGGCCACAGGCCAGTCATGCCATTCAGTGGGCCAGTCATGTGGTTCTTCCTACTGGAAGTAGAAGTAAAATGCGCCTTGCAATTTGTTTTGCGACAGGATGAGATAGATTTTAAGCTGCCATTTTCTCTGCTTAAACCAGGGGTGCCCAAACTATGTCCCGTGGGCCAGATCTGGTTCCTGATGCCAATTCATCAGGCCTATACCATCCTCATCGCTCCCAGAAGCAGGAGTAAAACATGTCCATAGGGGTGCATTTTACTTCCACTTCTGGGAGTGATGAGGGCCGTGTGGGCCAGATGAGTTGGCATTAGGGACCAGATCTGGCCCATGGGCCCTAGTTTGGGCACCCCTGGACTACAGTAGACCAACATTTAACTCATACAGTGGATGGACAAATGGCTAAGGGAAACCCACAAAGAGACCGAACTACTCCAGAACACAAACACACTGCCTCAAGTTTCCACACACACACACAATCTTAAGTGGCATATTGTCTTTCATATTGATAATAATAACCTCTATGAAATTGCCCAGTCCTCAGTGTTTTCTTCCAACCTGCTCTTCCACTAACTTTTTACACATAATTTCTCTAACCAGGTTTTACATTTTTCTTCTCTTTCACTATTCCTAAATGGATTTCCTCTATAATAAACAATTTGGCCAACCTGACCTGTTCAGGGACATGGGGTTCACCTCCCTGACACTGGATCTGATCTGTTTTTAAACTGTGGTGGTGGTGGCTTTTATATGTCCTTTGAGGGCAGATAGGGCCAATCTGGTGCTAGCCCTTTCTTGTGGCAGATGTGCTGGGTGAGTGGCAGCCCCATGGGATACTGTCACCTACCAGTTCTGTTGTCTGGCCTTCTGCAACAAAAAGACTCATGGGTCACAACACTGGTGTTCTTCTAAGAGTCCTGGTGGCAAAGTTGTTAAACTGCTGTACTGCAAACAAAAGGTTGTAAGTTCAATCCTGAGCAGGGCTCAAGGTTGACTCAGCCTTCCATCCTTCCAAGGTCTGTAAAATGAGTACCCAGCAAGGTTGTAAGTTCAATCCTGAGCAGGGCTCAAGGTTGACTCAGCCTTCCATCCTTCCAAGCTCAGTAAAATGAATACCCAGAATGTTGGGGACAAAACACTAATTAACTTGTGTACCCCCCCCCCCCCGAGAGTGCACTAAGTGCTATGGGGTAGTATATAAGTGTGATCGCTTTGCTTTGCTCTGCTTCAAATAATACAATACACCCACATTCATGAACCGATCAGCTGTCTCCCTTTCCAAGCTCCTCTGCCCTGGCTCCTATATGGGACATCAAGTTTTCAAAGTTACAGCACACATACAAACATAGCACCAAGCCAGTGAGTCCTGGCACTACTTAGGTGAAGATGGATACCCAGGCTTTAAAACTGCCTCTCTTCTTTTAGAACTGCTCAGTCTGAGATTTGTGCTATTTTTCATTTCAAATTTCATTTCAAATTTAAGGATGTAAGAGCAGAGAGTGAGTTGCCCCCACCCCCGCCCCCGTGAGAAAGTTCCCCTTTCCCTCTGTGTTTAGGCGGCTCTGGGAGGAGGAGGTGGGAGCGATCATGATAAAAATGGAGACGGACCAGAATGGTCCTGAATTATCTGCAGAAGGCATTCCAATGGATGGGGTTGGTTTTGGAGAGTGAAAAAGATGGGCGGGAGGCCTCAAGTGAGTAACTTTAGTAATTAAACCCAAATGGGCCTGGTGATTAGAGGACATCCGGTGGGAAGGGGGAGAATGGGATTTGGAGTGATGTAACATATAAAAATGCATGTAATCCTTTGTGAGCTGTGCTGTGCCTATCCTGAGTTTCTGTTCTTTATGCTGTGCTGAAACGCAAATCCCTCAGCCCGGGGGGTGGGGGTGGCGCTAAAATGTAAGGAGGGCAGAAGCCCTGCTGGCTTCTAGTTAGGTCTATTGTTTTTGCGATCTTTGCCTATGTATGCTCTGTGAGATCTTTGCCTTTCAATAAACATCCAGACTACTGAAAATCGTGTAATCTGTCTCGGAGGGAGCCAAGGCTGGGGAAGGCAACGTTACCAAGGGAGATCCTCAGCCTTATAAAGGAAACCTGAACAAACACAGAAATTCCTCAAGGAATGAGTTAGTGTCCTGAGACTGGCAACTCCCAATCTTTGGACTAGTTATTTTTTGGCGGTCACAAGTTCAGCAGCAGGCCACTGCCATCTGCAACTTCTTCTTATGCTGTATCTGAATCTGAATATTGGTGATCATCATGGCAATTAGCCACAAAGACTGTCCTGCAAATATAATGCAGTGGTCTTTCATCTGCCTTCCGCATCGCAGCATGACACTTGTACCACTGATTTAACTCCATGAGTCACTTTCTGGTCTTGAGCCCTTTTGTCATGTAAATTCCTCATCAGCCCCAGGCCAGTCTTGATGAAGCTGCTGCCCTCCATCAAGATGGATTCAAGTGGGCTTCAATCCACTTGGGAACCATCACCCTTCCCTGTGAACTTCACAAAGTCCTCAGGGTTGTCAGGTTAGTTAACCTGACAATTGGCGTTGAGTCACTGGCAGTATGGTCTACTCTATTACCATAGCAGGATAACCTGGCCAGACAGGAATTACAATTTAAAAAAAAAACTCTGCAACTACAAAAGAAACCAAGGAAAACCAAAAAGAGCAAATAATAAAACACAGAAACAAATAAAATATATAAAAAATAGGTTTTAGAAGAAGGATAGACAAAGCTGAGGTTGCTAAGTTCAAATATTGTTATCAGTATTTGGATGCACTTTCCCCTTACTCCTTACCGGATGGGTTTTTATATGCCTGGAATGTTCTGGAATATTGAAGTATTCAAAATGAGAAAACAACTGAGGAGATTTTGAAAGAGGGAAAAGGAAGACCCGCTCTCTGTGCCTCTTTTGCACTATTGTATTTTGCCATTATGCCAGTTAACAAGTACACTAGAAACAAGCACCAGATTCCTCCCCCGCTCCCTGCGAGTAATTGTCTGCATAGCAGTGACAGATGTGCAATATAGCAGCTTCTTCAGGAAAAAAAAAATTAACAGTTTGTCCAGCATGTCAGCTCGCTCTTTTTAGTGCTTCAGAGGTCCTGGCCCCATTATGGATGATTTAGAAATTGAAGCAAGCTAAGACCAGCTGCCTGAGTTGAAAGCCTTAGTTAGTAGGCCTCATCTGCATTCCAGTATTCACTTACATCTAGAAATTGGTAGAGCCCCTCCGGCCACTAGATGAGTGGGGGCTGACAATGCCTTGATTTGTTGAGAGAGAGAATAAATGGGTTTTTCAGAAGATGAGGAAATATCACCATTACTGGCCAATTTACAGCATTTTATCTGTTCTTCAAACATGTCACTTTTGTTATTGTCGCCTGGTAATTACATAGTGAAACGGAAAGAAAACAAATTCCGGTTACATATTCAGATGGATTGCAAAATCATATAATCCTGATAAATGCCCATTTATGATACACATGGATGAAAGGTTCATTTTAATTTTGAATAGCTAGCACACAGCCATAAATACGATATAGGATTAGATCCTGCTGAATCCGATTATGAAAAGCAAATAGCATTTCTCCCCACTTTTTCCCCTCATAATCAGCAAATTTATAACAAGGAAGGTATTTAAAAGAAACACTGCTTGAGATTTCCACCACCCCTGCCCCCAGTTTTCTAAAATAATGTTTTGAGCAATTTTCCACCCAGCAACTCAGTTAAACGTGTTGAGCTTAATTTCAGCAAATGTTATATTTGTAGGCATCATTCACCATTGGCAAAGGTTCACAATACACAGAGAAAGAGCTTGTAATTCCTGGACAAGTAAAGCATTTGAGATGCAGACAGAGCAGTTGTCGTTAGATCCTCAATAACAAAGACAGTGATGATAGGAGGTTTTTTTAAAGATAGGAAGAATAGTGGTTCCAGAAATATGTGACAAACATTATAGGAAACTCAGACACTGTTAAAGGTTTCTGGTTTAGAGGTGATATGCTAAAACCATAATGGCTTACCATAAGAATATGTTCTGGTAGTGAGATAAAGAGTATTATCTGCTAGAATTGGTTCCTGCGCACATCATACCTATAGATCAGGGGTGGCCAACTTTTTTTTTGCTGCGGGCCTGACCCTGACCCCCAGACAGCTGAGCAGGCTGGACCACACACCCTAGAAGTGGAAGCCAGGGCATTCACGGCTGACGTAAATGCGCTCGCTTCAACTTCTGGGTGTGGCGGAGGCAGTGATGGACCGGATGGGATGGCATCCGGGTCCAGGCCACAGGCCATATGTTGGGAACTCCTGCTATAGATGGAGATTGCAGAAGAATGGACTGCCACAAGGAAGTGTATAGTCTCCAACACTGTATAATATAGAGACAAATGACCAATCAGTTCCTGACAGTACAAAATTGATCATCTATGGGAACAACACAGCAATGGCCATACAAGGATCAAGTTTGACGAGATAGCTGAAAATTTTACTGGAACACTTGAAAAATTAGGACAATATTAAATTAATGCAAGGCAAAAACAGCTTAATTATTCTATAAACATTTATTCTATGCCAGATGCCAGGGGAGGAAGAGGCCGGGGCAGGGTGGGGACCTTGCCGCCCCTCCCCCAGTGCCTATACCAACTGGCCAGGGGAAGAAGAAGCCAGGGCAAGTTGGGGACCTTGCCGTCCCTCCCCTGGTGCCTGTGCCAACTGCCAGGGGAGGAGGAAGCCAGGGCAGGTTGAGGCCCTTGCCGCCCCTCCCCCTGTGCCTATGCCAACTGCCAGGGGAAGAGGAAGTCAGGGCAGGTTGAGGACTTCACCACCACCCCGTGCCCACCCCAACACATTGTATTGTAATGTAATGTATTGTCTGTAAGCCACCCTGAGTCGCCACGGCGAGTGGGCGGCAATATAAATTTGAACTAATAAATAAATAATAAAATAAATAAATTCTTCTACATTGGTTTTAAAGTACTTCAAATTTATTGTAAACATATAACATATGTGATCCAAAATGTCTTAGCAGCGTTGTACAATCATATAGAACTGCAGATCTATATGTAATATGAAATTTTGAACACAGGAAATTATATACAAGAATGCTTTGGATAAAAATCCAACACATAAAGCACTTCAAAATATTCCAGATTGGTAAGAGGTATAAACTGAACCTAAGTTACAGGCAAATACTTAAAAATATGAGTTATATGGTACAGGCAAGCACTTTGTAAGTGAAAAGCGCTTCTTTAAAACATTAATATATTAAAAATGAAAATTTTACAATAAAAGCATTACTTATCCTCTAAGCATGTTAATCACAACCCTTGGGTTGCAGGACAGCAGTTTTGGCCTGCAACCAAAAGGATTTGAGTTTGCTCCAGACAAGAGCTCAAGGTTGATCCAGCCTTCTAGCCTTCCAAAGTCAGTTGGGGGCAAAACACTAATTAACTTGTGATCCACCCATAGAGTGCCCTAAGTGCTGTGGCGTGGTATACAAATGTGATTACTTTCTTTGCTTTTAACACACAAAAAGCAATCTCATCCAGCCATGCCTCCTTGACTCTATGGATGGAGATCCATGCTACTCTATCTGAGTCTTCCTTCTCCTCTCAACTTTTATGAGCTGTCACATTTATATAATTTCCTAACAGATCACAATCTCATATCGATCTCATACATACATGTTATTTTTGTCGACCCCAGCACCACCACCACCACCATACTGAGATATAGACAGAAGTTCAACAAAACAGATTTATATGGTTGTCTTCCAGTCAGTGGCCATCTCATGAGAGATGAAAGGCTTCTTTCCATCCACCTTTGCCCACTCACAATACCTGTATGGGTTTATATCTTACAATTCAAGGTCATACTCATGCCCCTTAATAACCTTAAAGTACTCCCTTCCCCCACAGGCAGTATTCGAATGTGGGGTTGTTGTTGTTTTCATTTCTCTCATTTCAAATGCCTTTTGTCTTTTAAGGTTTAACAAAAATATTACCTTCCTCACCCCACCTCACCTTCTTTCTGGATTTTGTGCATGAATCACATGGTTGTGTTTCTTTTTCTTTCTGCAACCTATAAAAATAAGGAAAAACAGAAGTATGTTACTGAACATGTAGAGTATTATAGTGTGAAAGTGAAATTTATCCTTATTCGTGAACACTTTTATATTTGGAAGATACAAGGAACCATTATGCTTCTATAATATCCTCAGAGTTCACAAGTTTGATGGTCATTTACTTGCAGCTCTTCTTCACAGCTTGGTACATGTATAATAGAAGTTGAGGCTTCTGATTTCTCAGATACTGATGATGATATCTTGGATAATCAAGACATTTTTTCTCTACATATTCTACTTATATTGGGAATTATTTTAGTTCAACTTTTAAAAATAGCAGTGGTACAATTGCTCCATGTTAAAGAAACATATCCTGGGAAGGTCTAAATCTCTGAGCTATGAAAAATGGTTACCATGCTATGTTGACTTATGAAAAGCAACCTCCCTTTTGTGGATTTATGACACCCAAGCTTTCAGTCAGATCATAAATCCCCACTTTGTATAGGAGTATATTCGTGTCACTTCAATGCAACATATTGGTCACTGGTTTGGGTTGCTTCTTTTAAGCCAAGGCATCTTTCTCTTACCCTATGTTCACTTACAGGTCTTATCCCTCTGAACTATGGGCATTGCAAATGATCACACCAGGAAAACATCACATTTTGTAGCATATTTACAATACTTAATTCAGCCCAAATTAAACAATATTTTCTTTTGAACTTTGGAGACCACAGAACTTGTTGGATCTATACAGGATCCTGGAAAAGTGCAAAAGCCTACCATGCTCTAGAACTGAGATCTAATAAAGACATTGTATAGTCATTCTTTCATGGATAAATACAATTAGGCAGTTACTAAATGCTTACCTGCATCAAAGTCAAGTCTGATTCATTTTTTGGCTATTCTTATTTAAATGTGTCATAAATATGACTAGGTGCCAGCAGCCTGAACAACCAGCCTACAGCTAAATCTGCTCTGAACTGATTAAATTATATCTGCCTGAACTTCCCTGACCATGTAATCACTTAAAGATTTACAGTTTTAGGTCAGGTATTACAGGTTAGATTACAGTTATAATAAGCCTGAGGTTGGTGCAGGTGAATATTATAAATGACTGGTATCATTTTTAATCTTATATCTAAGCTGTCTGTAGCTAATAAGGTAACCTTTCTCCTCCTTTTGATTTAAACATTCAAATAAATATATTGAGGCCTGATCCAGGGCTATTCCTTTGTGAGGCCATACAATGAGAATTAGGCAGTATGGGGATGTTAGTTTAGAATTATTTTTCTTTTACCAGGGAAAGGCATCAAGTAGTAGATAATGGTAATAACAATGCACTGAAAGGCATAGGTGGCCGATGATGATGATGATGATGAAATGAATGAAATTAAAAAGCAATAGAGTTCTGTGGCACCTTAAAGGCTAACACCTTAAAGACTATAACCCACTTCTTCAGATGCACAGCTAGTCATAAAACATGTTTGTCTTTAAGATGCCAAAAGATTTGTTGATGTTTTAGCTCCAACAAAATGACATAGCTATCCTTGTTTTAAAAAATAATGAAAAGTGTAATACTGTAGGCAGGTTTCCTGTGATTTCAAGGACTGCTATTCTCAATTGAGAATGATCAAAAATATGATAAATGAGAAATATATGAGCAGATACATAACCAATATCTGTTATAGTAGCATGAACCTTTGCAATATATATAATGTAATACAAGTAGCGGGGGAAATGCCATCTTGCTTTTAGCTTAAATCAACAAACTGCACTGGAACAATCCTGCACATGAGGTTTTGAGAAGTGAGTGTCAAATTAATAACAAATTGTGATCAAGGCTGAAAATTTCATTGTTGTGTTTGTTACTTCAGTAGAACCATGCCCTACATTTTTCCTTCTTGGTCAATTTGGCCAATAGAAGCCATAGAGAGAGAAGCTGCAGTGGCTTCCAGATGAATGTTCTGTGACTTCACAAGAGTTGACTGCATACGTTCACTCTGTCAAACTCCTAACTGGTACTGTTCCTCCTTTGCTTTCTTGAATTCAAAGGAAAGTAACCTATGGAAAGCAATATGTGGCACAAAGCAACAGCGAACGACATTACTTATTTGTTGAGATGCAGAATCAAGCCTAATTTATAAATTGGTACAACCGCAAGAGTTTATCAGATTATTTGTTTTGGTATATCAGATTGAATATCTGGCTTTGTTTCCTTCAGGATATTCACTTGACTAAAAATAACAGTGGATCATATGCTAAAGACTAAATACAAAGACTGTTACAGGTTGAGATGCCAACCAGAAAGTTTGTTGATTTTTTACATAATTTCTGCTCCTTAGAATATATGTGATTTAATATATATGTGATATATATGTAATATATATGTGATTTAAAAGTAGCCAGTGATACTTGGCCTCCTCATTTGCTCCTAGAGCTCACCTTTGTGAGAACAGGTGGTTCATTTCAACCTACCACCTGATGGAAGAATAAGATAGCCCTTCACAAAGGAGAAATCTGTATCTGATTTCATCCTCCAACTATAGTATAAGCATTTTAAAAAACCAGGAAGGGGAAGCTGAGCCTTCTCTCCCCCCACCCCCACCCCATCAACGTGGAGTACCTAAATGGCAAACTGAGCAGACACGCCAGATTAACTGGCCATGGTCCTATCATTATGGTAAAGCATACTGTACTCCTATTTAAATAATTGGAATGATTTTTAAATATTGCACATACATTAACATATTGGTAATTTTTATATAAATCAGTATTCTTTTTTGTCCTTCTCTGGTCATGCATTTCCTCCTTTTGGCAACACAACTGATCAGCCACTGATCTTTCAATGCAAGAGTTAAACCCCTGATCAGATGCCATTCAGTAGTACAAAGACAATAACTGTGTAATCTGTTGAAACAAGGTGCAATTCTTCAATTCAAAAGCTATGCAGAGGATGAACCTCCTTTTCAAAGTGTCCTCTGTTTGAAAGATAGTCCAATTCATGTCTGCTTTAAAGGTAAAGGAATATAAGGAGGGAGATCAGGGATATATAGCATTGCTCATTCATAAACAGCAGCCAGACAGCTCCTGTGTACCAATGAGGACTTAAATTTGGGCAACGACAAAGCGAAGAAATAGTTTCATTTTGGCAAACCAGGGTTTGATCGGGACACGAAAGAAGAAGAAGACCCGGACAGCTGACTCAACAGGTACCCAGGACAACAGGTACCCAGGTCTTGAGTACAATCTCCTCTATTCAAGAGAGGTGCATTGTAACACTGTTTCTGTTGTGAAAGTCCTTGGGTGGTATATATCTATATGAAATACATATACAGTACTAGCATGCATAATTTTGTCCAAATTGGTTTGATCTTGTCCCTTTTTTGGTGGTGTATTAGTGGCCACCTTAACTATATACCATCTCTTTGGAAGGACAGGGAGTATTATAGGTTGCCTCAGCTCTTTCCCCACTGCCTTTAAAAACACTGAACATAAGACTAACCAGAACATTCCAAGCCTTTTTTGTCTGAATTGCATTATTCCCATGACAATCTCACCCTGTTCCTTTAAGACAGAGGTCAGCAACCTTTTAAAGTTGGGGGCTGGGTCACATTGAGGAGGCAGGACTGGTGGTCCCCCCCCCCCCCGGTAAATGCTGCCGTAAACGTGTCCACAGCTGCTGTAAATGCATTTATGGCTGCCATAAATATGTCCATGCAATTCCAGTGGTGACAGTGGTTAGAGCGAGGGTGGGGGCCAGATGATTTGGTGCCACAGGCCGTAGGTTGCTGACCCCTGCTTTAATATCTCAACCTGTTTTTTACATTTCTTTTTCTTATATATTTAATTTTGCATTTTAAACTATGCTGAGAATCTATTTCTAGAGCAAAATTTAAAATACAGTACTCTAATAAATGAAGTATATCTGATTGGGTTATCTATGTGTATATTCCCAGTTATATATTAGCTCACAGCAATGTGCATTGAGCCTCATCCGTTTCTGCACATGCATTGTTGTCTACTGAATGACAAATGTGCATTGGCAGAGCAACGCAAACGGCTGCTGAGGAAGAAATTAACACAAAAATGCTGCTAATTTTGGGAACAGGGCTTCTTAACACAGTCTGTGACATTTATAGTCCACCCAGATTGAAGGCATTGCATACCCAACAGTCAAAGCTGCTCTTTTTATTTAAAAATATGGAATCCCACCACTAGGCTTTTTGGCTGGGGAAGATTGGACAGGAACATGGAATCCATTCGTGATGTAACCCCAGCTGTTGTACTGGGTTGGGGGACATACAAACACTGTATCCATTTTATTGTGTGAATTTCCATCCATCTAAGAATGTGTGTGCTCCAGGCATTGTTTCGAAAAGATGCACTAAAACAAACAGCTCATTTTCTCAATGCCATTTCTTTCCTAATAGCTGGGTTTTGTGTGCGTTAATGTTTCTATTGTTTTAATATTCTTGTGGGGGTTTTTCACATTCATATTCTAAGAGATTATTGTTGGTGCCAACTCATTTGATTTAGCATTTACCAAAAGCACTTGTTCAAAAAGTCAGCAGTGGATATTAAATGAGGACTGCCTGCAATGAATTTCTTCTCAACATCTGCAAAGACAATTTTGCCTTTTCTTCTGCCATTTAACTCTGAGTGAGAGATCTTAAGCATACTTAAACAGGATTCATAATATGAAGCTCACACAGAATTATCTCTAAATCAGAGTTGCTGTAAAGCTAAGTAAAATTATCTGCTTAAAAATAAAAAATCTTGCCCAAGAAGTAAAGATATTCTGGTTTAAATGTTACTATAAATCCTTCCTTATATTCACTCTAGTGAAATAAGAGTTTCATCTGGTCTAAAATTATATTTGCTTGTTTTTACATAGCGCCATTAGCACAGGTTTCCTTTATATTAATACTACAACGATGTATTATTTCCTTTCCCTTAACATTTCATAAAGAAATCTTGTCAGTTAGAACAGAGCTTGGAAAGTTATATTTTTGAACTGTAAAGGGTTACCCTTGCTTGAAAGCCAGTCGTTTACAGCCAAAGAGCCAGCGCTGTCTGCATCTGCAGACGTTTCTGTGGACATGTGGCAGGGATGAATAGAAACAGAATGCTGTTTACCTTCCAACCAAAGTGGTACCTATTTATCTACTTGCAATTTCTTGCTTTTGAACTGCTAGGTTGACAGGAGCTGGGACAGAGACAGGAACTCACTCTGTTGTGCAGCACTTGGGTCTTGAACTGCTGACCTGCTGACCTTCCAGTCATCAAGTTCAGCATTTTAACCACTAAGCCACCACAGAGGCGGAGGAGGAGGTCAATTAATTCCCTCCACCTGGCATGGCCACAGTGAACTGACAGATTTGAAAAGTGGCAGATCATCCATCATTTATCTAGTCTCTCCTATCTTCTCCCCCTTGCCCCTCCCTCCCTGTCATACACACAGACTCATTTTCAGTGCAACATGTCACCCCTTCCAACTCCATTTATTCTATGATCCTTTGATTCTATGATTTTTACTTTCAGCTGTGAATTGACAAAACAAGTCCTGCATAAGACAAAACAAGTTGCTGTATGTTTTCCCCACTTCTGGTTGGAAATGAGGAATATTCCTTTGCCCACCTCCTTTAAAAAAAGTTAGAAACATACTGGTTAGTTATACTAGGCTAAGTACAATGACATAAATTGTGGTGGTAAATTGCTGCCAGTTAGCAAGTCCTCATTTTATCCCTAGTGACGCACAAGACACCTGAATTGATGCATAATGAGAGACATAACCAGCAACCTATTAACTATCAGCAATTTATGCTGTAATTTATGCCACAATATTTATTCCATCCTAACTAACCAATTGGATGTTGGTCATAGAATCCCACCATCAGCATGCCCACACTTCTAATTCTATCATGCAGTCAGCTAACAAACTGAGGACATAATAGTGACAAGCTTAGAAACAACAGGCTAACATTCAACAAACCATAATTGTGGGACTTCAACTGTTACTTTTTTCTAAGTGCTATTGTGAACCCAGTTATTACTGTCTTTCCCACCATTCTTTATAAAATGCGAATGGGATACAGCCAAGGATTCCCTAGGTCTCAGAATTTCCTGTATATCTGCTTCATTCAACCAATATAATAACTCAACATTTGAGTAACAAAAATCTAATCCTCCTAATGAATTTTTAAATCTCTGTCAAAATGTTCAGTCGAGATGTAACACAGGTACTGTATTCCATAATGACAAAAGAGGAAAGAAGAAGGTTGAAATAAAACAATTTACAGTAGGACCATTAAGGAAAGCACACTTGATTATAGTTAATAGTCACATTATTGCCCAAACCAAACATAATCATTGTTTGTATCTCCACCTTTATATTTAGTTTAGTTATTTTTCTTCTGAAATGTTCAACAAAGATTTTGAAAAAATAATCTTAGAATTAAATCCTGTTAATTTCAGTGGATTTAGATCTGTTTCCCATCTGAAGAAAATTGGAGAAATTCAGTACAGGTAGGGAAGGAGGGGTATAAGCAGTGGTGGGCACCCAAAAAAAATAGTACCACAATGTGGGCGGAGCCAAAACCATGGGCGGAGCCAATGTCATGACATCATGGCACCATGGGTAGAGCCAACATGATGTCATGGGCGGAGCCAATGTCATGACATCATGGCACCATGGGTAGAGACAACATGATGTCATGGGCGGAGCCAACAACATGGGCAGAGCAAAAGTTAAAAACAAAACAAAAATACACTACACATAAAAATACAAATTAAATACACATTAAATACACATAGAAACACATAAATACAAATTAAAATACACATTACATAGACATAAAAACACATAAAAGCACATTAAAATGCCTGGTGGCACAGCCTAGCCCAGCCCAGCAGTGTGCTGTGGCCTGGCCTGGTGCAATGGCGAGCATCGGCAGTGGTGAGTGCTGAGGGCCACCCCAGCTGCCTCACTCTGCAGCCCAAAATGGCTACTGGTGAGTGTGCATGTGTGAAAATACCAATTGACACATGCACACTGAATACTGGAGGCGCGCATGCGTCAATTGGTATTTTCACGCATGCACACTCACCAGCAGCCATTTTGGGTTGCAGAGTGGGGCAGCTGGTGAGGTGACTGAACCGTTTACCTAAAAAAAAAAATTGCAACCACCCAGGGTGGTCTCCCAGGGAGGTTAGTACCCCCTGGGAGACCATCCAGGATCCATATCACCAGTTCTATAGAACCGGGGCGAACCAGCATATGCCCACCACTGCCCGTCACTATCACCTTGTCCAAGGGATCTGACGGAGGACACTTTGGTGAGTCTTAGTCCCTACCTAACATCATTGACAAATGATGGGCAACACTGCCTAGTTAGACTGCTCAAGCCATTGCACCTCAACAAGGCTCTCACCTAGACAAGTAGACAAGCCTAATTGTGCACAGGTTGAGAGCCAAAGCACACAGTTAAGCAGAGTGAGTGAAACTAGAAGGATAGGGTGGTTAAAATTATAAATAGCAATGCAGAGCTTGTGTTCACTAAAAAAAATTATTAAGATGCTTTTATCAGACATATTCACAGGGGTGTTGTGATGATGAAGTGGAGGGGTGCATTTCTGTATGATGCTCTGAGCCCATTGCAGGAAAAACAGTATAAATGTATCAAGCAAGCAAACAAAACATACCAAGTGTTTAGTGTTCCCATTCTTCTCTTCCTTTAGCTCTTTCCACCCACCTCTGTAAAGACAACATTACAAATGCCATGTTTAAATCTCTATTCTTCTGTGTTGAAGAGCTGGATATCCTCGTCTCATGGCCAGTTCCTCATCTTTGTACAATCCTCTTCACTCAAATGAGATGGCATGTAAAGGGCACAAGGCATGGAGGGCTTTTAGTTATTTCTTATTCCAGCCTTGTTTAAACAAGCAATTCTAGTGAAGAAGGGCACTTACTAGAGTAGCATCTTAGTAGCATTTTTCGGCAAGCTGTACTTGGCTTTTAACTAAGGTCATTTGAAAATGGCCTTCCAACACCCAGCTCTTTTGCTCTTTAATGCTTGCCAATTTAGCCTTGTATTCAAAGTGATTAATTAGTTTGTAGTGATGGTTTATTAGGTAATCTTTCCATCAATCAAAATTCACTGTGATCTCAGGATTGAGCAGGGAACACCAAGTCGTTTTATGAAGCTGGGAAAATGATCTTATCACTGCATACAGAAAAGCTAGGCAGAGAGTGTCATGTGGAAGGCTCAGAAAAGAGTTTTGCTCCCCACCCCCAATAATTATGAGAGAAGAAGACTTTGTTTTTCATTTGCATTGATTTAACCTTTAACATGGTCTGATTGGTAATGACTTTTAGCATTGCTTACCAATTTGTTTAAATGCAGGATCAGATGAGATCTTTAGGATGCTTAAAGCAGGAAAATAGCAAACCAGTTGGATTAGAACAAGTTGTTGCTTAGAACAAGTTGATTAGAACAAGTTGTTGGCAACCAATTCAAATATGAATGATATTGTAAAGCTCACTGCAGGTAATACACTAGTCACATTACTAAACATGCATCTGTGGTACAACTGGGAAAACTCTTTGTAACATGACAAGTAACTCATTAATTAGAGGTAGTTCACACAGATGAATTACACATTGGTGGTAGTAGTTGTGTGCCCCTTGTTTTTAAAAGGCCTTATACCAGGGTTTCTAGAGCTCCAAAATTAGAAGTAGATAAATAAGTACTGCTTCAGTGGGAAAGGTAACAGTGTTCTGTGCACTTTTGCATCTAATCGTGCCTGCCATGTAATCATGGAAACATCTGCAGACACAGATGTACACCAACCTCAGTGTTGGACACGACTGGCTTTCGAGCAAGGGAGACCTTTACCTTTACTTTATACGTGGAAATATTCCTACTCTTAAGCCATCCCAGAACAGGGTTTTTAGTATTTTGGCCCTGCTGGCTGGGGTACTCCTGGAACTGTAGTGCAATAGAGTAACTTTCATCTTTCTGGAAAAGGCCAAAATGGTAATAATGCTCCAGGATGAGGTGTGGTCCAACCTGAAGCAGAGAAAAAGATGGTAGGTCCTCCCCCAGTCCTCGCACAGAAACTGCCTGGGCTGGGAGTTCACTCAAACACTGGTAATGAGGGATCATCTGTCTTTGCAACTGAGATGGGAACCAGTGTTCCTGTTGTCTGTTTGTGCTGCAATCTGATTTACAAAAGGAAAGGGACAGAAGAGATGCTTTTTCAGGCAAGAACAATCCCTGTGTGAAACACAATGGCATGTCAGTGTATAGGTAAAAGTAATGATCATCCTTACTTGAAAGCCAGTTGTATCCAACTCTAGAGTTCAGTGCCCATCTCTGTTTATAGCCAAAGAGCCAGCGCTGTCTGTGTCTGCAGACGTTTCTGTGGACAAGTGGCAGGCATGACTAGACACCAGAGTGCACGGAATGCTATTACCTTCCCACTGAAGTGGTCTCTATTTATCTACTTGCAATTTCTTGTTTTCAAACTGCTAGGTTGACAGGAGTTGGGATAGAGATGGGAGCTCACTCTGTCATGCAGTGCCCAGGTCTCGAACTGCTGACCTGCTGACCTTCCAGTCATCATGTTCAGCGTCTTAACCACTAAGCCACCACAGTTCCTTGTCAGTGTATAAGATATTGATTAATATGCTAAAATGCTATGTATGCTGAGTGTCTTTTAAAAATTCTACAGATCATTTAATCATGCAAGATTCTACAGAGGCTACCCCATCAGTATTCATGGGCACTTAATTAAAAAGTGCCAGAAACTGGAAACCCACACCAATTTCATTTGTTGTACACATGTTATGTCTGAATACTTCCAAAAATGCCACCCCTACACTTGGGATTATTTGAAAAATTATACCCTATCTCACTACACAGCTTTAGTGCCTTTAGCAGCTTCATATACCACACACAGGCCTTCACTAGTGTCTCTTTTTCTTCCATAGGATCTCATTCCTGGGGGAAAGTATCACCTGTTACATTTCTGCCTGTCATGAACCTGTTGAGAAGCACAGCAAGCCCATCCTGCCCCTAAATGAAGATAGAAAATCTAAATATTTTCAACAATCTTGTTCTTTAGAGCAGGTTTGCAGCAAAAGAAGCAAGGTTCCCCAGTGAGAAATATGTAGCTTCTGGTGTGAGCCAGGGAATCAGCACGTTATCAGAAAATTCAGGATGCAAAGAAAGGGAAAAGGAAGAAAATACAGAATCAAGTGACCTACTGCTCGTATTGAAGAAGGGCTAGTCTAATAAAAACCAAATTCATTTTGTTTAGATTCCATTGAAAAGATATACCCACGCACAGTGTGTTGTCTGTCTGCAGGAGACGAGACTATTCTTTGGAGTGCCTGTAGTAGATGGATGGTATGTATGGCAATCTAACTGCAACATCCTGCCTGAATATGAACAACAGATTTGTCAGTGTGTGACAGGCTGACAGCACAGCTCCCAGCTGCTTGTCCACTGTTGTTAAATCAGTACCTTGTCTAAGTGTTCAGCAAAGAGGCAATTTGCTTCCTCCATTCGTACAGGCAGGTTGCCAGTTAAAACAAGTAATGTCTTTAGGCTGCAGTGCCATAATGCATTGCAACGATGCAATTTAAACCTTTGTGTGCTCCTTAGGCAAGACAGCAGCCACAGCCGAAGTTCAAGCTTCTTTCTTCAAAACAACAAAGACAAGTCTAAATGAGATCAATGAAAGGCAACTGTGAGAATTCAAAAACAGTGATTTAACTAATAGAGGAGATAAAGTACAGTTTGGCCTGGAACCGGGATGAAAAAACTGTCAGGCATATTAGTAAAGGGCAAGTTGCATTTTTGTGCATCATGTGTTATGTATGAAAAATACTTCTAGGCTGAAATGTGCTATGCTTGGTCTAAAGACAGCACATCATGTAAAGAGCAATGCAGATCATGCTCTACTGTTACATTTGTGCTAGCACAAATTTGCTTGTCCACGCGTGTAGTCTGAGATGAGATATAAAACACCTTCCTTTTTTTAGTGTTTTCCCTCTCTTCCTTCCAGAAATGTGAATTTATTTTCCAAAATCCCTCTCACTTTCAGTATTCTTTGTTTCCCTTCAATAATGACATTCTTTTGTAGAATCAGGTTGGTTGTGCTCTTATGTCCAATGATGTTGTTATGTCAGAGATGACATTCTAACACTGTCTCATTCCCAATGACATCCTCTATTGGTTGGGATCATCCATGTATTCAACATACAGTACAAAAATCTGATAGAGAGGAGGTGGTAGAGAAGTAGCTGCCAAAGGAAACAATAGCATGATAATGCAAATATTCATTAAAATCTGCACATTTTAAGTCTGTTCATTTCTGCAGGAAAAATGTAAGCAGGAACCAAATTGAAACTAATAAATATTTAGCTCTGCATTAAATCCTCGATTGATCTGTTCCTTCTGTCCCCCCTTTCAAAGACCCCAGACTCCTATGCACTATTCAGATTCAGAATGTAAAAAGTCCTGAAAATTGCTAAGAACAGGGAAGGTTTAAACATATAAATAGCAAGGAGTTAATTAAACTAGTTAAGCAAGTCCAAGAGTGATAAAACTCCAGGTAGCTGAATGGAGTTGCAACTCACCTTTGACATAAAGGTCAGGAATTGGGGAACTAAGAGAAATTTAACTGGCTGGTTAGCTTTGTAGTTTAGGTATCTGGCTCCCAGAGATTGGGAGTTCAATTCTTTACTGTGCTTCCAAGGAGAAGAGTCAGCAAATGTGGTCTTGAGCTAGCTGCACAGTCCTACAATGCTACGTAAAAAAGAGAATGAAAATCCACTTCTGTGAATTTACTACCTAGAAAACCCCTAGAAAGGGTTGGCATATGTCAGAATTGACTTGGCAGCACATTATTTTTTAGCTGTCTGTAGGTCAGCGGTTTATGTATCTGGCTACAGAGCCAAAGGTCTGGTTCTATACTGTGCCTTCTGGAAGAAAACCCTTTGGCAAGCTACACATGGTAAACTACTTCTGAATATTGTCTACCTAGAAAACCCTGAGAAAGGTCACGATAGACAGAATTAACTTGATGGCACATGATAAATATTATTAAGCAAGATTTACATGGTAGATCACGATATCTTTTTCTTAGCAGTTATGGTCTGCTGAGCCATTAATACATTATAGTTAAGAGTCCCTAAGTTCCCATTTGTATAGCAAACCATGCTGGCTCAGAAGGAGACACTAAAGGCTGCTGAATGAATAACCATCACCATCTTCATTCAGGTTCAGTGCAGATGATAGGATGTGTAACAGCAGACAACATTTTGACATCAGCTCAGTGTTTGGTTAGGCTGTTCTAGCTAGTTGCATTGGAAACAATCATTCTCTAGTGCCACTAGTGAGATCATGTACATACATAACCAGGATCTTACAGTCAATTTATACCTACATAAGGGAAATGGTACAACTTTTAGTAGCAAATAGCAATTAATTAATGAAGTGCTGGTCTTCTTCTGGTCACATGCTTCATTGCACGGCTGGGTGCAAGCCCAAGAATGCATTCAGCGTGTCATTAATGAACAGCTACATGATGTTTACATGATATCTGCCAAAAAAGTATAAATTATGAATAAGATTTTGACCATTAATTTGTATAACATACATTTATTGTCATCTATTTCTCACATTTTTGCTCTGCTTTTTCACTGAAAATTAGTGCTTAGGGCAACATCCATTCTTTTTATATTAAGATAAACAAATGAAAACAAATTTAAGTATGAAATTATAAAATAAAGTAAAGCAAACACTATAAATATTTATTTTATATATGCATAAGTGTCACATTAGCCAGAAAAAAGTTGTATTGCTGCATGGCCAAGACAATCTTCCTTTTCTTGTTCTGTAGTAGTAAGTAAAAGAAAATTAGTAAAAATGCAAACCATAAGTCTGTATGTATATCTTATACCCAGTGATGGGCAGCAGCAGGTTTGCACCAGTTTGCCAGAACCGGTAGTAGCTTTTCCCAGTGTCCCGGAGAACCGGTAGTGGCTTTTGGTAGGAACCACCTCAGGGGCTTACCTTTTCGCTGGGTGTGTGTACCAGTGCTTGGCACGCCTACAGCACATGGCGGCCCTACAGCGCTTGGTGTGCATGCACACCTACGGCACTTGGCGCACCTACAGCGCTTGGCATACATTTAGGCCTATAGCACTTGGTGTGGCTACAGCGCTTGGTGCACATTTGTGCCAACAGCACTCTGCCTGCCGAGCCAAGCAGCCATTTTCTGCTTGGAGTGTGGCAGCACAGAGCATTGGGTGGTCACGCACAGCCACAGAGGAACCGGTGGCTGCTGCTGAGGCCCTCGACAGCCTCCTTGCTGTCCTCCCAAGTGGGGAGGAGGAAGAGCAGCTGCTAGCCTGAAGCTCCCTACAGCCTGCTCCCCAAGGTAAGTGACTCGCCTTTGAGTGTGGGGTGGGTGGGTATATTTTAATGTGTATTTAATGAGTATTTTTTTAATGTGTATTTTTATGTGTTTTATGTGTATTTAATGTACGTTTTTATGTGTTTTTATGTCTATTTAATGTGTATTTAATGTGTATTTATTTTAATGTGTATTTTATGTGTTTTTTGTGTGTTTTTATGTATTTTATGTCT
The DNA here is from genome assembly GCA_030440675.1 of Furcifer pardalis. Lineage (NCBI taxonomy): Eukaryota > Metazoa > Chordata > Lepidosauria > Squamata > Chamaeleonidae > Furcifer > Furcifer pardalis. Next base: position 138,640,472 of record CP126890.1, read on the forward strand.
ATCTAATTTGTATTTTATGTGTACTTATTTTAATGTTTTTTTTAACTTTGGCTGCACCCACAACATTGGTGTCACCCATGACATCATGATGTTGGCTTCACCCATGATGTCATGATGTTAGCTCCACCCATGATACTGGCTCCACCCACAGTGTGGTAGTAAAATTTTTGGCTGCCCACCACTGATTAGATTGGATGGACAGAGTACCAGAAGAATTATGGACAGAGGTTCAGGACATCATACAGGAGGCAGCAAGTAAAACCATACCAAAAGAAAAGAGGTGTAAGAAAGCAAAGTGGCTGTCTGATGAGTTGAAAAGTGCCAAAATGAAGCCATCTTGTGGTGAGTTCATTCTGTAGTTCCTTCCATTTGACCTAGTGTGAGAAAGATTAGCCAGAATAAGCTTTAAGCTCTGGCTTAAAAACTCTGGTTGATTTGTGTTTGAGGTGGGTGGGTGGGTAATAAAGTGGGTGGGTGTATTTTAATGTATTTTTTATTTAATTTATTTAATTTATTTATGGGTTTGTGTTGTGGGTGGGTGGGTGGGTTGAGAGGTGTGAGTGTGTGGTTATTATTATTATTATTATTATTATTATTATTATTATTATTATTATTATTATTATTATTATTATTATTATTATTATTATTATTATTATTATTATTATTGGCCCTGCCCACAACATCATGATGTCATGACGTCGGCTCCGTCCATGACATCATGATGTCATGATGTTAGCTTCGCCCACACTGTGATGACATCACGGTGGGGTAGTAAAAATTTTGACATCTCACCACTGGGAAGAAGTAGAAGCAGTGACAGACTTTACATCACTGTAGATGGTGATTGCAGCCATGAAATAAATAGGTGGCTAATTCTTGGAAGAAAAACTATGAGAAACCTGGGAAACATAGTTAAAAGTAGAGACATCCCCTTACAAACAAAAGTCCTCATAGTCAAAGCAATGGTATTTCTGGTAGCAATGTATGGTCATGAGAGCTGGACCACAAGGAAGGCTGAGTGCAGAAGAAGAGACACCTTTGAAATGTGGTGTTGGAAGAGAATTTTAAGAGTACCCTGGACAGCAAAGAGAACAAATAGGTTGATCTTAAAAGAAGTCAACCCTGATTGCTCCCTGGAAGGTCAAATATTGAAGATGAAGCTAAAGTACTTTGGACATCAAATGAGAATAGAGGATTCACTTGAGACAGCTTTGATGTTGGGAAAGGTTGAGGGCAAAAGAACAAGGGGGCAGTAGAGAACAAGATGGCTAGATAGTATTGTTTACGCAATGAGCACAAAGCTGAGTGGGTTGATGAGTATGGTAGAGAATAGGGATGCCTGGCATGAATGGTCCATGAGGTCACAAAGGGTCAAACTTGACTATGTGACTGAACAACAACAATAAGTCACAACTAGAATTGATTCTACAGTATTTGAATCAATGGAACTTACAGAAGAGTTGGACTCACCAAAGCCTTCCTGATTTAATGGCCCTACTCTAGTGAAACTTACTACACTAAGCAACAGGATTTCTGTGAGTATCTCAAAGCCAATAGTAATTGCAGCAGCCACACTGCGGGGGGGGGGGGGTGGAGCTAAAGTCCAAGAGATGGATTTTTCTGAGTCCTACTGATACCACATGTTCTACTACTGTACTAACTGTTGTAGCTATTGCCATTTTGGTGTAGTGGGGGTTTGTTAATGCCACGGATGTTTCTTTCTCATATTTCCAAAGCTCCCTACCCCACTTTGCCACTGTTTTCCCTCCCTTCCTCTATCCTTGCTGCTCAGACTAGAAAGAAGGGAGAGAAATTATTTATTGTGTGCCTGTTGAAAATGAAAGGCTTTTACATTTTAATGAGCACTAAATAGGAGCGAGGAAATATTGTTCATTAGCTGTAATCTGTGGAATTGCTTGAGCGAACTTCCTTTGGAGGCCGCTTTAAACGGTTCACTCAAGTAAAGCAGTTTGTATGGTAATTAAGGGAGCATTTTTCTGTCAACATCTGTGCTACTATTTATAATGCTGAAGGTATCTTATTACTCTACTAGAGAAGCATTAAGTGAGAAGGGCTTGGCCAGTTTATATTCTCTTTTTTAAATATTATTGTTTTTGTTGTACATTATACCACTCTTGCCTGTTTTTCTAATCGTTGGGAGAAGGATCAGGTTCTTACCACTAGGTCCCGACTGAACAACATCATTCGCTGATATCTTTTAATTAATTACTTTGCTCAGTAGCCAGACAAGTGAATACAGGCTGCTTAGTAACATTAGAGACCAGTCTATCAACATATATCCATTTCCTTTTTTAATTCTTTAATAAATAGACAGAGACCAGTGGTCAGATTTATGATAGTTCCCTTTAGAATTAGTAGTGTATATATAGTCCTTGTCTTCTTGTCTTCTATAGCTAATCATTGGATGTAACTGTCATAGTTTCCTGGACTAAATGAGTGGTAGTGAAAGACAGAGCTTTCTTAAGAGGAATGACAGCAGTTAATTCCTATACACACATTTTTTTTTCCTGTCATAAGTAGTATTATACTGGTCTGTGGTATAAGAACTTGACTGAAGTATATTTAAGCACTTAAATACAGAATGAGTCAGTTCACAACAAAATAAACTGCTTTGGGTTCTATTTCCCTCTCCTACTGTCAAGCTTACAGTATTTCTTATGTGAAGTGGTATGCCATTCTGCCTAACAATAGGACAGTTTCTTCCAACTATAAACCTCTAAGTTTTGAGCTGAACAGATGTGTCTGTGCTTCTTCACATTGCTCAGTAGTAGCAGTAGCAGCAGTAGTAGTAGACAAACAATGAGCACAAAAAGAGTACACTAGTACCCCGAATAACGTTATGACTTGGTTCCACAAGTCCCGTCGTTATTCGGGTTTTAACGTTGGGCGATACATTGAACACACAATGTTAAAAAAAGCCCTGTTTCCCTGGAGGCTGCAGGAAGCGAGAACATCGGGATTTGAATCCTGACATTTTGCCTTGCTGCTGCCTCCAGGGAGGTGGGAGAACTTTGGAAACAGCTTGGAGCGGGTTTCCCCACCTCCCTGGACCCGGCGGGGGGGTCAGAGACCCCAAAATTGGTAAAAAAAACGTCCGTTTTTTTTACCAATTTTGGGGTTTCTGACCCCCCCGCTGGGTCCAGGGAGGTGTGGGGACCCGATCCAAGGTGTTTCTGCGCTTCCCCGACGTCCTGAGCCAGTGCAGCAAGCCAGAATGTCAGATTTCGAATCCCGATGTTCTGGCTTCCTGCACTGGCTCAGGACGTCGGGGAAGCCCAGAAACACCTTGGATCGGGTCCCCACACCTCCCTGGACCCGGCGGGGGGGTCAGAGCCCCCAAAATTGGTAAAAAAATAGGACGTTTTTTTTACCAATTTTGGGGTCTCTGACCCCCCCGCCGGGTCCAGGGAGGTGGGCAGACACGATCCAAGCTTTTTCTGGGCTTCCCCGATGTCCTGAGCCAGTGCAGCGACCCAGAATGTCAGGATTCGAATCCCGACATTCTGGCTTCCTGCAGCATAAAAGAGGGTGGGGGAAGTTCAAAATTAGCGCGCATCGGGTCTCCCGACCTCCCTAGAGCTGATGTGCGCTAATTTTGAACTTCCCCCACCCTCTTTTATGATGCAGGAAGCGAGAACGTCGGGATTCGAATCCTGACATTCTGGCTTCCTGCACTGGCTCAGGACGTCGGGGAAGCCCAGAAACACCTTGGATCGGGTCCCCACACCTCCCTGGACCCGGCGGGGGGGTCAGAGCCCCCAAAATTGGTAAAAAAAAGTCCGTTTTTTTTTTACCAAATTTGGGGGCTCTGACCCCCCCCCGCCGGGTCCAGGGAGGTGTGGGGACCCGATCCAAGGTGTTTCTGCGCTTCCCCGACGTCCTGAGCCAGTGCAGGAAGCCAGAACATCGGGATTCGAAATCTGACATTCTGGCTTGCTGCACTGGCTCAGGACGTCGGGGAAGCCCAGAAACACCTTGGATCGGGTCCCCACAACTCCCTGGACCCAGCGGGGGGGGGGGGGGTCAGAGCCCCCAAAATTGGTAAAAAAAAACGGACTTTTTTTTACCAATTTTGGGGGCTCTGACCCCCCCGCCGGGTCCAGGGAGGTGTGGGGACCCGATCCAAGGTGTTTCTGGGCTTCCCCGACGTCCTGAGCCAGTGCAGGAAGCCAGAACATCGGGATTCGAAATCTGACATTCTGGCTTCCTGCACTGGCTCAGGACGTCGGGGAAGCCCAGAAACACCTCCAGAGAGATCAGAGGACCCGATCTACAGCTGCAGGGTGGCTGGGGAAGCTGACGGGGACTCCCTGTCGGCTTCCCTAGCCACCCGCCCATGCCTCCGCAGCTGTGGGGTGGCTGGGTAAGCCGATGGGGGAGCCCCCCGTCAGCTTTCCAGCCACCCCACCCCTGCCTCCGTAGCTGCAGGGTGGCTGAGAAGCTGAACGGAGAACCCCGTTCAGCTTTCCACCCACCCTGCTGCTAAGAACGACTGTTTCGTGTAACGTTAAAATCGCGTTACTCGATACAAGATGTTTCCGAAAATCTTGTAACGTTATGCGGATTTAACGATATACGGTACTCGCGTTATACGGGGTATTACTGTACAGTACAATAATCTTCCAAGAGAGCAGGACACATAATAATGGGAGCAAGTTACAGGAAGTCAGATTTTGGTTGAATATCAAGAAAAATCTCCTAACTGTTAGAGCGGTATGGCAATGGAACCAATTACCTTAGAGTGTAGTGAATGCAACACTGGAGGAATTCAAGAGAAAATTAGTTAACCATCTGTCACCCTTCTCCTTTAACACTTGGTGTTGGTGAAGACCATGCTGCATCAATATTACTTTCTTACAGAGGCGTAGCTACCGCCGTATCAGCCGTATCAATTATACGGGGCCCCCGGGCTACGGGGGCCCCCAACGGCAAAAAATAAAATTTAAAATAAAAAAGAGCAAAAATTTACTGCGCATGCGCAGAAACTCAATCTGATGCATTGCGCATGCATCAGATTGAGTTTCTGCGCATGCGCACTTTATTGGAGCCATTTTTGGCTCCAATTTTTTAAAAAAAGCTGGAGTCGGAGAGTCGGAGTTGGAGCCGCAGCTTTTAAGCGCGGCTCCGATGGCGGCCGTCAGAGGGCCGAGGTGCAGCGCGCGGAGCCGTAGCTGAGCTGGCGAAGGCAAGGGGCGGCTCGGCTGTGGAAGGCGAGGCGAGCGGGCGCAGCGAGGCAGCCCCGACTCCGAGCCCGAGGCCCTCCCCCCGGTCGCCGCGGGGGCTCCCTGCCTGGCTGCGCCAGCCCGGGGGGCGCTCTCCACCTCGACGCTGGGGTGGGAGTCCAGCGCTGCAGGACCAGCTCGCGCGCCCCGTCCCCCGCAGGCGGCAGGTGACAGGTCAGCTCCAGGCGCGCTCCAGGTGGCTGCGCCAGCGTCGAGGTGGAGAGCGCCGCCCAGGCTGGCGCAGCCAGGCAGGGAGCCCCCGTGGCGACCGGGGGGAGGGCCTCGGGCTCGGAGTTGGGTCTGCCTCGCTGCGCCCGCTCGCCTTCCACACCCGCCCCTTGCCTTCGCCGTGCGCGGCGAGGGAGCGATCATTCGCGATGGCGGCAGCAGCGGCGGTGACAGCAGAGGCGGCGGCGGTGACAGCAGAGGCGGAGGAAGAAGAGGCCCCAGGATTAAGGTAAGTGAGGTTTTTGTGTTTCGGGTGGGTGGGTGGGTGGGTTGAGGTGTGTGTGGTTGTTGTTTTTTTGCATTTTAATTCTATTTTATTTATTTTATTTTTATTTTGGCCCTGCCCATGACGTCATAACGTTGGCTCCCCCCACGACGTCATGATGTCATGACGTTAGCTCCGCCCCGCATATAAAGGGCCCCCAAACAATTTTTATACGGGGCCCCGCCAAGGTAAGCTACGCTTCTGCTTTCTTAGCAGACATTTTTCTATGCTAACAGACTTTGCTGTTAACTATTCTACCTCTTCCTTTCTATAGCTCCCTTGTTAGCTGCCTTTCCTGCTCTCCAGAGAAAATTGTGTGGAAATCTACACTACACACATAAGGAAATAACAAATGCAATAAATGTAAATAAAGGTATTTTCTTTCTTTTAACCAAGAAGCATCCAGACTGGGTTTTTTTATTGTTATTATTCAGAAGAGCAGGTGAGACTGGGCAAAACCCAACTTGTTTTTCTTTGCATCAAAAACAGAATAAATAAATTTCAAATCCTTTCAACCTGAAGTAACTATTTCCAGGATCGATTAAGCATAGGAAACTTGTCTTTCCCCAGTTTTCTCTGCCTCATTTTTAATTTCTTCTTACCATTTCTTCTGACCACAAATATTTCATATTTTCTGCCATTTTGCTAGAAAGCCACAAGACCTGAACTCTTTTGGGGTGGAATAGCTGGCAGCATGCCTGAGTGTAAGAGGCAAACTGATCATTCCTGCCATTGGCTTAATTCTTTACTATACAAAGGACTCATTTCATTTGTGAGCCATCCACTTCACTCAAAAGTATATGCATAGAGCCATAGAGGCAATTCATCAGGATTTTTTTAAATCAGTGGTGTTTTGATATTTTAATTCTTTATAAATTTTCAATAAAAATGAAACAATAAAAAAAACAGACATACAATACAAAAAAATTTCACAAGAGTACTACACTTGATATTCATTGAGTACAAAGAATAGAAAACTATAACACATTTTTCGACTTTTATGTCACCTCTCTTCAACCAATAATTCTAATACAGTAAAACCTCATATAACACTAAAACCTAGTTCCACAAGTCTTGGTGTTATATGATTTTTAGTGTTATCTGATGCATGTTAAAATCCTATGGGATCCATAGAGATACATTGTAACCACACAGGCTTTAGCGGTTGTTATCTGAAGCATCCCATAGGATCTTAATGTTATCTTCCCCCCAGATTCCTTAATGTTATGCGATTTTAGTGTTATTCGATACTAATGTTATATGAGGTATTACTGTACCTCTATTATCTCTACAACATACATTCTTCATTACCTAATTCACCTCTGTGCTATATACAATGTCCAGGAGGGTTATATCCATTTATCAGTGGTGTTTTGAAAGGCCTTTTAAACTTTTTATTCCTTGCTGATAACACAGCACTGCTACACAACACCAGCACTTCGCAGGGTATATTTCAGCGGTTCATTAATACTTGTCATGGATGTGCAGCCGCACACATTTAGCTGCCTGAGGTGTGTATTAATGGACCACTAAAATGTGCCCAGGAGTGTCTTAAAGCTGTTACAATATGGCTTTGCAAGTTTAAATTCTATTTTCGTATGTGTGGTTTTTTTCCTAAGGAAAAAAAGCCCTTTGCAAAATGCATGGGTTTTCTTCCTTGTTTTATGAATGTGAATTAATGGTAAAGAAAAACAATTAACTAGGGATTTCAAACACTTAACTCCAGAGTGAGATGGAGAGTTTTGAATAGGAATTTTTCAGGCAGCTTTGCTCAGTTTGAAGTATTTTGCAGAAGACTCATGAAATTCTTGCAAACCCTAAATAACTGACTGGGATGATTTATTTATTTGGTTCATTTGGATCCTTATGAACCTCTTTTGAAAGTACAAGTATTCATTCTGTCATGCAGCATTCAAGTCTCAAACTGCTGACCTGCTGCTAAGTTCACAGCTCCTTGGGACAAGAATAGAAAATATTTAATTTCTGAAGAATGGTCCCAGTTGATATCATCAGCCTTATGTGGCATAATTTACATGAACAAGATTTCAACCCAAATGTTTATTGTTTTAATATTATAATTTATAGTATTGGAACACTTTGTAAGTGACCTTGGGTCTTTTTGTTGGAAGGTAGGCAGAACACAAATAGAGTAAAATAAAACAGAATAATAAAATAATGTTTCCATCATCTTGTAAAGTTACTTGTGAGAACAGTGTGCTCTAAATGACAGGTTAAAAATCTTTAACATAATGTAACTGTAGAAATGGTTAATATGTCACAATGTCTGTCTTGCATCCACTTAATAAAAATTTGCAATTCAAAAGGGAGAAGCTCCACAACTAATCTGAATAACAGGTGTTGCCAGTTGTAAAAAACCACATTGATTTATATACTTATCTGTTATGCTAAATCATTCTGTACCGCTGTACCTGATGTGTATAAATTGATGCCATGAAGCCTCACTCTTATGATCTGATGATGTGGACTAGATCCAGGAAACTTAACATTAAAGTACAAGATTCAAGAGACCTCATTTTGCATAAAGCCTAGCCGGAGCAACATCACATCTGGAAAGAAAGCCCCTCCTATGTCTACCTGGCTCCAAACCATGGCTGCATAGGTTACTTTTTTGGTCTGGAAATTACCAGGAATGGGATGCTGCCTCCACTTTCACCCCACACAAGTGTGAAATGTACAATAACCACAGCCTTTACAACTGCAAATTACCCAATAAGTGGGGTACACAGAAAGAGCCTCCTCGAAGATTGTGGTATTTTTGTACCACAATTGGGCAAACTCCAGGCAATGGCCAACTTGTGCAAGTTAATCTGTCTCACACTAGGTCAGGTGAAAGGAACTGCTGAATGAATTCACCAAAAGGTGGCTTCATTTTGACAATTTCACAAGACACGGAAGAAGAAGGCCCAATAAGTCATAGTCCCATTGATTACTGAAGCTGTAATATATGTAACAAATATTAACCAAGCTAACTATTCAGACAAAGCTTCAGGGAAGCTGCTGTTATGTTTGCGCATGCCTTGAGATTTATATGCTGATGTCTTTCCCTTGTGTGAGAGAAGAAGAAATACTGTACAAGGTGAGAAATATAAGCTTTGGGGGAAAACTTCAGTAGCCCCTTTAAGTCTTCTTAACACAGTGCATGGCACCAGCATGACTTGAAAGGGCCATGGACCTGTCCCTCATTGTCCAAAGCAGGGCTGCCCAAACTTTTTGGGCTGTGGGCCGGTCATGTGGCTCCGTGGGCCAGTCACGTGGTTCCTCCCACAGGAAGCAGAAGTAAAATGCTCCTTGCAATTTGTTTTGCAACAGGATGAAATAGATTTTAAACAGCCATTTCCTCTGCTTAATGAAAGGCATTTTATAAGTAAGCCTCAAGATAGGCTGTTCATCTTAAGTTGTGCAATTAGACAGGTGGGCAAAGGCCAAGAGCTTTTAGAAACATAAGGGGTTCAGGAAAGGAAACAGGGAGTCCAAAATAGCTTGTGGGAATCTTTGGGAAAGAAAGAATATATGAAAAATAAGATGGAGCAGAAATGGGGAGACAAAAAGACCGGATGTATCTTGCCCATTACTGTCCATCTTTAATTAGTATAATCAAGAACTAATGGAATCATTAGCAAATGTTTAAGCAACACATGGGAGGGAGCAGAAGGGGGAGAGGAAGTAGGAGTTAGAAGAGAAATGATGTGCTAAAGTACTTTATAGAACTAAGTATTATTTTTAGTATTAATGATAAATACGGGTATGACATCTGTCAGCAAGCTCTAATTATCTCTAAAGCTATTTCAGAAAATGATTGTGTTGCTTTTTAAAGCTCTTCAAAAAGGGGGGAGGAAGTGTACCATAAACTGCTGGTAGAAGAAAAAATTCTGTTAGAATCTGCTAATCAGGCCTATTGCTCTGGAAGAATACAAAAATCTAGCTGCAGACTGCCACAAATTGATTAGTATATGTATTCTGTTCCTGTTCAGGAAAACATCTCCCGCTTGTCCTTAGATTCCCTCCCAATCCTTTCCCTACTCTTCTTCCATCTTTCTATAACTTGGAAACATTACTTTTCTGGGGAACTATAATGCCTCAAATCCCTCAATCAGTGGCCATGCTATCTGGGAGAATTCATAGTTCAAAACTTTGCCTCTACTTACACTTTCCTGATATTGTCTGTCCTCTCCTGTCTCTTCTAGTTCATCTCTGAGAAAAGTTCCTAAAAATAAGAACAACCCCACTGGATCATATCTGCAGGTCTTCTGACTTCCCACAATAGCTAATCAAATGGGTCTAATCCAGAAAAACCATAAGTACTTTCCCACCAAGTTGTTTCCTTTCAGCGGGAAGCTATTTCTGGGCAAGGAAGTTCCTCTTTAATGTGGTGTCAATGGTAATGTGGGATACCTATTGTAGGATACCAAATGATGGACTAGTTTTCAGGAGACCTGGTTCGAATCCTCAGTCATGAAAAGTCACTGAGCATGAATGGAACTGGTAAAGGCATTCCTTTAATCTCTCATGTACCTTGAAAGTCCTATTAAGGTCATTATTAAGTTGGTTCTGACTTGATGAAGCATCATTATCAAAGTGCTGGGCTGGGCTTTTGGGCTCTTTAATCACTGCCTCACATCTATATTTGATTTCTTTCTGCACAACACATTTACATTTTCAGTCAAATTATGCTTCACTAACATATACCGTATTTCTACACTATTGTCATATCATATTATCACATTTTGCCTTTTCTTTGCTATGAATCAGAGTTGTAGAATTCTATCTGTCTGTCTGTCTTTGCAAGTGCATATATTACTATATTTCTTAAGTCTTTGGAAGGCTTATACTACTGAAACTAATAATTTATATACAGTACAGTAATACAGCAGCTTTAGTAATCCTGCTCTATAACATTTTATTATATCAGTTAGAGCAAGGCCTATAATATAGGATTATCAACAATAACGAAAGAATGACATTCCTGCATTCCATTAAAGGTATTTTTCTCTGAGTGAACTCCACAAGAGAACAGAGACACACCAGTGAATAGTTTTTAGTAATAATGGAGTATGATCCAATAAGGCCTGTTTTGCAACTGTATTAACTAATCTAGCAAAACCTTTTGAGGTTAGAACTGACAATGACATTTTGATTCCAAAATTAACACAGTCTAAGAAAAGATATGGAAGGAGTGGATTCAAACCAGAGTGGAAGCAAATGTAAATATTGGCTGCTATCTGGCACGGATGTCATTCACTGCTGTTCATGAATCAAGCAGTAGTTAGATTTATTTAGAACAGATAGTCTTGCATATATTCTTAAGTAAAGTTAAGTACTAAGCATTCACATTCTTAAGAATATATGGGTAGCCGTTCTGTTCATATACTTAAAACACAGAGGTCCAAATATGGATAGTTATTTAACTGTAATTATAATTATGGAGAAATTGATCACTTCTTTGCTTCTGACGTATACAAATCCATATAGAAACCACTGTGTAAAGTTATGAAGGAATGTCTTGCAGACTGGCAAAGTATAGCTCCTCACCCATTTCATTACCGACCAGGTGATGTGCATAATAAAGATGAAGGCCACCCTTGCTCAAAATCCAGTAATATCCAACTCAAGGGGAAGTGATGTGTGGAAGCAAAACTCAGTCCCCAAGTGACTTAGACATACCATAGTTAAAGAAAATCTTCTGCTAACTCTCTTCTTCCCTCTCTCCAAGTCTGGTGAAGTTTGGAGTTAGGGTGTTTGAGTTATCATCCCCCAAATAACTCACTGAATTTCCCCCCAAACCAGCTGGTGGTGGCCTAAGACTTTTGCAATATCATCTTACTATGTATGCCATCTTAAATTGTAGGTCATCTTAAAGGGTTTTTTGGGGGGCTTATGAAGTCATAAAATGTTAGATAAAGAATGCTTCTAGAGTAAAACTCCCATAATTCCTAAGCCAGCATTTATTTTGGTTGTGCTATCTGGACTGCAATGGCTCAAGTAGTTAAGATGCTGACTGGAAGGTGGCAGGTCAGCAGTTCTACACCTGAGTACTGCAGGATAGAATGAGCTCCCGTCTCTGTCCCAGCTCCTGCCAACCTAGCAGTTGGAAAGCAATAAATTGCAAGTAGAAAAATAGGGACCACTTCGGTGGGAAGGTAACAGCATTCCATGCACTCCGGTGTCTAGTCATGCCTGCCGCATGACCATGGAAGCGTCTGCAGAAGCAGACAGCACTGGCTCTTCGGCTTTGAAACAGAGATGAGCACTAACCCCTAGAATCTGATACAACTGGCTTTCGAGCAAGGGAAACCTTTACTTTACCTTTAGTTTAAGTAGTCCATTCATTAATTCCTAAATAATACAATGAAGCTTGCCTGGTTGGGACATAATGCTTATACAGTGGTGCTCCGTACAATGAATGCATCGTACAAAAACAAACAAACAAACAAACCCTACAATGAAAAGAATTTTGATTTTTTTTCTGCTCTGTATAATTATTTTGTTGTTGTTGTACGATACATTGCTCCCCCCCCCCCGGTTGCTGTGCGCCTGGGTGGTTTAAAAAGGGCAACCCATGCATGCTTGACTCTGTGGGTTTTCACGAGGCGAGGAGTGAATAGGTGGAGTTGTTTGGAGCCATTTTTGAGTGAGATTTTGATTTTTGGATTATTTCTTCTGCATTTTTGGAAGCATTACTTGCATCCTTGTTGCATTCTTTGGATTCTTAGAGTATTCTTTGGCACAGTGGAAATGTAGGCAGAGATTTTGGGTCTGAATGGCTTGGAGGTGGGGAGTTGTTTAAGGGGAGGGCAGTAGGGATTGATATGTTGGGTGCTGGTAAAAATATATATAAAAAATTCCTTTGTCCTGTGTGTTGTTTTGGGGCACTGCTGGGGGGGGGGTATTTTGTCATCCATTTTGGGCCTACTTCTAAAACTGTTATCTTTTAAAATGGAATCCTGTGCATGTGGCTTCATATGGGCACATTGCATGCATCTCTAAGGTGTGGGCTGCAAAGTCTGCCTGTGTTTGTGAGGTCTGGGACCTTGCTCCACATCCCTTAAAAAAATTCCTTTGAGCATTACTACCCTGGTTAGCAAATGGCATGCATATCCATTTACCATTTTAAAAAGCACTTCATAAAGTTTTAAAAAGTTTAAAAATGCTGTATTTCCCCCTCCCCCCTAAAGTCAGGGTTGTTTGGCATGTTTCTGCTATGTAGTTACCCTTTTAAATAATCATTTCTTAAAGTTTTTAAAGGTTCCAGTATGTTTCCTTGGCTTTCCCCTGAAGTCTGTGCTGGTTGCAATGTATCTCTATGGAGTTTTTCACTGTATGATACATTCCATAGGGTTTTTCGTTATACAATACATGTACTGTATTGTACAACGAAAAAAAAAAGTACAACGAAAGACATCGTGGAACCAAACTTTTTCGTTATACAGTGTATTACTGTACATATGTCAGTATTCTCTTCATAAGCATGCCCTCTCCTCCCTCAAGAAGGACAGTGGGAAATTCAGCTTTTGGTTTCAACTAACCATTCTCTATTTTTGTCTGTTTCAGGAACTCTGTAATTAGTTTTAACTGTGGTTTATTCCAAAGAGACCAGAATTTATTTTTTTTATTTTTTTTAAAAACCATGGTTAGATCCATGCGGCAAGTATTTGAAACAAATCACCTAATTTGAATGAAATCACTAGAAATAGGAGCGGCATTTGATCCCCTTCTCATGGACAAACTAGAGCCATTTTGAAGTTTTAAAATGGGGAACATGGGAACTACCTAAAATGACATTATGAGGAAGGAAATATGGGCATCTGAAGACCTTTAGATGACAAGATTGGAATACCAGGATCACCAGATTCTGCCAGAGGATTTGAGACCTCCAACCCTTGTTTAATTTAATTAATTAAATTTTAGACTTATACCTGCCCCACTTGCATCAGCGACTCTGGACAGCTTACAGAAATGCAAAATACAGTTACACAATCATAATAACATCAGTAACCAAATATTGTACAACATAAACACAGTAATACAGTCCATACAATTCAATACAATATGTCTAAATCTTCTCTCGCCCCACCAGTTTAGTGCTAAGCTAGAGTACATTTGAGATACAGGCTGAAATCCTGGTTTTTTGGCATAGTATATTACACTAGAGTAGGCCCACTGATTCAGTGGAGAATTAATGAAGCAGCTCTCCCATAAGTTCTATTGATCCAAATGGATCTACTCTAACCAGTTTACTATCTTAAAGTTGCAATTAGAGTAGACATATCTGAATCAATGGAACTTAAAGGAGTTGATTTGCTAAATCCCCTGATTCAGCCATATTTTTAGAGGAATACAGTGAAGAACCTATAAAAGACTTTCTTTCCTCTGTGTTATAACATTTAGCAGTTGGATCATTTAAGCTGAGTGCCCTCTGTACAGTCATTTCCTTACAAAAGCACACAAATGCATCCTTGTTGAGAGAGACTCTGTGGTAACCTGCTTATTTTGCTCCTATGCATACACATTTGAATTTCAAACATGTGAGGCACCCTGGCCGGATGACAAAATATATTCATCTTATTAAGACCTGATTAGTTTCCAGCTTCAACCCTCTAAACACTTACATAATCCAATCCTGAGGTGGAATCTTTTAAGTACACTTGGGGAAAAAGGGGGAAGATATTTCTAAAAATTATTCCAGGGGATTTAAAACAGAGATGGACAGATGTGCAAAGAAATAGAAAAGAATGAGATTGTATTGACTTTAAAAATATTTTTAAAAATTTCTGTAAGCATGTTTATTGGCATACAAATGAGGTAATGACATAAGCCAGAAAATGAGGAAAGGAACACAATCCAAAAGGGAAGCATGGTTGACACGCCAGTTATAAAGCCTTTTTAAAATGTGGTTGCTTCTAAAATTACACTGTTAGCATTAACTACTTTGCTAAATGTAATTTCAGAGCAGCTTGGCTATGCTGGGACCAATAATGTTTCAGCAGATGTTAACAGTGAGGGAGTTTAAAGATTACAGGGTTTCATGGGTGTAGTAAAGCTGCAGTGGGAACAGAAATATTACCGTAGCTGTTATGTTCTGAGTGCACCACATTCACTGACAAGTAATACATGAATGATAGCGAGGGCCAAGGGAACAGAACTTTATACTTACTGGTCAGCAGCGTATAAATTCCATAAATTAAACAAAGTTTTATGCATTTTTCATTTCTTTTCAAAGTGATCCTCTCTGAGGACCTTGGTTTCACATTTATTCCAGCTGCAAAGCATAGTTCTATCTAATACAGCGTGCACTCCACCATCTCTTTTGGCTCTTCAAAAGGTATTTCCCCCAAATACATTATTCTACTTTCTCTTCCTATTCTTCTCTTTCTCTATTTGTGGGCTCCAATTAGCCACTTTTTATAGCAGTGATCTCTGACACAGAAAAAGTCATAAAGATCCCATAATATAGAGAATAATAGTTTAATTTTCATCAACCCCCCCTTTTTAAATGGAATCTGAAATGTAGTTAAATAAACATACCGTACATAGAGATTCTGCAGTTTTATATGGCATATCCTCAAATGATATTAAAGCAATTTTAATAGGATTATTTGGTATTGATATTCCCACACTACAAGACACTAATGCAATGGGTTGTTAATGTAAATTGTATCTCTAACTAGCCAACATGAAAAGTCTTCTATTTTCCCACCTCTACGGTCACCTGACATGGTGTTAAAGCTGCTTGTTTTTGGGTCTCTTCTTTTCCTCAGTTCTGCCCTCTCTCTTTCTCTCCACTTTATCATTGTTGCTATTTGCCTTACAACCAAAGCATATTTAGCTAAGAAAAACAATTTTGTTTACCACATGAAACTTATTGTATAGAAATTTTATATTTTTGAAAGAACTGTAAGTAAAGAAACTATTTTGCTATATTTTGTGTGGATAGTTTAATTGCTGCACAAAAACAAGGAGTATAAGGATTGGAGAATTTGCAAAATTCAAGCTAAATCTAACTGTAAAACTGCCCCGCTTTACTGCTGTGTATAAAATACTCAACATGGATATCCTCTATTGTTTTCATTTTTTCATGTATTAGTCCCCCCCCCCCTTTTTTTTTTTTTTACCATGACTCTTTCAGGTCATTTTGTTTCTTTTCCCCATTCATTTTCCTAGCACCAATAGTCCAAAAAAGCCCTAAGAACATGTAGTAGAAAAAAAGCAGAGGCAAGGTGGCAGAGAGTCAATCTTCTGCAAAAGCAGACAACAATACAACCAATAACAACAGAGGCACAGCCAAAGATCCAAGTAGGTCAACACAAGATGTGCGAGAACAGAATTTGTGCGCCCATAGTACAAGCTGCAAAGCACATGGCCAAAAAGTTACAAGTAGATTCTAGCATGGCATTTCTATTCTTCGAGCCTGAGCCAATGTAGCTCATATATGCACACACACACCCCATCATATTTTTCCTTCCACTTCCCACCCAATAGGAACTTATTGATATGCTAGAAGAGAATGTTCTTTCACAACTTGTGGTCCCCTTTTAACTTCAACAGAGAGTGGCTGCTTTCACTCCCATCCCCCAACCCCCTCGCATGCTTACATGATCAAATACATCACAAATAAAACTCTCATTAATTTGCTGCTCCTGCTTCTTTCTCAGGTCTTCCTTTGTCTTCAGTGCAATTCAAAAAGAAGGAAAAAGAGGAAAGAATGAGGGTGGGAAATGGGGGAAGGAGTTGCCATCCAATTCTTTCCTTCCCCACAAGGATCAACTTTCAGGCTGTGAGTCATCACTTCCCATCTGCCCCTCCCCACATACTTTTACTCCTCCTACCCACAATTGACCCTACAGACCAGGATTACCCCTACTGCTTGTTTGTTTGAAACATTTCAGCAACACGTTCATTGTAACACACTTTAAAAGGAACGGGAGAAAACTTTCTTGAGCAGCAAGGGCAAAGAAAAGAAAGAAATGTTGCCATTGTCTTGCCATTTCTGCATGTTGCTTCCCAACTACATCCTGGCTATGGTGCGATAGGAGTTCCTACACCAGCCTTTCCTGGCATCCTCTTGCCTTTCTTCACTCCCCCCCCCCGCCTCAACTCTGGCCCACACCTTCATTTTGAAGAAATGGACAATAAATCCACAAAGCCTAGATTGACAAACATCTGTTAGTTTCAAACGTGCCACAAGCTTTATTTTCATTGCATATCAGAAAATAAAACAAAATAAATAAAATAAAATAAAAATAAAATAAAATAAAAAACACTGTAGCACTTTAAAGACTAACTGTTATATTTTTATTGTTAGTTTTCATGGATCAAGTCCACTTCTTCAGACAAAGAGTGAAACTTACAGGCATGGTTTTTATAACTAAACCACCTATAGTAATACTGTACCACTATACAAGCAACAATTCACCACAGGTGAACAACTGCAAAGGATCTATTTTTAATAAATATTTCAATAGTCAAACTCCAAAGAAAAAGAGTTTTTCCTTCACGATTTCTTGAAAGAAGTTCTTCAATAAGAGGGAAAGCCAAACAGGAAACTGGTTATGACTTCAAAGGAGAAACTTCCTACAGTGTATCCATTCTCACACCAATGTATCTATTCTGGAGTGGAGAGATTCTTTTTTTGAAAGAAAGAAGGTTAGAAAGAAAGTGGGGTTTTTTTAACCTTCATAGAAAATGTTTCTGAAGTCCAATCCAAATTGTATAAGTATCAAAAGAAACATTATTCTGTCCTCTTTCAAGTGCACTTTAGATCTATCAGTTTTTGTTGGATCACTGCCAAACACTCCGCCCCCAGCAGAAATGACATTTCAAAAAGTCACAATTTTCCTCAATATCTTTTTTATGGATTCATGCTTTGGTGTCATTTTCTCCACTTGTTGCATGTGAACTGTATCCACCTCGGGAAGTTGTCATATTCACTTTTTAAATTGGTTACCCCCCTTTTTATGGGGTTTGTGTGACTTCTTTTTAGTCTTTTTTTGTAAAATGCTTCATAGATTATGTTTCTGATGTCCAATTCCAAATCTGAAAGTGTTGCCACAAACGTTAATCTTTCCTCTTTCAAACACACTTTGGATCATCTGAATTGGTTGGGTAATTTTTTCGCTGGACCTCCAACAACCAACATCCCCAGCAAAACTGTCACTTTTCTGACGCTACTTCCGAAAGCGATGACGTCATCACTTTGCATTTTTGGCTTTTGGTTTCTAACAATTCTTAAAGTCACCAAGATGATCTTTCAAATGACATAACCCTTATTTTCATGGGTGCCTTAGTTTTGGTGTTGCAGTTTGGCAAAAGTACTTGTCAAACTACCCAAAACAAAACATAAGACGTTCATCGAATTCACATCAAAACTGGATAACACTAAGACTTGTGGAACCAAGTTTTAGCTTTATCTGAGGTTTTACTGTATTTGAAAACCTGCAGGCAGTGGTGGAATTTAAAAAATTACTACCTTCTCTGTGGGTGTGGTATGGTGGGCATAGTCAGGTGGAAAGCCCTGTGTTGTACCTGAATTAGAACTACAGTGGTACCTCACTTAAAGAGCATAATGCATTCCACAGGATTGCTCTTTAAGCGAAACACCATTGGAAGTGACCAATTGTGACTTCTGCCGGGGGGGGGGGGATTACAAACCCCAGTTTAGTTGTTAAGTAAGTTTTTGGTTGGTTTTAGTTGTTAAATGAGGTGACCATTCAGAGAAAATTCTGCTCTTTATGTGAGTTAGTCTTTAAGTGAGGCGCTCTTTATGCAAGGTTTTACTATACTTTATTTCAAAACTTGGATGGGTGGGTCCAGCCGGAATTCCTGCTACTGGTTCAGGCAAACTGGGGCGAACCTGCTGAATCCCACCACTGGCTGCCGGTTGGAGGAACAAATGCAGAGAAACGAAGGCTGATCATTCTGAGGAGCTACAGAAAGATGAGCTTCATTTCAAGAAGAAATAATCAGGAAGAACAATATGGCATATCCTTAAGAAGTGCAAGGGCAGTGAGCCAGCAAACAAGCTAGAACTGTGGATAGGGGCCCTATTTTTAAAAGATCAGAATATATTGCAACATTGCATCTTCTACAAGTAAGGAATCCCAGTAAATCTGCTGTAAACAAAATTAATTTGTGAAGGGCATTAGTTCCATACAGTTTCGCCTGTTAGCTAGACCATTAAATCAGGTGCCAGGAAATTTCATAAGTTGGTTTTGTGGTCAGATTTCATTGACTTCACTGGTGTTCCCATAAAGTGAGAAGAAGTGACTTCATTCAATAGGGCAACACTCCAGGAGATTGAATTTTATTATTAAGGTTCATAGTACAAACTAATACAATCAGCTCAGAAAATTATTCTGGCTCTAAAGCCAGAGACTATCACTGCAACTCTGATTTAGGATGCAAACCCTGCTCTATCTTTCCTATTCATTTTGGTGAAAGTTCATTTGTGAGAGACTCAAAAAGTCGTATTGAAAAGAATAGAAAACTTGCACAGCAACTTGGAATTTATAAACTGGCAGTGAGGCAGATAGTCAAAAAGCAGCATAACAATTGCAACGAGTTACTTTTTTATCACAAAGATAAAATGGGATTATTTATGTAACAAGCAATCATTTCTACTTCAAAAAGTGATTTCTAAAGAGCATTTTACATCATTTTAAGAGGCCTTTTGTAACCCCCTTTTCAAGTTTTTTTGCAACTCTGAATCCTATCTATTATGGCGAAACTTTAAGAAGATCAAATAGAATACTTTACTTTTTACAAAAAACGCTGTCCAAGCTCTCAGTGGGGTGGGGTCAGAGCTTGGGAAAGTTACTTTCCATGTTACAACTACAGTAATACCTCGGATAACGCTAAGACTTGGTTCCACAAGTCTTGGTGTTATCCGATTTTTAGTGTTATCCGATCCATGTTAAAATCCTATTGGATGTATCGGATAACGTTAAAGCTCCATAGAGATACATTGTAACTGCACAGGCTTTAGCGGTTGTTATCCGATCCATCTAATAGGACCTTAACGTTATTCGATCCAATTCTCCTCCCCAGATTACTTAACGTTATGCGATTTTAGCGTTATCTGAGGTAAACTTTACCTGAGGTATTACTGTACCAGAAACAGAATATGTCATGGTAAAGAATTCTTGCAGAATCAGTTGACTGACTCCTAAATAAAAGACAAGGGTCAAGGTTGAAGCTCAGAAACTATACTCCTTATTTATCTATATTAACATTCTATTATTTGGAATGTATATATCCTGTAGGAGTGATGGGCCATTATTGGACTCCTTTCCCCTGAAGATAGCATGTGTTGCAGTCATCCAGCATCTGGAGAGTCCCAAGTAGGCCACCCTTTCCATGTAGACATTTTACAGCTTCATGATAAAACTGCATCTACTATGAATTTTTTGGAGTTCATATTTCTCTTCTTGTGCTGTGTCCGATTCCAAATATTGGCAGTCATGATGGTGATCAGCCATGAAGACTGACATCCAAATATAATGCCATGGCCTTTCATCTGCCATTCACATCACAGCGTGACACCTGTACCACTGATCCAGTTCCACAGGGCAATTTCTGGTCCTGAGCCCTTTTTGCATGCAAAGTCCTCTTCAGCCCAGGCCAGTATTGATGAAGGTTCTGCCCTCCTTTAAGATGGATTCAAGTGGGATTTACCTTCCAGATTATGCTTACATTTCAACTTGATTTTCAGGGATCTTGTACCTCACTGCTATTTTCCTATTCAACAACATCCTTCAAGTCTGTGTACAGCACAGAAGAGGGAAGACAATGTCATAAGCAAAGTGGGGCGGTGTGCAGACTGGCCCATTAGGCCAAACTTGGCATTTCCCCAGTTTATTATGTTTTATCCTGTCCATTGCTGCCTGTCTCCTTACCAAAGAAGTAGTCTCAAGGCTGCTTCTCTATTGCCTTCCCACTGAATTCCTGGCCTCATCACATTTTGAGTGATTGTAGGAGGAAGAAGATGAGAAGTAAAGCATAGGTCAGTAAAAGCCAAGCCCAGCCTCATATTAGACAAAGAGGAAAGCAGTAATAGAAGTATTTCTAATTTGGAGGTAAGGTATATTTTTTTTTATCCTTGTCTGAGTTGGAGAATGGATACTGTGGATAGGGGAGGTCTTTCTTTCATGTCCTGATCAAACTCTGGACTGCCAAAATGTAGCCACTATCTTGGCTTTGTTGTTGGCCAAAATTAAGCCCTCATACACATTTCTGGCAGTAATTGGCAGACCAATAAATGAGTTGGATTCTGTATTTCTCCACATTCACACATTGTGTTGTTGTCCGCCAGCAGTCCTCACTTAAGCATCTTGGTCTTGCATTTAGGGGCTCAGCCTACTCAGAATCCTACAAGTGATGTAGAGGAGGCTGAGTTCCTCATCTATATCCCCCTTTAATGTTGTTCCTTATCCAGTGAGCAACTTCTTCCATCTTCATATTTGGTTTTGCTCTTGTATATCCACAAAGAATGTTTGTTCTTGTCATAAAGCTCTTCTTGAATCTGAGCCAGAAGACTTGAGGTTCATATCCATTTAGAGCAGTGGGGCCCAAACTTTTTGACATGAATTCAATGAACGTCTTACGTTTCGGTAGGGTGATCTGACAGCGTTTGCCATGTAATGAAAATCGTGTACTTTCGACAAGTTGCCACACCAAAACTAAAGCACTGACGAAACTAATGTTTATGTCGTATGAAAGATCGTCTCAGCGACTTTAAGAAATGGTATGACCCAAAGGTCAAAAATGCAAAGTGATGATGTCATAGCTTCCAAAAGTTGCCTCGGAAAAATGACATTTTTGTCGTGAGGGGGTTGGTTGTCAGTGAGCCAGCGACCAAACCACTCAACTAATCGAAGTGATCCAAAGTGTGTTGGATGGAAAATAAAATAACCTTTTCGGTGATACTATTAAAATTTGGATTGGACTTTGGGAAAATTTTCTATGAAGCTTTTTACAAAAAATCCTGTGACCAACAGCACAAAAACGCTAAAATAAAAGGGAAAAATCCGTTTGAAACCAACCAGGACTACTTCCCGAGGTTGATAGAGTTCATCTGCCTCATGTGAAGAAGAAAGACTCCAGAGCCGTTATCAATCACAAAGATATTGAGGAAAAACGTGCCTTGAAAAAGTGACATTTTAACTGGCAGCTGGCTCACTGACAACCGAATGCTGACTGAAAGACCCAATGGCCGGAAATGGAAAGTGATTATGTCACTGCACTCAGAAGCTGCCTCTCAAAAGTGACAATCAATCTACCAAACATCAATGCCGTCACCATGAAACTGGTGGAGTTGCCATGTATAAAAGAAACAATTGCCTCATGTACAGTCAACTCTACATCGTACCAACAGTCATTACCACACGTATAGATCAATGTACCCAACCGGAAATGGGTGATATGGTACTTGCCTAAGCCATGCTTGGTTCGTTAAAATTCATGATCGGTAACATTTACTTACATCCATCAGCTGAAACAAAATACATCAAGCTACTTCTCTTTTGCAACATGTGTCCATTTAGTAAACCAATTAGTAAAGTAATCAAGGAATTTACCGCTGATATGGACATTCCAATATTCTTAACCGGTGACTTTAACATGAATCCAATGGTGAAAGAAAATGATGTTTGCCTATTGTCATACAGGAAATAAGAATACAAACTGCAGCATTATCCCATTTCGCCAACAACCATTGGAAACACCACCATAGATCTTACCTTTGCAAGGCATCTGAACCCAAATGTAATAGTTTATATCTCATACTTCAGATACCACAGACCTATTATTCACTGCCTATCGTTAGGTGATAATCAATAAATGAATTTTATGAACATAATGTCTTTATTTCCCCCATTTGAAACATCGCCCTTAGCTAATGAATGAAATAAAAGAAATAAATGAACTAATGAGCATAATTCAACACATTGAATTCATGAACTAAATCCTTGACGGTAGTGTCCTTAGACTCTACCTGCCACTTTTATTTTTGCAGGCCAGTCCCACCCCTGACATGTTAGGAAAATTTTCAGAGCCTCCTCTGTTACAAAATCCATGACACTGTAAGGGTAAACATGGTGTGCTGCGGTGATGTCATCCCGAGCGCGCCAGAAGGCTCTCCTAGTGCTGCAGATTCTGAAACAGGAGGCTCTGAAGATTTTCCTAATATGGCAATCAGCTTTGGCAAAGGCTACAGAGGGGATGGGAGTGAGCAAGAGTAGCCAGGACGAAGTGTGATCACCATCACCACTGCTGACATCAGGCAGTGAGGGCGGGTGGAGGGGTGGTCCACAGTGAGCCCGAGTACTCACCATTGGCCGCATTAATGACATGCAGGGGCCCATAGTTTGGGCACCCCTGATTTAGAGGATGTCGAGGGTCATTCTCTTGCTTAGTTCTCTCAGCATCTGCTGCTACTTCTCTCCTTGTCTTAGGTGGAATGATACCAACAAGAGGGTGTATTTTCTCAACTGGTGTGGGTTTGAGGCATTCTATCACTATATACTACACACATGGCTTCATTGACAGCAATGTCAACTTGTTTTGCATGGATGGATGTGCCGGCATCCTTTGGACCAGCATATTCTGCTATGGAGATACTTAGGGCTAAAGCTGATGTACGCACAGTGGCGTAGGCTGGGGGCGGGTTGCCCCAGGCACCACTTACCAGGGGGAGGCAAAAAGTCTCAGCACACAGGAAGCCCTGTGTCAGTACAGCTCGTTCACGCTGCTCTCTCTCTCCAGGCTTTTCTGCTCTTCCTAGGTTGAGTACATGACTGGCTGGAGCCGCCAGGTGGTGACTTAACAAACAGCATGCAGTAGTGAATTTACTCTTTAAAGCATATATGGAATACTGTATAATACTGTATGTTTCTAAAAATGTCCAGAGGTGTGCTCTTGTAGGTGTTTCACTCTTGGCAGCAGCCTAGGTTTTGCTTGATTAAAATGATTTCTAACAAATTTAACAAAATTATCAGTGAAACACTCCAGAATTCATAAAAGTGTTCTCTAAGCTCATTAGTGCAGTCCAGCTGATTACTAGATGGCTAGATCATTGCATCCATAGCCAACCTTTCTGCCCCGACCATATACAGCATATCAGCCTGTTCATCCATTGACATATTAAAAACAAGCACAAATAATTTACATTCATTTCACTATTCAGCATGTTCAATCAGAGAAGAAAATAGAGTTGGGGTTTCAATTTTAGAGAAGGATTAGGTAAAGGTCACCCTTGCTCAAAAGTCAGTCGTATCCAACTCTAGGGTTTGGTGTTCATCTCCACGTATAGCCAAAGAGCCTGTCTGCATCTGCAGATGTTTTCATAATCATGTGACATTCTGTGCATTCTGGTGTCTAGTCATGCCTGCCACATGACCTCAGAAACATCTGCAGAAGCAGACAGCGCTGGCTCTTCGGCTTTGAAACAGAGATGAGCACTGAACCCTAGAGTTGAATACAACAGGCTTTGGAGCAAGGGCAACCTTTGCTTTTACCTAACTAACCATTTGAGGCTGCAGTGGCTTAGTGGTTAAGGCACTGAGCTTAATGCCTGGAAATTGAGCAGGTAACAGTTGGAGTCTAGTCATGCCTGCCACATGACCACGGAAATGTTTGCAAACACAGACAGCCTTGGCTCTTTAGTTATAAATGGAGATGAACACTGACCCCTACAGTCAGATGTAACCTGCTTTTGGGCAAGGGAGACCTTGCATTGGGCGATGGACCCAGTGAGGGCGTTGCTGCACAAGGGAGCTTTGAGGAGGTGGCACCCACAGCAAGCAACTTCATCCACCATGAGGCCAGCTAAAGTCGGTTTACAGGGGCTTTTCGTTATCTACAAGCCCCCTGGGGTGGGTGTATTGGAAGCAGGTGTGGGACATGGTGGAGACCAACCTCCTTAAAAATGAGGATTTTGTTTTTGGGGCACCCTGAGCCCTCCTTCACTCCCAAAAACAGTGGCTTGGGGGGGGCAGCATTTTTTGGGGATGGCAAAATTTGACACCGTCTTCGTCATGGGCACAGGGGGTGGCAAATTTGGCCTCCGCCCCTGGTGGCTGAAACCCATGCTATGCCACTATGTACGCAGCATGGATTTTTGAGTTTTCCATCCATCGTTTGTGAGTTTCCTGATGATGTTCCTCATACTAACTTTGCTTTGGTATTCAGGCAATGCTGCTTAAAATTAGAGTGTCCTGTCAAGCATCACACTGAGATATTTTGATGTTGAACAATGTTGTCATCAGTTCCCTTACCAGGTAACATCCAACTCAACCCTTGCCTCTCAATTTTGGAGGTGGAAAGCACATACAGGTACAGTACTTGAGTTTTCCTTGGATTAGGCTTCAAATGGTTGATGTTGTAATATTGTCCTAATTCTTCAAGTGCTCCAATAAGTTTTCCAGCTACTTCATCAAAGCTTGAATGGCCATTGCTGTGTCATCTGCATAGATGAACAATTTTGTATTTTCAGGAACTCCTTGATAATTTGTCTATATGTGATACAGTATTGGAGACTATACACTTCCTTGGGGCAGTCCATTCTTCTACAACCTCCATCTGCTTTTCTTTCCATTCATAGAAGCTCCAGTTTTGAAGGAAGCTGCGAATGACCCTAATAAGCTTATTATCTTTCATAACATTATTTATTTTATGGAGCAGACTCCTATGATTGACAGTATCATACACTGCAGTTAGGTCAATGAAAGCCACTCCTGTAATTAGCTTTCTTTCAAAGCCATCCTCAGTGTTGCTGAATAAGTTTGAGAATTTGACCACAACATGATATGCCTAAAGCCTGCTTGCTCCATTATCTTTCCATCAATAAATTTGGAAATAAAATTGTGAATCATCTATTCCAGTGCCTTATGAAGGTGGCAAAGGAGTTACACAGGTCAGTAGCTTTACGGTCATATGGG
Source organism: Furcifer pardalis (assembly GCA_030440675.1). Taxonomy (NCBI): domain Eukaryota; kingdom Metazoa; phylum Chordata; class Lepidosauria; order Squamata; family Chamaeleonidae; genus Furcifer; species Furcifer pardalis. Next base: position 138,666,157 of record CP126890.1, read on the forward strand.
TCTTTGCCAGGTTTCAATAAAGCAACAATAAGGGAGGTGAGAGGCAAAGTCTGAGTTGAATGTCTGCCTGTCTGTATCAGTTTAGGTGTGCATGTTAATGCTTCCTTGCTTGACTATGGGAAGATAAATTCTACTTTTGCCACTGCCTTGCCTGTCACCTTAACTCTTAGCTACAATGCTTTCTGCCCCACTCACCCCAAATGGCATCTGGCCTTGCTGGGTAAACTTGACCTCAGCCCAGCTAGTCATACACATCTGGATCCAACTCTTTGTGAGAGGGTTCTCTTGAGAGCTCCCAGTGGGCTGCCTGTTCTCACTCTTCAGGCCCAGGGGAGCTTGATTGAAATGGGGTCTCCCAGGCTCCTAGCCAGCATGGATGTGCCCATTACAGTAGGGAGCTACAGAGGTAGTCGAGGAGTATGCTCATATCTTCTGCACCTCTATTGAGGTGCAATTAAGACTAAAGGAGCCACCTCCTCCCTCCTAGCCCATCACCTAGTGATACCTGATTCCTTAAAAGGATTGTATCCTGGGATTCATACTGTACTTTCAGGGTGCCCAGACAGGATAGGTATGCCCAAGGGGTTAGTACCAGAAACTCACCCCACTAGGAACATGGAGGAAGGGGCAGTTAGGGCTAACTCTATTCCTTTAATAAAGGTTACATAAATGCAAAAATTGAAGAAAAAAGAAAATCTAATCTTTTGAAATATAGATCTACAGACAGTTGCTAAGGATATCATGGGTTGACAATGTGACTAATGTAGAAGTGTTATGCCAGATGGATAAAGAACAAGAACTGTTTAAGACCATTAAATAATTAACATTCCAATAACTTGGGCATATCATGAGAAACAACATAAAAAAGAGAATACTCAAACTCATTATGCAAGAGAAAATCCTTGGCAAGAGAGGCCCTGGACATAGATTAACTTTGTAGCTGAGGAACCTTGAGAGGCTGATGTGAAATGTCTTTTGAAGAACTGTTCCAAAGGAGTGATACTGGTCAGTTAAGAATAGGAAGACTATCACCATGATGATAGCCAATATTTGGAATGGATATGGCACTTGAAGAAGAAATGTAAAATCCAAGCTGGAGCCCATAGAATTATTGTCTGGGGGACTCACTAGCCCTCAAGCCCTCTGGAAGTGGGGCTGTCAAGAGCCATACCCTATTTAGCAAAATGTTGCCATTGCAATAAAAATCAGATGCAACATTTTAAAATAATTTCAGCTCCGTGGACAACAACTGGTAGACTTAAGACAGAATCCTGATGTGATTTTTTTTGTCTCTGTGTACTGAATACACGGAAGTTGTCAACAACTGTTTGAAGCTAATTAACAAAGTGCTCATTGTGTGTCATTGGTTATACTGCTAGGAATGATGAGAGATGCAGCATCTACATAGTCAACCTCTCATTTCAATATCAGGTTGCTAGAAAGAAAATAGAATAGCAGCATTTCCTTTAGTGTCTGTGGTAACAATGGCACACAAAAAGAGAAGAACTCACTGACATATTTTACATTGTGGAAAACCTTTTAGCTTATTGTATCAAATGTCCTTATAAAAGAAAACAACATGGTAAATAAGAAAACATCAGTAGCTGCCCAAAGCTGATTAAGAATGGAGGCACTCTATACAGAAACCTACACAGTAAAATCTTTTTTTTTTAATGTTGATGGCACTATTTCACTGTCTATCATAAAGTTAGCGAAGCAGGCTTTCTCTATCCAGCTCTCCTTTTATTGAGCATAAATCAACCCTGACAGGAAGTTTTATGCCTAAATCCGTTTACTGTCCTTGTTGGTAGTCTTTAAATTAATATTTATAAGCTGAGAGAGGTCTAAAAGGGATTCATCACTAAAACACCTTAAATGCTTCAGTTTGGCTTGAACTGATTTCTCCTCTCTCTCCCACACAGGTTTCTTGATCACTGACATTCCTTAATTACCAGTGACCCAAGCAAACACAGTCTTTGTTCCCTCGTGCTCACAAATCAAGGCCTCTGATGATATTGTGGCTGGGAAAAAGAACAACCAACCAAGCAGGTTCTGCTCCTGTCATATGCTGAACAAAATGGCAGAGGATCAAGGGAAAGAAGGAGATACAAAGAAAGGAATTGTCTAAAAAGTAAGAGAAACAGTTTAGATGGTTGAATCAATTGCATATGCTGGGTTGGGAAATGGATGCATGCAATTGCACTGGACAAACAGATGTATATTACACATCTGAAACGAAATGCAGGCCAGAAAATGCAGGTGCTATAGAGAATTGTTGCCTTGTCTGAAATAAAATCCACATGCTAGCCCACTCAGGTTCTGTGCATCCACTTCTTTTGCATTTCAGTTCTTTCTTGCATCATATCCCCATTCCCAACCACCAAGCTTGTGCAGAAAGACCCATCAAATTAGGAAACTCCTCATACATTGGCATGGAAGCTTACAGGTAAAGGTCACCCTTGCTCAAAAGCCAGTCATATCTGACTCTAGGGTTCAGTGCTCATCTCTGTTTATAGCAAAAGAGCCAGCGCTGTCTGTGTTTGCAGACATTTCCGTGGACATGTGGTAGACATGCCTAGACACTGGAGTGCACAGAACACTGTTTACCTTCCCACTGAAGCGGTCCCTATTTATTTACTTGCAATTTCTTGCTTTCAAACTGCTAGGTTGGCAGGAGCTGGGACAGAGATGGGAGCTCATCCTGTTGTGCAGTGCTCAGGTATCGAGTTCCAAACTTCCAGTCTTCAAGTTCCACATCTTAACCACTTGAGCTACTGCAGTCCCTCATGGAAGCTTATAGCATAATAAAATTGTCATAAAGGTACAACAAGACTCTTTTGCTTTCATCTGATCATTTTTAGGTGTGTGTTTTGCAACTAAAGACTAACAGAGCTGCATCTGGCTAGGCTGTGCTGCTTGCCTAAATCAAATCAATATGATGTATTTCCCACCAAAATGATCAAATCCTTTCTTTGCTCTAAATATTTCTTTCTGCACGAATTGTGTTGACCAAAATAATTCATTTGGTATACAATACAAAATGCAATATGAAACATTATCTTATTCACTCTTATGCAGGCAGCTTACAATACATTAAGATTATTTTGCAGTAAAATAGTCAATGGCTCTGCTCTCTTACATCCTATGAAGTCATTTCTTAATTCCATATGCCCAGACAAACACAAAAAGACAAAAAAAAAAAAAAACACACACACACACCAAAAATGTCCCACTACCTTAAAGGCTGCTCTAGTTCAGGGTGAGCTTTCATGGATACATCCACTTGTTCTGACATTTTCAGACACTTATTTAGAATTCTGACATGCAGCAAACCCAAGTTAATGACAGCTTTACAAACTGCTTTATAATTGTTAGCGCTGCTTAGTACAGTAATACCTCGGATAACATTAAGACTTGGTTCCACAAGTCTTAACGTTATCCGATTTTTAGCCTTATCCGATGCATGCATCGGATAACGTTAAAATCCTATGCAGATGCATCAGATAACATTAACTCCATAGAGATAAACAACACAGACTTCAAGGGAAAGTCAAGGAAACATGCTGAAACCTTTGTCTAAAGGGTAAATACATTTACAAAAGCTTGCTAGACCACTCTGACTAGTTTAGGTGAGCAAAAGCAGACATTTAACTTTGCTGTTTTCAAAGACCTGTTCCCTCTTTTTGCTGACATGTTTTTTTTCATGATGCCATGTTACACCAGGAAAACTAGGTGAGCAGAAGAAAACAAATTTTAGCTTGTGTACTGTGCTGTACTGCACTGACCTTCCAAGATCACCAAGACGTGGAGGGGGGGTACACACTTTCAATATGTCCTAACTCCATTCTAAAAACCAAGTGGGATAGAAGCAAGCCGCAAATGGATGACAACATTTACCATCATGCAGAGTTGCCATATGGAGCCATGTGCACAGGAATCAGTTTTAAAAGCTAACAGCAATGGTGCCCAAACTTTTCAGGCCACGGCTCAGTCACGTGGTTCATGGGTGCCCAAACTACAGCCTGTGCGCCAGATCCAGCTCTGACACCAATTCATCTGACCCATTCCACCCTTGCACTCACAGAAGCTGAGTGAGCTTTTGCTCACCTAAACTAGTTAGACTGGTCTGGCAAGCTTTTGTAATGTGTTATTGTTATTGAGATCTTGCAACCTTGACATAAAGAGAGCAGGCACCCCCTCCCTTTCTCCCAAGACAAACTGGTGAGTCACAGCCATGCCTGTAATTTGAGGCAAACATTTGTATCAGAAATCATTGTTATCTGATGCATCAGATAATGTTAACATAACGTTCTCTGATGCAAATGTTTGCCTCAAATACCCCAACGTTATCCAATGCAAACGTTATCCGAGGTATCACTGTATTTGCAAACTAAAGGATGTTGGTTCCTTTATTGAGTAGGTCCATCTCATGTTAGCTTCTGCTCTTGCTAGGGTTGTTAAACAGAAATGCATTGAGTTTTACATGACTGCAATACCATAAATCACCACAGTGAATAGGCACCAGTTTAAAAGTTGCAACTCTAGATTTTGTTGCATACCAGTCATGTGACTAGGTACATGATGAGGGGTATAAGTGGCAACTCTTATACTAGCAGCAATTCACCATTTCAATTTATGTCATTCCATTTACTCCTGCAAAAATAACCAGTTATTTTCCTTGTCTTTCATGTCAAAAGCATGACAGCCTCAGTTTAGTCATTTTAGCTTCTAATGAAAGTTGAACTTTGATTTGTCTTTTTGACAGTGCATCTCATCTGTCTCCCAGAACCACATTTTCAATAACTGGCCACTGTTCTGTTATATAGCTCCACTCCACAAGAACAATGTTACAAGCAATGATAGCTTGTTACTAATTAAAATGTTCCTTTCTTGATTTGGAGTGTATGCAAGTTTGGACTTAGCTATACAGCACAAATGGAGCAGGCTGGATCACTTAATAGGGCCACTTAAGATCATGTAGCGGCCTGGTTTGCCATTTGATGTGATCTTCACATCCACATAGACTATGTACTTCAAGCAGCAAAATTTGGCACATCACCGTTAAGGAAAAAAAACACATCAATTTCCTTGCCCCCTTGTCTCTCCTTCTTCTGGGAGAAAGGTTTCATTTTTATTTTTTATTTTTATTTTAGATTCCTAATAGGCTTTTAAAAACTTTTGCTTTCTTCCTCTGCTCCTCCACAGATCAGCAGAAGTTTTTAATTTCTCAATATTGTGAAGTGGATAAGCTATCCTCTTTTTAAGCCACTTAACAATATTGGGAAATTGAAAGCAGCAAGCTTTGCTTTGATCCTAGCAAGCACACATGCTGGAAACAAACCAAAATCCCTGACAGGAAACAGAAAGGTGTGGATATGAACAATCTGGATCAGGCTGGTTTACACCAGCACTTACATCATCTGGAAGCTGACAAAAGGAATGAACCAACTTGTCCCCACAGCAGACCAAGCAGGAGGACAAATGCCTGTATCAGTCATTCTTTCTGAAGGATTCATTCATGGAACCATTAAATTATAGCACATGTCTGTGAACTGGAAACCTGAAGACAACTTTGCAAGGACATTTTTAATATCTCTTCCTCAAAGGAAGACTCAAAACTTGAGGTAAGATGTGCTACAATGTAATGACTAAGTCAGTTTCTCTTTCTTATATTGCAAATATCCCCTTGTAATCATCCTCTAACTCCTCATTTATTTATTTCTCACTTGTTCATCTGTAAGCCCTTTGCAACAATTAATCCTCCCCTCTGGCTATATACAAAAGGATGGAATTCTGTGTGATTCTTACAGCCGGTCAGCCTCATTCTCAGAAGCAGCAAGGCTGCTATACATCATGACAGGAGACATTTCTTCCAGTCTAGGAGAAAAGTGAACACTCCATGTCATCTGCACAGCCCAGAGCAAAAGCCCTGAATGTGTCACTAGCTGCCTCAACACACACATGCCTGCATCTGGCATGCTTTTGTTTGACAATATAATAGTCATTGAAGCAGCTCTTTAAGAAACATAAAAGGCAGTTTGTTAGCCTGGTCAGAGATTGAACTGAAAGATGCATTGGTGGCCTACCACTCAGAAAGTCTGCTTCATTGCAACTAGTTCCACAGACTAAATCCCCAATATGATGATTAATGATGAACAGCTCTTAGGAAAAACCACAGGATAAAGAACATTGCAATCCCATGACCAAGTTTTTAAAATCATCATCATCTTAGAACTGTAGAGCTGGAAGGGACCTTGTGGATTGTCAAGTCCAGCCTCTCTCAAAGAGACACAGTGGGGAATCAAACTCCAAACCTCTGCTTCTGCTGCCAGATACCTAAACCACTTAACTACATAGGAACCTCGGTTAACAAATGGCTCGGTTAACATAAAAATTCCATAATAAAAGGAAATCTGTGGAAAATAGTGGCTTGGTTTATAGATTTTTTTTTCTGGAATGGATTAATTGGTTTTCAGTGCATTTTTATGAGAAATTTGGTTAAAGTAATTTTCACTGTAATAAACTTCCTCGAGAACACATTATGTTAACCGAGGTACCAGTATATATCATCACCCACCTCTACAATAGAATTTCCCACAGAGCAGACATGCCTAGCTGTATAACCAATGATGCACAATCAGCACAGAATGCTGTTTAGCTTCCCACTGAAGTGGTACCTATTTATCTACTTGCAATTTCTTGTGTTCAAACTACTAGGCTGGCAGGAGCTGGGACAGAGATGGGAGCTCACTCCATCATGCAGCTTTCAGGTCTTGAACTGCTGACCTGCCGGCCTTCCAGTTGTCAAGTTCAGCATCTTAACCACTAGACATATGTATTTACTCAGTACGCTTCCAGAATGGCCTGGAAAAATTCTGAGGCATGGGAATTGTAATAGGAGATCTTTGCCATTCTCAAATCTCAAAGTCTTCTCAGATTTTTTTCCATATCATGTATCTATTTACCTACGTTTACCTACATTAAACCCTCTGAGCACTTCCCTTGTATGTCTTTGCAGATTCAAGCAAAGGAGACTGGTACATAGGTCCCTTTCTTGGGTTTGTGTTCAAGCACCTTAGTGAGTAGAAAACAACTGGGTGCTTCCTTCTCCCTGTAGGGAAAGCAAAGTTCTTCTTGATGGATATTGCCAGAGTTTCTGTCATTAACACTCTGGTAAAGAAGGTTCCAAAGGTTTGACAAGGATGACAGTATCAAAATGAAAGTGTTCAAAGTGTGCATACTTGGCATTCTCTTAAAACGTGAAACTTGCAGTCAAGCAGTGAGTGGAAATGCAAGTTCCCCATGCACTAGAGAGAGAGGGAAGAGGAAGGGAAGGAGGGAGAGGAACTGGGAATTCTTAATTTGGTGATAAATATTTCCTTCACTGAATTGAATTGAATTGAATTCATTTCAATTGAAATCTTTAATTGATATGCAAAAAGGGACTCTCCTAAGGAATGTCATTTATGTAACACTTTAACTTCCTTCAGACCCTGTAAATTTAAGATGGTTTATACAAAAATTATCTCTGTCTCTCTCTTCTGGGTATACACTGAGGACCTCTCAAAACAAAGCTAAACACAAGGTTGATTAATTTAAATTACAGGAATGTGCATGGTTCTGTTTCAGATATGGCCTCTGTGACAGAACTCTATTGCAGCACTGTAAGGGTAGTACTTTGGAGTAAGGTTGTCCTTGCTCAAAAGTCAGTCATATCTGACTCTAGAGTTCAGTGCTCATATCTGTTTATAGCCAAAGAGCCAGCGCTGTCTATGTCTTCAGACATTTCCATGGACATGTGGCAGGCATGACTAAACTCCAGAGTGCACAGAATGCTATTTACCTTCCCACTGAAATGGTCCCTATTTGTCTACTTGCAATTTCTTGCTTTCAAACTGCTAGGTTGGCAGGAGCTGGGACAGAGAGAGAGGAGCTCACTCCATCATGCAGCACTCGGGTCTCAAATTGCTGACATGCCAACCTTCCAGTCATCAAGTTCAGTGTTTTACCAACTAAGCCCCCACAGTCCCTTCTGTACTTTGGGGTAGCTATCCAAAAATTATCTTTACAGAATGAAAAAAAGAGTCCCAGAACTGGTTTATCAAATGGTGAAGAAGGCAGAGTAATAAATCTTACTGTATAAAGAGGACCCCTCTGATACTCAGATGAAAGAGCAATAAGTGTTGAATAGGCATGTGCACTGTTTTCAGACAAACATGAGATGTTTCTGGAACTAGCAGGGGATTTATTTGCAATAGGAGGCAGCTTTTTTTGAAGGTCAAAAGGAAAGAAAAATGAATTTCCTTCCACCTTCTACTCTGCTAACACTACCCAGCAGGACATAAAAACAGGTGGTTACCCAACTGCAGTTTCTGCCTCCTCAGTATTACTGCTTCTTTAACTGAATATTCACTAGAAATACGAGGGTTTCCAAGGATATAGGACAGGGGTTCCGATTGAAAGATTTATACAATCTGAAGAGAAACCGGATCTGGCCTGTGGTGCCAAATAATCTGCTCCCCCCCCCCCTCACTCCAGCAGCTGCCACTGGAATTGGACACAGACTCATTTACAGCCATCATAAACATTTTTACAGCACACATAAATGAGTCTGTGGCCTTCACAAACACATTTATGACAGCCACAGACTCATTTACGGCAGCCATAAATTGGGGGGGGGGGCAACAACTGGTCCACCCCCTCAACTGTTTGAGGGAGTGTGACCCAGCCCCTGACATGAAAAGGTTGAGAACCACTGATATAGCGTATATTTCACTATCTGAGGTATTAATAAGTTAAAGACATTGATTATAGAATTCATTTTGTGGGTTGGCATTCCAAAGGAAGCTCATCTGATAACCTATTATGTTTTCTGTAATGGTGCAAAATACTTTACCACATACCTTAGTGATTTTCCTCTTGTCTTTCTTTTTATTATTTTCTACTTTTAATTCATTGTCTCTTGTTTTTTTCATTGTATATGTTGTAGCTGTTCAGCAACATTATTTCTGAAAGATAAGGGAAAGATAATAGTATGCCCAGAACAAAAAGAACCCATACACTACACTGTAGGGTAATGTTAAATCTTTAAAGAGTGTTCTTTTTCTAAGTTCTAGTTTAAAAAATATATCATTGTTATCTAGTGATTTCCTTTTACAAACAGGAATTTTTTTAGAAGGGATTTCAGTATATATCTTTTGTAAGCAAAGATATCTGAACTGGCTCCTTCATTGGAAGTTGACCTACAGATGTCTAGGGATTAGAGTGGTTCAACAGACAAATAATTGCCTCTTTACCTCTGAGATCCATGTGGCAACAAAGCCACTGAGTGAAATGGCTGGAGATCATTCAAACAAATATAGTCCTTATTATAAAATTTGTACTGCTCCAACCCTGTATTAAATAGACCCTCCCCCCCATTTCACTATTACAAAGACTCAACTTTAAAAATAAAATAAAATCAACATTTGGGATTGAAATCTAAACTTGATGACAACATATGCATTGCACTGGGTTTTCTGTGTGGTCCTAAAAAAACCCTAGACAAATAATGTGGGACATAGGACAAGTCATTCATCTAGAATGCTATGTTGTTGTTTTTAATTGTCCCCCCATTCGTACTTCAGGCTGCTGCCTCACCTTAGGCTGTATGGAATGAGAAGGTCCAGCTTGTCAAGGCCTATTACTTATTCACAACCCCATCACACCTTTGACATATCTGTCAGTTTTTATACAAGAACTGGAATGAGCAAGGATGTAGAAGTTTCCTTTGATACACTGGAGGGCAGTCCTTTATAACCACACCCTCAAGGCTGACATGTCAGAGTGCAGCTACAATGACAGGACAATGAGAGGAAGGTAGGATTTTTGCCTCAATTGTGCTCTACAACTAACCAGATATGTACTCAGCCTTGCTCATTCCACCACTCTGATCCTTAATTTTATTTTCATGAGGTTGCCTCCCTACAAAAACTGGGCTGAAAAAGAAAGCTCATGTTTAAATGCCAGCACTGGCATGAACATTGATTTGGAATCGCTTCCTCACAAATATGAGAAGCTGCTCACTGGCAACCATAAAGACTTTTTTTTTAACTAGTTCTACTGAGATTTCCTAGCCTGCAAAAGTACAGAAAGAAAGAATATCAAATGGCATGCTACACATGCATGTTGAAAGTCACTGAGGCTAACGCAACTGAAACTGTTTACTTTGAAGATTAATCTATTGTAATATTTTGACAAATGTTATATTTCATCTTTGTATCTTTCAAAAATGCTGGTGACTGGATAGTCCTAATAAGAACTAAGATCAATGTTTTCTAGGTCTGCCTGTACACTGTTACCTGAATTTTAAGATCAAACATCACTGTTTCATTTAATTTGTTTTAATAAAGTTACAACCAGAGAATCACTGTACACACAGGCCAAGGTGTAAAATACCTGGAGAAAACATCGCAACCTTAGAGGGAAAAACCAGAGCTTAATATACAGCAAAATAAAGTTTAATTTATTCGGAGCTTGATATCAAAATCTATCTGAAAACTTTTGCAAAGGGACTTGATTAAAAGTGAAGTCCCATCAGTCACGTATGCAAGAATGTAAGCAATTACAGTCGATTAAAACGCTGATTAAGAACCGGTTTTTCCTCCAAGAGTCCTGATGAGTCACCCAGCTGAGGATCGGCTGGAAACAATGGTGCTAATCTCTCCCTTTATCTATCCTTTGCAAAAGCTCCAGAGATTTCCTAGCCTGCAAAACATAGCAGCAGATATCTGACAGCTCAATGGAGCCCTCACCTCAGATTGACACCAAGAGCCTCCCGCCTTCTACAAACTGAGCCCTACCATTGGAGGAGAATGCCGAAGCCCAGCTCCCCATTGGCTAAAGCGGTCTGGCTTTCTACTATGCGACTAGCCTTTCATTCATTCACAGATTCAGAAAGGAAACAATGTGACAATTTACAGACTGCAAATTGATTGAAAAGGGACACTTTGTATCAGAGCTTGCCTAAAGGAGATTTCCTCATCCAGCAAACAAATACTTTTACAGCATTTCGCCATTAACCTTTGTATTTGTAAAAATGTCAATGTGTAACTTCGGAAATTACTTTTGTACTGTTTAATTAAGAAGTGTAAAGACTCATTTAATTGCCCCCGTTTTAGTAAAACAGCATTTGCAACTGCCATCACTAATCCAGGATTAATTGTCGACCAGTAAAATGTATAAAAATGTTGGGTAATGGGAAAGACTTCAGCTCATTCCTAGAATAGCTGGAATTGGGCTCACGAGGGTGATTTTTGCCAGAACAGGTGAGGTATGGGACTTCTTTCTCATAGAATGGCCACTATGAATTAGAATTCTATTTAATACCAATAAACCAATGTTTGTTCTGATTAAAATCATGCCTCGGTGTCAGTTTTTGGGGTTAATCATTTCTCCACCAGGAAACGGACCAAAACCTAATTTTTCAGGTTACAACACTATTATGCAGTAGTAAAGGGTGTGTGTTACACAGAAAGAAGGCTGTGGATACTTTTTACATTTTTTGAAACACAATCAGGTGTACCCCAGGAAAGAACAACCTTGTTTTGACAGCTAAACTTTCTCACACCATATCTGGACATGAAAGAAGATGAAGCAGTAAAGGGAATGTAGGTTGTAGCCACAATATTACAGGTTCAATTCCTGACATCTCCAGTTTAAAGGAGGAAGGTAAGAGGCGAGAAAAAAGAATTTTTTTGTCTTAGATCTTTAAAAAAATGTGCCAATCAGTGTGTAGCAAATCATGCTGAGCTAAGTAAGGCAAATAATTTAGTCTCATACGAAATAGAACTCTGACCCAATACAAAGAAGATTGTGAGGTTTTTTTAAATTTACACTGGCTTCAAGAATTATGTCAGATGGAAGAAAACATTATAGAGATTATACTTGGGTAGCAGCTAAATACTTACTTTCTGCCTGTGATATATTATGTAGACCAGATCTAGCCTATGGCATCAAAACATCTGACCCACACCCTCACTCTAGCCACCACCACTGCCACTGCCACTGCCTCAATCCTTGTCCCCTCCACTTGGCTTGGCATGCCCCTAACAGCGCTCCGTAGCAGGGCAGATTTTGTAAGGCTTGAACATCAGCCCTGCTATGGATCACCATTAAGGACATGCCAACCCAAGCAGAAAGGACAAGGATTGAGGTGGAGGCGATAGTGGTAGAAGCCAAAGTGGTGACATGCATCTTTCCCAGGGGCCGGGGGGCAGAGAGTGGCTTTCCCAGGGGCTGGGGTGGTAGTGCTTGACTATTATGGGGGATGCTGCTGCATCTCTGGCACTGGTGGATGCATCTCTGGCAGCAACGGGCACATCTATGGCAACGGTGGTCCTCCTCACCTGGCCGGGCTGAAGTCCGAAGGTGGTGAGGACGCATCCTTCCTCAACGGCCCCCTGCAGCCTGGCATGGGGATGGGGCTCAGGAGTATCAGCAGGTGGAACAATTCAGGCACTCCTGGCTGAAGTCCTCTTCGCCCAGCCGTGTCGAAGTTCGAAGGTGGCGGCTCATCCTGCCAAAATGGTCCTTTGTTGCCCAGCGTGGAGGGCAGGGCTTGGGAGCGCGGGCAGCTGGAGCAGTCCAGGCAAACCAATTTTAAAAAATCACATGACCTGAAATCAGATTGGGGAAAAACAATTCCAACACAATTTTTAACAGAAAGGTAAAGGTAAAGGTCGCCCTTGCTGGAAAGTCAGTTGTATCCAACTCTATGGTTCAGTGCTCATCTCTGTTTATAGCAAAAGAGCCAGTGCTGTTTGCATCTGCAGATATAACTGCTCACTTAACTAGAGATTCTCCTTTGACTAAAAAGGTTGAGGTCCTTATGCTAAACTGATGTCAGTTTACAGATTTGTTGTATAACCTGAGGTGTACATAGGTTGGAAAAGAGTATCCAGTAGGTTTGTGTTTTTGTAGGAAAATATCCATTTCACAAGTACCAAGATAGGCAGTGGAAAAGAGCACACTGTGCTTAGGAAATCTACATTCTAAAGGCTTTTGATGCATTTTAAAAAGAGGACACAAAGCATTGCATGTTATAAAAGCAATGTTAAAGCTCAGTTGAAAAGGGAGATTGACCAGATATTGAGATTGGGTACACTGGTTCCAACAGGTTTAAATTAAAAATTAAGAATTATTTATTTATTTATTTATTTATTTATGCCACCCTCCTCAAAAAGACCCAGGGCGGCTAACACAACTCACAACTCCTAAAACACAATAAAAACATAATATAAAATCAAGATTAAAAAATTAAAAAATCTTAAAAACCTAAAACAAGAAAAACAGGGAGCCAACAGACTGGGACAACTGTCTGGCCCATACCCCACACATGCTCTGCCAGCCAGGTCTTGACCCCCTTCCTAAAGGGCAGCAGTTCCATATGGAGATGCAGCTCACTTGGCAAGAGGTTCCATAGGGCCAGAGCAGACACAGAGAAGGCCCCCCTCCTTGTGCTAGAGAGGTGCACCTCTCTAGCTGATGGTACAACCAGATGCCTCTCCGGTCTGCTCTGGTGAGACGGACAGATGTCCTTAAGGCAATGCGGTATCTTAGGTATCCTGGCCCACTACCATATAGGGCTTTAAAGGTAATAACCAGCACCTTGAATTGCACTTGGAGGCACACTGGCAACCAGTGCCTCTCCCGCAGCAATGGTGAGGCATGAGCATAACGGCCACACCCCATCACGACCCGGGCAGCCATATTCTGGACCAGCTGCAGCCTCTGAATGGTCACCAAGGGCAGCCCCATGTAGAGCGCATTACAATAATCCAGTCTGGAGGTGACCAAAGGGCGTGTGAGCAATTAGACTTTCTCCTAATTGTAAAAATCTTAATGTGCTCCCTACTCCCTTTAATGTTTTCTTCCCCCCCAAAAAGGAGATGCCATAAATTCAGTCCAAAACACATTGAACAATTGAAATTGAAACAAAATGTAATATATTTTCTTATATCCTGAACCTACACAATCAAATTTGTTGGATATACTCGTTTCTTTTGTTTTTATTTATATTTTGAAATAAAAATAAAAATATATATTTTAAATTTCTCTGTAAGGATTTTAAAAAAAAGTTTTGTAAGCTCATAAAGAGCCATAACAGTTCTGAAGAATGCAAGTGAATTTTTTACATTTTTAGGTGAAGGTAAATAGCTCCCTCGAGCAGCACACATCTATGCTGTGCATGCTAAAAGGTGTCCAACCTATTGTTTTTGATTTAAGTTTACCAATATAGGATAGCTGTCAGGAAATTAAATGGTTAACAGGTTGGACAGGCAAAAATGCACTATGTAAATGTTCAGAAGAAATGTAAAAGATGAAGTAGTGTAGAATATCTTACCCAGGTGCCATATGGCAGAGAAATAGATGTCTATGAACTGGAAAAACCAGAAAGGTATTTGTAATAACAATGGAGAGCTAGCAAATCTGCCTAGGAATTTGAGGATTCCTTCAAGTTAGACATTAGACAGATATTGCAAAACCATTAGGAGCCATGCAGAGCCATTGAGAGTTAATAGCCAGAGCCATTGAAAGGAATTACTAATTGTTCTAGAAAAGTGATATTCCCAGGGAAGGGAGATGTTTTTCATCCACATCTCTTGAGAAAGAAGATGGAAGTCCAGATAGGCTGTTATATAGAAGCCACAGTTCAGAGAAATATTGCTATTTTCATAAGAATCAAAGGGGCTTACATGAGTATAAGTGTAGATGTTAGTCATATCCGACTCTAGGGTTCGGTACTCATCTCCATTTACTTGCAATTTCTTGCTTTCAAACTGCTAGGTTGGCAGGAACCGGAACAGAGATGGTTGCTCACTTTGTTGTGCAGCACTCAGGTCTCAAACTGCTGGACTGTCTATCTTCTAGTCATCATGTTCAGTGTCTTAGCCACTAAGCCACCACATTCCCTTTCCCTTGGTTAAGGAAAAGTGTGTACTAAATCTAGCCCATGACTATTTAGGCTACAATCTACCAGGATAAATATTAACTAGTAACATATTTATTTATTTAAATTTATTATCCCGCCCCAATCAGGTAAACCTGACTCTAGGCGGCTTACAACATAAGTTTAAAAAGAAACACAAATTAAACAGTACAAAATCCCATATAAGTGTAAAACAGACTAGACAATCCCATCATACCCCTACACATACTACAATTTAGTTTAAAATTAATTTAAAAATTCAAACTGTAATTTACAGAATACTAGAAGAAATTTAAAACTTTAAAAGTTTACAAAAATTAAAACAGTGAGAAGCAAGAAGGGTGGCTGTCACATCAGATCAGCCACCCAACATGGGACCCCACATTCCTGGATCCCCACACTTGCCCCGCCAGCCAGGTTTTTAGGCCCTTCCAAAAGGGCAGGAGCTCTGTCTGTAGGTGTAACTCAGTTGGCAGGAGGTTCCAAAGGGCCGGGGCAGACATGGAGAAGGCCCTCCTCCTGGTGGTAGAGAGATGCGCCTCTCTAGCTGATGGGATGATAAGAGAGCCTCTCCGATCCGCCCTGGTGGGATGGACCGATGTTCTTGGGGTGACGAGGTCTCTTAAGTATCCTGGCCCACTACCATATAGGGCTTTAAAGGTAATAACCAGCACCTTGAATTGCACCCGGAGACATATAGGCAACCAGTGCAGCTGCCGAAGCAGTGGTGAGGCACGAGCATAACGCCTCAAACATTTTGGCTTTGATAAAGTATAGGACAGTGGTGGTGAACCTAAGGCATTCGTACCAGAGGTAGCATGCAGAGCCCTTTCTGTGGGCACCTGTGCAGTCACTCCAGCACAGAATCCATCCTGCTCCTTTGTCCAGCACCCCAATGGGAGCACTTCCTCCCTCCCTAGCACAGAGTTTGCAATGTCCCTCTGTCCAGCAGCCCAATGGGAGTGCTTCCTCCCTTCCCCCAGCACAGAGTTCACCTCACCCCTCTGCTCAGAAGCCCAGTGAGAGCATTTCCTCCCTCCCCTGTTGCCATGTTGGCACTTTGTGATGAATAAATGGGTTTTGGGTTGCAGTTTGGCACTTGGTTTTTAAAAGGTTCGCCATTACTGGTATAGGAAGTGGTGTCAATGAGGTTTTGCAGAAAGAAACCCTTCTCAGCTGACCTTAGCTGGCTGTGCCTCTGAGGATTCATCGGGGGGGGGGGGGACCGCAAACAGATGGGACAAACTGGTGGTGAATTTTTTGACAATGGCCAATTGTGATACTTTTGATGTGAATTCTATGAACATCTTACGTTTCTGTTGGGTGGTCTGGCAGCTTTTGCGATGTAACAAAAATCATGTACTTTTGACAAGCTGCCACTACAAAACTAAAGCACCCACGAAAATAATGGTTACATCGACTAAAAGCTCATCTCAGCAACTTTCAGAAATGTAAAGAGCCATTAGTCAAAAATACAAAGTGATGACGTCATTGCTTCTGAAAGTTGCCTAAAAAAATTGCAATCTTTGCTGGGAGGGTTGGTTTTCAGCAGCCCAGCGACCAAACCACACAATTGATTCAAGTGACTCAAAGTGTGTTTGAAAGAGGAAAGAATAACTTTTGAGATGACACTATTACATTTGAAATTGAACTTTGGCGGGAAAACTATGAAGCATTTTACAAAAAAACCACTCAAATGAGGTCACAAAAATGCAAAAATAAAAGAGAAAAACATTTTAGAAACTGAATATGACAACTTCCTGAGGTGGATACTGTTCAAATACAACATGTGTAAAAGAATGACACCAAAGCAGGAATCAACAACAAAGATATTAAGGAAAAACGTGACTTGTAAAAATGACATTTTCGTGGGAGGGGGCAGTTGGTGGTAAGCCAGAGACCAAACCAATCAACTGATCAAAGTGAATCGAAATGTGATTGATAGAGGACATAATAACCTTTCTTGTGACACTTATATAATTGGGTCAGACTTCAGAAACATTTGCTATGAAAGTTTAAAACAAAAAAAAAAATTCTTTCTAACCTTCCTTCCTTTAAAAAAAGTATCTCTCCAACGCTCGCCTTCTCACTGGATGTGGAAGTAAACAGGCTGTCAACATGTTTGTTTCATGAAGGAAGGAAGGTGTGTGTGTGGGGGGATCAGGACCCACCTGGCAGTGAAGAGGCAATCAACAACTTTAAATCTGACTGTTCTCCCCTCTCCCTTGTAATTTTAACTGGTGAATTTTAACTTATAATCTTTTTTTAATTTTTAACCTTTAAAGTTTAACTTTCGGAGATGGGTGGGTATTTTGTCATTGGTTTTATTGTTGATTGTGTTTTTAACTGTTGTTCGCCGCCTTGGGTCATTCATGAGAAGGGCAGCATAAAAGTGTGACCAAATAAATAAATAAATAAATAAATAAATAAATAAATAAATAAATAAATAAATAAATAAAGTTCTCACTTGCGTCTGCTGCTTCTGGCTCACCTCTTTACTGCTGGGTAGGTCCTGATACAACACACCCACACCCACACCCACCCACCCACCCACCCACCCACCCACCCACCCACACACACACACACACACACACACACACTTTCTTTCTAACCTTCCTACATCCAAAAAAAGTCTCTCTGTAACTCTCACCTTCTCGCTGGATGTGGAAGTAAACAGGCTTGTGAGTGGAGGTAGCAGGGTCTTTGCAGCCACCAGGAATGACTCAGCTGTGGTTCGAATTCACGAAACAAATCACCCGATGGTGGTGTCCTTAGATTCTACCTGCCACTTTTTTCATTTTATTATGGGTTTGAGAGAAAAATTATAACACTTGGCAAAATGTAGCTGGTTTGTCTAAATGTTTCAAGATCAGCAACTTTTAGCATGCCTAGACAGGCTTTTAGCCTGCAATTTTGAGCTCTTGGGAGTTGGTATGGGTTATATAGACCCAGATTTCACAGATGTTAGACCACTGCACCCTCTCCCTAAATGCTCCTTTTTGAACATCCATCGTGGCTTGTACTTGTTTTGCTTTTGGTGTGCTGAAATATACACTATTTCTAGCACTTCTGGGTGCTGGGGAGATGTAAGAGAGACTAGCAGCCATCAAAGGCTGCTTCCAGGGTAAACATCCAGCCAACAAGACCCATCATCATATTATCAGCAGAGGAACCCTGGTGGCTCAATGGTTAAACTGCTGAACTATAACCAAAAGGTTGTGAGTTTGATCCTGACCAGGAATCAAGGCTGACTCAGCCTTCCATCCTTCCAAGGTCAGTAAAGTGAGTACCCAGCATGTTGGGGGCAAAACACTAATTAACTTGTGAACTGTCCAGAGAGTGCACTAAGCACTATGGGGTGTGATTGCTTTGCTCCTTTGCTTTATTAGCATTAAACCATTCCTTTGCTCCTCTGAGGGACAGGGGAAGTGTTTACTCCTCCCCTCCCCTTTAGCTGATTGTTCAACCACTGGATCATATAGGAGGGTTTTTTAATTTAAAAAAGTCTTCATTTTTTATTGCTAACTGAAAAACCACTTACAGCCATGGATTCCATTTGCAGAAAACAGATTGGCTAGGAGGGGGAAATAATTGAAATACGGTAATTAAATAGTTCCCCTGCTCCTCTGCAGTGGATACTTCACCATATGACAAAATCACTTGGGCTGTTTGGATAGGGGGAACATGCTAATATTATTTAGCCCCCTTGCCCCCCCCCCCCATCTTCAAGCAACCAAAAAAAAATGAGTGAGCTGGACTTAAGTTTAAATATTTATATTTCAGAGAGTGATTGAGCTTGGCTTGTTTGAGATGAGATCACATATACACATACTGATAATGTATGCCCAATAGTGAAATGCTTGGCTAAATCTAGACCCAAACATATTGCAAACCATTTAAATAATTGCTTTCAGGAAAGAGGCAGGATGCTATTAGGCAGCTTCTAGATGATTTAAGTTGCATCTTCCTCCTTCTTTCCTGTCTAGTTTTCTTTCTTGTTAGCTGTTTAAATCAGCAGTTTTAAAGCTACAGTTCACCCAAAATGCTAATGCTCATTGCTCCTCTATTGTAATTCAAATTGCTCCATGCAGCCTCCAGCCTGCATTCAGTAGAAGAATTGAAGCTTGCCAATTGGAATGCTGGAGGTCACAGATGCTCCACCAGTCTATTTTAATTTAATGGAAGGAAAGTTTCAAGGAAACCGACCCTCAGTTGCCTAGATTTTGGTGCTCTTTCCTTCTCATTTTGGCTAGTTGGGTCCATGTTGCTTTATGTTCACAAGAGTTCACTTCCACCCCCTTGCTTCCTCCCTTCTCTTCTTCCTCCTCCTCCTCCCCCACCTCCCTCTGCTTTCCAGCCTGGTCAGAGAAGCAGCACTCCATCACCTGGAGTGAAGGATGACAGGAATGAACACAGGCAGGAAGCAGCGTGACACATGCATTGTCATGCATGACTGACCAAGAGCCATCAACAGCAATTAAACATTGAGAGCTCAGGATCCTTTTGGACAGGTTCAAGTTTGCTGGCACTGCTGTGATTAGATGCTTTGCACTATTTCCCTGTAGTAGTCAGTATATGACATATTCCTTCTCGCTTGCTCTTTTCTGATATGCGTATGTGTGTCTATATGTGTTGTAGTGTTATTGGTGTTAACATGCCTTTAACTCAAAACACAAGATTTAAGAACAGAACACTTATGAATGCTATATATGAAGAAAGTGAAAGAGAGACAAAAATGGGGGGAAATCCCTCAAATAGCCTTAATTGCCTGATCCTTAACATAAGTGACTCTTAAATAATGTTTCACTGAAGCCATTAAGAAATAAAACCTTTCTTGCACTTTCTATGCCCTGTTCATATCAATATTATTCATGTATAAGAAGAGCTCGTTGTATGAGAACCTGAATGTGCATTTTCAGTAGTGCAGTGTTAACATTTTACAGTACAGCTAATTTATGGAAAAGTAGGAATTATTACCTCATCTGTCATACTCTTCTAGCTTTCCTATACTCTCTAAGTTCACCACTCTATGTGGCCTTCTGACCGGAAGGATGGTATATAAATTAAGTAAATAGCATTTTTGGTGAACACTATGGGAGAAACATTGATTTTTCCAGGAAAAGTATATTGTTGCAAACTTTTCCTTTCCTACTACAAAATGTTTGAGTGATTTGGTCCTGAATAGACAATGAAGATTCATCAGCTTGATAAAAGACCTGCTCTTTGTTTGTTTATATTGCCCAATCCAATGCCCTGTGGTTGTTTTTTTTTATTTTTTATTTTTTTGGGGGGGTTGCAATCTCTCTGGGAGAAGGGAACTGACAACAAGAATCATCATAAAGCATTTTGCACTTGTAAATGCTTTGCAAAACCTGTACTGTATTCCTATGTAAAATATTATAGAATTGTTGCCAGTTCATATAAACCACAGGTAAACAATGCAACTGTAGAGAATCCTTTCTGTGCTCATTAAGTGTTATGTTGTTATGTGCGGATTTATTATTTTTTATACATTTTTCTGTCAAAAAATTGAAGTGACCTGGAGCAATTCAAAGTGAAATGCTAGAGTGCAATGTTTCTTTGCAGTGACTTGAGAGGTGTGTGCAGGGAGGAAAGAAGCTGACATTCTGGTTCACTTGGAAGTAGTGCATTAAAGGTAAATACATGCCTGCAATGTAATGGCAAACGCTTGCTGGTCAAAGATGACAGATAGTCTGTTTATTGAAAGCACTTGTACATTGGGGTCAACTGGATAGAGAAAGAAGATAACGGACATAAGCCTAGAATTGAACCGAAACCTTAGTACCTGATACATAGCAATGACTACTTATTGATTGTTGTTCAAGAAAGTCCTCATGTGTATTTTAAGGTTGTAAAGAAAACTTTTCTAATTTCACTATTCTAAGGAACGGAACCAAACATAGACATTTAGAAACCTGGCTTCCATAGATCTGTCTTCTCTCTCTCTCTCTCAAACTCTAATTACTCATTTTAAAGCTTGACATTGGTGTTGGAAATATTGTTGTTGTTCAGTCGCATGGACATCGCCTGCCAGGCACCCCACCATTCTCCTCAACCCGCTCAGCTCTGTGCCCATTGCATCAACAATACCACCTAGCCATCTCATTCTCTGCTGCCCCTTCTTCTTTTGCCCTCAATCTTTCCCAGCATCAAGGCTTTCTTAAGTAAATCATCTCTTCTCATTGGCAATATTGCCCATTTATTTATTAAACAGCAGCCAAAGTTCTGTCCATACAGTTACTTCATGTAAAGCTCATGATGTCATTGGCTGTAGCAATTGTCCCTAAATAAAATATTTCTCATGAAGGAACCCCTTTTATAATGGGGAAGCCACTGTGAACCAAGAGAAAAAGGGTGTTTAATTTCCAAAAATCATCACTTGACTTTATCAAGCTGTATGAATAGGATTTCAGTCAGTGTTTGGTGCAATTCAATGGCAGCATTCACACAAAGTGTTCCTAGTTGCACACTCCTTTTTTTTTTTTTTGAGTAATCTGAGCTAAAGTTTTTACTTCTAAATGTTCTGGCTAAAACCCCTAGGTTTATGCTGCAGTCTGCTTTCTTCTTTAGTTACCCTTAGGTTTAGTATTTGTATTGTGTGTTTTTAATATGTTGTTGTTAGCCACCCAGAGTGGGGAAGACCTCCCAGATGGGTGGGATACAAGTGGAATAAATAAATAAAAATAGCATTAAAATTATTTGGTCCTACTCCCTTACCTGTTCTTCCCACTCCAGATTTCCCCTTGTAATAGTAGCCCAGCCTCGATGACTATGGAAGCCAATGGCAGAAACCACCCAATAAAAGGGAGAGGGAGAGAATGGTTTTGAACACATAAAAGTGCAGATGATGAGCTTTGTAAGATCAAAGCACACAACAAGAATAACTCAATGAAACAAGAGTTTTAGCAGTAAAGTGGCTCAGGTAGGGTTAGGGCTTTTTTGGACTAGAGCCTGAAGGACTGAATGAGGTAAACACAAGGCAATTACTCAAAAGATGCCATCCCTCTTGTCTAAAAAAAGTAAATGTGCTCCAAAAGAAAACACAAAATCAGAAACAAAAGTTTTAGCAGTGCATATGCCTAGCATATGTATTTTATTTCAAGTGCTTAAAACACTTTGTACAGGCTGTATATTTAAAATTCTGAGCGCCATCTCATAACATAAATTGGTATTTTTACTATCCTCATATTACCCATCAAAGAGTGGGTTGCCTAAGGCCACCTAAGTAATTAATGGCAATGGTAATACCATGTTCATCCTGGTAACATGTCTTACCAGGAGAGGGGTGCTGGACCTGCCATAAGAATTATTTTTAAATAATGGTGTTGAAAATCAGGACACAAATTTATTGTAATGTGTTCTGCCTAAAAGTTCTTGAAGTGTTAACATGGTATAAGATAAAAATCAATAGGAACTTCCTGTGGATTTAGAAAGTCTGGAAATGAAGACAGAGGAATGAGGTCATATTACATCAGGGGTGCCCAAACTTTTTGGGCAATGGGCTGGTCACATGGTTCAGCAGGCCAGTCACGTGGTTCAGTAGGCCGGTCACATGGTTCCTCCCACCAGAAGTGGAAGTGAAACACACCTTGCAATCTGTTTTGCAACAGATATGTTTTGCAACAGGATGAGATAGATTTTAGGCTGCCGTTTTCTCTGCTTAAACTGTGGGTCAGATCCGGCCCCTGATGCCAATTCATCTGGACCCCACCGCCCTTGACACTCCCAGAAGCAGAAGTAAAATGAGCCCATAGGGGGACATTTTACTTCTGCTTCCAGGAGTGACGAGGGTGGCATGGGCCGGATGAATTGGCATGGGGGGGCATAGTTTGGGCACCCCTGTATTACATTCACATCTTGTGCTGACACAGTTCCTTTTTATCACAACATTCAGTTTTTAAATTCACTAATACATCCACTTGATGTCACTATCAGTGCCCAGTAGAAGAGTCAGGCAAAGGGTCAATGCTTTTCACACCATTCCGTCTGCTGGGCAGCCTACCATCTTCAGGGGGAGTGACATTTGGACACTATCTTATAGCTCTTCATATGTGTTCACTAGGCCACACTGGCTGCTCTCTGATCTCCTGCCTCTCTTGTTTTGCCGGAAAGGAAAAAAAAACCTATTTCCCAGGACTGCTGTTTGTTAAATGCTCCTGAAACCAACCTGATGCCAAGTTTTCTTTTCCAAATACTGTACTGGAAACACACAAAAGAAAGAAGTTACAAGAAAGCTAATGGGATAACATTATGACTGGAGACTTGAATAGCTTGCTAAAGCTTAACATTGGTCACATTTGGGAGCAGAGACACTATGAGGCTTAAAGAGAGAGAAACAAAATTGTCATTCTGTTTCCTCTAAATCAGGGGTGCCCAAACTTTCCGGGCAGTGGGCCAGTCACATGGTATGGGTAAGTTTTACTTCTGCTTCTGGGAATGACGAAGGTGGGATGGGCCAGATGAATTGGTGTCAGGGGCTGGATCCGGCCCCCAGGCCATAGTTTGGGCACCCCTGCTCTACATGGTACTCCTTTTGAAGAATGAGGAGGAACACTGAGGCAATTCTTCTTCCATGTCTCATTGACATCAGCTGCTACTTCTATCTGAGTATACATTTTTCCCGGAAATCATTTTCAGGAAAATGCCACTGCCATGAATTTGTTTAAGGTGGTTCGCAGCTTGCCATGAAGTGACCCACACACTGTGATCATGGAGCCATCTCCTGTGGCACGTATCAAATGAGACATGCAGGATTTAACACTGGGACTGCAATAGACTGCCACAGCTTTGAGGACATTAACAAGGTGCATCTTTACAGCTGGTCCATCTGGCATGGCCTCTTCCACCTCCATAACTGTTGGGAATCAGAATAGTGAAGTGGTTCCTCCTCCGCTCATTTAGCTATTGGGCCCAATCTGATGGTTTCCAGTGGCATTTCCTCCACTGAGGGGAACATCACCCCACCTAAAGGGGTTCATCTGCCTGTAGCTGTTGGTGCCTTTAGGAGTCATGGTTATTTACCGCTGTCCAACACATGATGCTGAATCATTGGCTCAGGGCTATAGCCAGGATTCTAGATTTTGGATAATGCTTGTCATGTTTTAAAAAGCTCCCTCAGAGATTTCAGTTTTAAGAACTCTGCATGTAATAAATGAGTCTGTGTGGGGAAGGCTCAGCACTTCTAGGGTGGGAGCTTCCTAGGCCAACCTAGGAATGGCAAGGACATTGTCTGAGACGTCAGATTTGAGGGTAGACCATTGCTCATTATTTAATTTGTTGTGATTGCCTATTGAGGTTGACAAGAGCTGCTTGTGGTATTTTCTGTCTAATATACCAGAATAACACTATGATGTTTTCTTCAAGCTATATTTGTTTTGCTTTCAGAAGATTGGGGGTGGGGGTGGGAGAAAGAGCAGGCTTACAGGTGTATCATGCAGCATCATTCGGTTTTGCTTTGTTTTTCAATCCTGATCCTATTTAATTACTATAATAGCAGTTAAATACCATGTTGTGAAAGCATGTAAAATCTGGATGAGCTTGAGGATGTAAGACTGTGAAAAGTCAATTGTGGCAGTGCATTGAGGGGGAGGGAAGGAACATTCCCAGCCTTTTCAACTTTCTGCCAATACTCTATCAAGCTGAAGTGCCATTGGTAGCCAAGAGGGAGTGCTTAACTCCTTTAAGCCCAGATTTAAGTGATCATGCACAGTAAAAGAAAGCTATTCTGTGTGACCTGCTTTTATGCCAAAGTCTATTGGCCAGGATTAAGTGCTTTGTGAACTGCTGTATCCTTGTGGAAGGGGCCTTGATCCTTCCACTGTTGTCTTCTTGGGTAATAAACACTTTCTGTCACTTCATACTTATCTCTTCAGTGCCACAACAAATATCAGATCTGACAAAGCAGAATATATGTTCACTAGAGTGTAAGTTCTCACTTTCCTCTCCTGCCTCTATTCTAACACAATTGAGGTTTTATTCTTTTGACTTCCTTAATTCTTCTGAGAGATTCAGAATTGACAGCCATAACTGCACATTCTAAACCCATTTCCCATTACAGTCAAACCTCGCATAAAGAGCACCTCGCTTAAAGAGTAACTCGCTTAAAGAGCAGCATTTTCTCTGAATGTTTGCTTCACTTAACAAATAAAACCAACCAAAAACTCGCTTAACAAATAAATTGAGGTTCACAATCCTCCCCACAATTGGTCACTTACAATGGTGTTTCGCTTAAAGAGCAAACTCGCTTAATGGAATGCATTATGCTCTTTAAGCGAGATACAACTGTATTTGTATATTTATTATCAGAGGAAAATTGCAAGAGTGTAATGGAAAATAAATCCAGGACTAAAAACAGACTTAATGTCAAAACTCAAAACTTACGGCAGGCACAAAATAGATCTGCTAATGTGCCCTGTCATTTTCACTACTATAGATCTGAGGCTTTCATTCTGGAAAAAGAAATTGCCTCTGAATTTACCTCTACTGTGAAACAAATTCACACAATGAAATCAGCAAGTTCAAGGAAGGAAGGAAGCCAGGAAAGAGGTATGTCCGAAAACTATGCTAAATCCTGGAACCAGCCTTTTAAACATGCATCTTTTCCTAACGTATGAGTGAATATAAATATATTTCCATTTTATTGTGTAAGGAGAAAGTCTCTCTTCCTTTTTGTACAACTATTCATAGACATTTTGGCACACATATCTTCTAACACACACATCCTGTACACATTTTAAATCATATATTTTTGTAGCAGTTCTCCTAATATAATCCAGTTTTAATGTTATTTTTGCTAATATATAAGCTGTTATCCACACTTTCTCCTAATAGACACACATCAGTGATGGGATGTCCCCGGTTCTATATGGTTCCCTGGAACCGGTAAGAACAATCCCGGAGGGTTCTCCGGGAGGGGAGTCCACTTTTGAGGACAGTGCTTGTAATTGTTATTTTCTGAACTTGCCACACCATAATGTTACCTGAAACATTGTAACCTTTTAAATTTAAGGGAACGTTCCACAGGCAGGGTTGAAGCAGGGTTGAAGCAGGAACCAAAGAAGTAGAATTGGCTTCCTGTTCTCCCCCTTTTGTCAGACCGTCTCATTGCCCATAGCTGTGCATCTCCATGGGCAAGAAGATCCAGTCACCTGTGGAAAATCCCACTTCTGACACAGAAACTGTTACCTAAAAATCGCTATCCCTTTTTAATGTGGAGATGCATTTTAAAATTAAAAGTTTATCTGCTGGCGGAGCTCCCCAAGAACCACAGAGATTTTAATTTCAGACAAAAACAAGACCATTTTATTGACAAACATAACATTTAAAACAGAGGGGCCCCACTGCTGGACAAACCCATTTTTGTCTGCTAAAAAATCTAATGAGCTTCCCTGTTGGTGGGAGAGCTAGCCATCGAAGCTGCTGAGAGTTTTTTATACATTCCCTTCAACTAATCTCATCACCTATGCTAATTAAGTTATACAATGAGACAAAAGTCCAGCAGAGGGGTTTCTTATTAAATGCAAATAAAGAATCTTTAGTCACATTGAGTTAGTTAGCACTTTAAATTCAAGTTACAATGACAAACTTGTATGCAAATAATAATGTAGGAAGAAATTTGGCAATCCGGCTTTATGCTGTACTTGATCTCTTCCAGATGAGCCTTTCCAGGTGCTCATTGTCTATTTGTTTGTTTGTTGTCTGGCAAGCATCACAGTTTACATATGGTAAATAGAGATTCCAGGATGGTAGAATAGTACTCTGGCTATTATCTTCTTTGAGTAGGGTGTGACATTATGCTTAATTGGTTCTAGGTGAGAGGTCGCAGTGTCCCTGGGTCTCCAAGCATTCCTTTCTTGATGAGTTCTCATAGAAGTGTTAATCCAAAAGACATCAGGAGAGGAAGTACTCAGCTCCTTTCTTTAGGCAAATTATCAGATGTTTTCCTTAGCAGTGCAGGGAGACAGTATTGTATTCTGTATTGATTTAATATCAAAATTATCCTGTTAGTGTTAGTTGTAATTTTTCCATCTGACTGTCCCTTGGAATGAGGAGACACAAAATCCAGCATTAATATCATTGTCAAATATAAACAGAAGTTATTCCATAGAGGTTTCCTATATATTCCTATCTTAAAGGAATGAAACTTCAGTGGACCAAAAGTCCTAAGCTTCAAACATTTGCATTGGCTAGCAGCAAAGTTGAGATTAACATTTTAGCATTATCTTAAAGGTGAGGAACTGTAGGTCACCACGTGGTCAAATCACACTAAGTTCCAGGCTCGTTTGATTGTATTGTGTTAAGTTTAGGTTTACCATGGTCCATGATGAAGAGGGTGGGGGTATAAAGGAAATCTTTATTGATTAAAAGGAAATTTCTATTGATGTTAGATTAAGATATGACCAGGACATGGGTGTTTATTTATGTAGGCATTGAGTGTCATCAAAGTCTGTGTCCTGGGGAACATGACCGTGTGATGATCACTTCAGGGGCCATCTCAAGGGGAACCAAAGAGGTTCAAACAACTTTATTTAAAAATAAATGAATATGTCTTAAACTAAAGGGTGAATTTCAAATTTTATGTAACAATAACACCCTGAACAAAAGAATAGCCTAAATTGCAAAGTGTGTCCCTAGAAACCTTGATTCCAGGTCATTTTAAGAGAGGATGTGCTAGAGCTGGCAAGCCTCAACCTGCTGCTGAGGAAGTGGTTTTAAAGGACAGCTGCCTATGTATCTTTCTCAATGTATTTCTGAATTGCTTTAAAGGGGTTTTTATTTAGCCTCCTTTAGTAATTAGTGTGTGTGTGTGTGTGTGTGTGTGTGTGTGTGTGTGTGTGTGTGTGTGTGTGTGTGTGTGTGTGTGTAATGAGCTATTTATTTTGTTAAATGTCTTAATATTTATGTTTTAAAATAATTAGTAAGTCACCTTGAGTTCCTCTAGAAGCAGAAAGGCAGGCTAGAAATTAATAAATAAAATAAAATATTATGTTGCCCTCAATTATAACTACTAAGATTATGAGCCAAATGATATGTGACCATGAAGAATCAATGAATGGAGTGTCCATTACAAGGAGGAGGAAAGATAGAGAGGCTGTGATAAAGCAGTGATGATGAGGGAGGGAGGTTAGCTATTATTCTTGGACTGTCCTAAATGTAAATGGCATTGTACCCAAAGCTATTTGCCTTTAGGAAAACTTTCTGTACTACAGCTGTCTATTAAAAAAATTCCCCATGGGCCACATTAAGGGGAAAATGTAATCAAGGAAAATGATGTAGGGGAAAACATAATTAAGCATCATGACCCTGTTCTCATCATAGCTTCTTTTCACCCATGATTTGTTTTAAACACAAATTTCCTAATTTTTCATGCACTTTGCTTTATATAGCATGACTAATACAACCTGAAGCTAATACAGGTAGTGGATAGGTAAACAGACCTGTGACTAAATCTACAATTGTAATACTGCTTCAAATTATTCATCAGATTTGGAAAATAGATGTATGAGTGAGTTTAAATAAGAGGTTTTCCTTCTTTTCTCTATTTCAGCATTCTTGTTTGCCTGGATTATGTGTGGACATATGGACAGTGGTGGGCTTCCAAAAAAATTTTACTACCACACTGTGGGCGTGGTATGGTGGGCATGGCCAGGGGAAAGACCCTATGTTGCACCCAAATTAGGACTACTTTATTTCAAAACTTGGATGGGTGGGCCAGCCAGAATTTCTGCTACCGGTTCTGGCGAACTGGTGTGAACCTGCTGATGCCCACCACTGCCTATGGAGAAATGTAGTGTGTGAATTGTAGTATTGCAGGGCAAGCATTATGAATGGTGCAAGATATTTTTAGATTAGACTCAAACACCACCCCGAGAGTATTCACACTAATGGAGTGTTAGAGAAGTAGAATAAATATTTGAGTGGGAATGTGTGAATCATCTCTTTATGTCTGTACTCTATTGTTGCAAAACAGGACAGTAAACATGCTTAAATGATTATTAAAAAATAAAATGAGAACAACTGTGCCTCTTTCTCTGTGAAATTTTGATCAATAATCTGTGCTACCAAGACCACCTCTCTTTCCCCCCCTCTCTCTATCTCTCCCTCCTCTTCTCTCTCTTTTTCATTCCGCTCCCCTCCCCCTCAATCATGATGGACAGAAAAACCTGGGTGTGACAAATGGCACCTGACATCCAGGAAGGAAAATATCCTTAAGAATAAATCCGTATCTCCAAACTATCTCTAATTTTAAAGGACAGCCTTTCATTCTACATCTGTATTTGCCACACATCCACAAACACCAGATCTTATTTGTTCAGCTTCTGTGAATTGGAAGTACTAACAGAAGTTACGTTATGAAACTGTGCTTGTGATCCTAAATTCAATCTTTGTAGAATTGTCCATATTAATTCAATGTCTGCATTTTTATTTGTGTTTTGTCCTTAGAGTTACATACATTTTTCACCACATTTAATTTTGAATGTTGCCTTCTAACCATACAATGTTATTGAACTCTTTTCACAGAGATAGATTTTGGGGGCAGAGGACAAACAAACAAGGTGCTTGCACTATGCACTTGGCAATCTATATTATTGGGTGGCAATGAGATGATTGATGTCTCAAAAGTTTTCAGGACTGCCAATAGAAATAACCATGTGGTAATAATGATAATTTTGTGTCAGAAATTATTCTGGGTTGAAAGGATTTTTTGCTGGAGAAACTCCACTCTGGGGACACCTGAATGAGGCTCCTTTCATGTCCCCAATATCTTTCCCCACTGAAGCTTTTATGTAACCAACTAGTGCTCCTCACTCCTGGAACGGGGTAAGAATCGGGGTGTCCAAAAAAACCCCTATTCTTTCCTTGGGGGTGGCATGTAAGATCAGGAGTGCATAGCTCCTCCAGCAGGAAAGGAGAAGGGGGAAGACCTTTTCTATGGAGGGCCAGGTGGTGATGAAAGGGGGAGGATAGAGAGGCAAGGGAGCTCTCTGGTCTGCACCAGTTTATCAGGATGAAGAGATTCCACCCGGAGGGGGGAGGCTAGCTTGGAATGGGAAAGATGGGCAGAGATGCGACAAGATGAGTGAGGCCACTAATTACCTCTGAAGGGGCCAGGATTGGGTAACAACTGCGAGGGGGAGGAGGGAGGGGGAGGATGGGTCTTAGAGTGATGCAATTATATATATAATGTCCCACAATGTTTGCAGGCTTTTTGCTAACTTTGATTTTCTCTTTTCTATGAGGGGAGGACTTGCATCTTACCATGCGTGGTGGATGCGGATGGTTATTTGGGATTAGGGTGGAAGCCCTACTGGCTTTCAAGTTAGGGTTCTTATTTTGGCTCGATTTGCTCATGAATGCTCTGTGTATTTTACATCTTAAATAAAAACCAGACTACTGAAGATGCTGTTTCCTGGCTGTGTTCGTTCCTGAGGAAACCCAGAGATTGAGATGAGGGCAGATGGGCCCCAAAAATGCTACCACCCTGGAACCTCAATCTTATAAACTGGGACAGAGATGTGTGCTCAGACCATCATGCAGTACCTGGGTCTCCAACTTCTGACTTTCCGGACTTCCAGCTAGCAAGGTGAGCTTCTTAACCACTGAGCCATCCTTCTCAACAGAGTTGTTGTATGAACCCAGAGGGAGAACTGACTATGTGTGCCATCATGAGTTTGTTGAAGGAAAGGTGGCTAATATATATCATAAATTATTGACTTGTCATTGAGATAGAGTCAATGCATAAAGCGATTACACGAAGGTCATTATAAGCATTTTGGGGTGGGGAATCCACATTATTGGATGTGTTGTTTTGTGCATTAAAACTGTAATTTCTACAATTTTCCAAGAATTCTGTCCAAAGCAGTGATGGTCCCAGAAAGACAAAATTCAGTTTTCTAGGATAGGTGTATAGTCTCTGTGTTATGTACCGAGTAGAGTACAAAAGGACCTCCATCATGCTGTAAAGATGATTGCCACATCCTACCAAGCAGTCCATATTACCTGCTGGTTTGAAATCTTTTGACCTATGAATTATTGCACTATAAGCCCATAATTAACTAATAGATGCTAAAAGATCTGCACTCATTCTTTTAGGTTCATTTAGGTTCTTCCCTCAGCTCATGCACCATATTCAATATCGCCATGAATAGTTTTCTTAGAATTGCAGTTGTCTAACAGTGGGAAGGCCATGCTGACTTAATGGTTAAGATGCTGAACTTGATGACCAGAAGGTTGGCAGATCAGCAGTTTGAGACCTGAACGCTACATGACAGACAGAGCTCCTGTCATCTGCCCCTGCTTCTGCCAGCCTAGCAGCTCGAAAGCAAGAAATTGCAAGTAGATAAATAGGTACTACTTCAGAGGAAAAGGTAACAGTGTTCCATGTGCTTTGGCATCTAGTCATGATCATGGAAATGTCTGCAGACTCAGACAGTGCTGGCTCTTTGGATGTGAACAGAGATCAGCACAACCCCTGGAGTTGTATATGCCTGGCTTTTGAGCAAGGGAGACTTAGACCTTTACCTATTAGTTGGGAAATGATGCAAATTTGCTCCAATGTAAACCCTACAATCCTCTTACTACTATGTATGGGTTTATTTATTTATTATCACACATTGGCTATTATTTCTAACTGTTACTTTCTGTATGGAAGCTGTAGCCCAACAGCATAAACAGCTATAAATGTACTACTTTTGTTCTTTCCAATAGGCAGGATGTAGATAGAAAGGGGTGAAGCATTATAATTTATCTTGACTACATGGGACCATCTGAAACAAAGTTTTGCAGGATTTCTCCACCGTCAGGTCTGCAGTGGGAAAATGCAGTCTTTACAATGTAAAGAATGAAATGTCCTTCTTTTTAATTTTATTCACAGCAACTAATAAATGTTTGTCTTGAATTTAACAGTATCTGAGCAAGCGAGGCTAGATCAGGAGCCATAGATTTCTTCTTAGGGAAGATGTCAATGGTTTGCAAACATAAATGTATCAGACTGGATGTCTGAGAGGTGGGTCAGAAGTTAACAGGATTTTGCCCTACTATGAAAACTTAAGCTGCAGATCGGATAGTGTTTATGTGATATCACACTTTGAATGACAACTGTCAATAGGAGCTGGATGGAGGTGAGGTCATTATGGATTTTTTTCCAAGGCTGCTTGTCTGCTATTGCCTGTCATGAGGTAGTTGTCATTTCCAAATCACCCCGTGCATTCAGCAAATGTAATGCAGCAGCAGCAGCATGGCTGCGAAATCAAGAAAAGAGCATGTGTGGCAAATTTATTGTTAAAAGGCACAGCCATCAGGTTTGATTGTCATGCTGTTCCAATGAGTAACAAGTTCAGGACAAAGGTTAAGTTTTATGAAAGGCCCCCTTTGCCATATTTTAAAAATATTTTGCAAATTTATGAACTGGAAATCAGTTCTTTCAAGAGTATGTTAATTAAGCACCTCCATGTGTTTTATGTTTCCTTTAATGGACACAAAATGACTTTTGTTTAAAAGGACTTCATTGTATGGGATTATACATTTTTCATATGATGAGGAGGAAATAAATTATTTTAAGAGTTCGATTTCTTCAGCAGCTCATTTAAGTGAATGCTGGCTGTGTTAAATGACCATCAGTATTTTTTATTTCTTTACATATCATCTCTATGAAAAGTAATGTCAAGAAGCAAAATAATGAAGTGTAATTTGCTGTAGTCTCAATGTATACCATTGATTTTGTTCCACTAAGACAAGAGAAAGCAGATCAAATGTATCTGTAATATCTTTATATTTGCTTAGTTAAGATTTGCATGGTGGTACAAATTAGTTGTTACAAGGGAATACAGATTTTAGCTATGTAGTATCTCTCTTGTTTTACACTAGAGCATAAAGGTCCACCTATTGGATTGAATGCAGGTGGGAAATAGTTAGCCGGTAGACATGAGAGTATACCAAATGACACAGTTAATAGTTTGAAGCCAATTTAATTACCATGGTTCTGTGCTATACAATCTCTGGATTTATACTTGGATGCTGTATTCAATGTTTTACTAAAAACTGCTACTAGAAATATTCTGCCAGAAACCTCTAGTGCCACAGTTCAAGGGAGGGGATGAGAGCTCTCCAGCAGATATTTCTAAGCCGCACAACAAGCTACAAATTGGAAGATTCTTCAGGACGGATCCATATTAATTGTGTGGTGCGGTTTAAATTTTTAGGCCAAAATCCTGTTGAGCAACATAGCCTACATAAGGGAGAGGATGTCATCCAGCAAGGAGAATTGCTGGCAACTGACGCATTCCAGCGTCAATCCTCAAGCTTCTACAGCTCATGTGCAATCAGGCTCATTGTGAGAAAATTGTGTAAGATCCAGAATGAAATCAGCAACTAACTATCAGCAATCTTTTGGAATAGTTAAACTCATTACTATATGCTTTGCTTGGCAACTTCACACTTTTAAGATTGAAAGGAGGACATTTAAAACTAATCTGAATAATCATTTGTTACTGATAGCTGTAGGAAACTGTATTGATATGCATGCTTGTCTGTCATTCTGCTTAATTACTCTTTACCTCATTGCTTTCTGATCCATTTGCTTTGTGACCAGTGATGGGATGTCCCCGGTTCCAGACGGATCCCTGGAACCGGTAGGACCAATCCCAGAGAGTTCTCCGGGAGGGGAGTCCACTTTTGAGGCGTCCGGTTCCGGACGCCTCATCGAAAGAATTTTTTTTAAAAAAAAAAAATCGGAGCTAAAATGGTTCCAATTGACTGCGCATGTGCAGAAACTCAATCTGACACATTGCGCATGCGTCAGATTGAGTTTCTGGACATGCGCAGTCAATTGGAGCCATTTTAGCTCCAATTAAAAAAAAATCTTCCGAAGCTGGAGCCGCCCCTTTTTAGAGTGGCTCCGGCAGCAGCAGCGGCAGCCCTAAGAGAAGGGCACCTCCCCTAGCCGGCCACCTGGCTCCCACGGGCACGTTGGTGCCTGGCCGCGCCGTCCGCCCGCGCCGCGCCCTCCTAGGGACTTGGGCAAACCCGACAAACCCCCATGCCCTGGGTAAGCCCGGCGGGGCCGAAAAGGCAACGGCCCAAGGAAGCAGCAGGCGCCCGGCAGAAGACGATGCGGCGGTGGCGAGCCCCGCCTGGCTTACCCAGGGCATGGGGGTTTGTCGGGCCCAAGTCCCTAGGAGGGCGCGGCGCGGGCGGAGGGCGCGGCCAGGCACCAACGTGCCCGTGGGAGTTCGGTGGCCAGGCAGGGGCTGCAGGCAGGCGGCTGTGGCGGCTGTGGCCGGCGGATGCAGGGCCGGCCACGGCCTTCGTAGGAGGAAACGGCCACAGTCGGAGGAGGAAGGAGGAGACACGGACTGGCCGCCGCCCGAGCCAGGCGCAGGAGGGGAGGGGGGTCTCGGTGAGAGAGGGAGGGTGTCACGTTCCAGCCGGCCCCCACACTTCTGGAAAACCCCTGGAAACCAAAACAAACCTACACAGGGCGAGCTGGACGGCTAATTAGAACAGAGATCCAACTCTCAGCTGCTTATCAGCTCTTAAGGGGTTTTTATTTGGTAGCGTGTTCAAAGATTTGTGTGTGTGAAAGGCAGCTCTTACCCTTTTTAGTCCAATGAAGACACGTTGTTCAGAAAAATGATGAAGATTTATTGATCAGGTTCATAAAGCATAAAAGTCAGTAGCACAGGTCAGTCCAATAAAGTCCACAGGCAAATCTAGGTAACCATTCTTAAGGAGCAAAAGTGCTTAGCTCCTAGGCTAAAGATTTCTAGCCCATTGAGATGCAGAAACAAAAGCTCTCTAATCAAAAACAGGTCTTAATCCATGAAGAAACAGAGACGAACTCCTTCTTCTCTCCAAAATGGAGAATTTTTCAGTCAGGTGGGACAGCTTAGCCAATCAGGTAACAGCAAGCAAAATGAGAACTTTCTCACAACAATGGTTGTTTACCTTTATGAAAAGACACAACACGGCTAGGCTCTCGGCTAGCTTACAAAAGATAAGAAATACTGAAAACATGGTTGAAAAACATGCTGTTACCCAGCCTTGAGGCTCAGAGAGAGAAAAATGGATTTTTCTGAGGCCTATTTGAAAATTGGCAATTTCAAGCCTTAGGAAATAGGTCCATTTCCTGACACGCCCTCCTTTCTGGAAAGGCAAACCGGGGGTTTGACTTTACCAAAAGGCATCATTTACTAATGTGAGCAAAGCAATTGAGCAAACAAGCTATCCCTTATATATATAGGATATCAAGCGTTAAAGCTTCTTCCAGTTTTAGGTACTGGAGGTACACGTTACATAAGTTACATTCTGCATTGCAAGCAAACTCAGGTATAAAACCTTGCTGGAACAAAAGACTTGGGCATTTTCAGGTACCAAAGGTTTTCCCTTTCCAAAACACATTTTGCCCAAACAGAACAACCTTTAAATCAGAAAACAGGTCAGCAACACCACACATGTCACAGAGG
Organism: Furcifer pardalis; assembly: GCA_030440675.1. Lineage (NCBI taxonomy): Eukaryota > Metazoa > Chordata > Lepidosauria > Squamata > Chamaeleonidae > Furcifer > Furcifer pardalis. The sequence continues at coordinate 138,701,608 of CP126890.1, forward strand.
CCGCTTGTACGAGCCTCTGGAAAAATAAACAGATGATTAGCAAGAAACAATAACATTTCCCCTTTTCTTCTTCTTCTTCGATGTTGCACCTGCAAACAATTAAACAACCAGTTGAACAAAGTCCACTCAGAGTTCCATTATCAGCTCTTCTTTCAGACGTCAGGAACATGTGCATCTCCTAGAAAACAAACTCAAGAAACAACCTTTAAGGTATTTATCAGAACACAGTCCAAAGGAATCAATCAAACAACCCCGCACTCTCATCCCTGTGAGGTTTGGGAACTAAACAGGCAACAGAATTGATGGCTTGACTAACGTCTCAACTCAAGAGCACGCAGAATTCCATTCACTCTCCTCAGTACGTCGGGAATCTGGATCTGGATCTGGCCTCTGCTATTGCTGAAACCGCTAGTTGGGCTTCCCACAGCCATCTTTACGGACTACTCCCCTCTTCAGCTCTTAGCTTTCTCGAAGGGTAGTAAAACTCAGGGAAACACTGCATCCGGCAATTATTTCCCACTTCCCACTAGCTGACCAAAACAGCGTAGTGTAACAGCCTGTAGATAACACGTTTCAGAGTGGTGGCTCTGGCACACACACTCTAGCAAAACATTTCTTCCTTGGACACGTGGAGGAGTCCGTTGGAGCTCTTCCACCTTTAAGCTGGTATCTCAAACACAATGAGGCAATTTGCAACTTCTCCAGGTCTTCAAAGACCAAACAGCACATGTAATCAGCAACTAGGAACTTCAATGCAGGAAAATAAATCTTATCTGAAGGGTTCCACTCCCTCTTCTTGGCTTTGGGGGAAAATTACTTCAGGGAACTGCTTCTGAGTGAAATAGGCACTCTGTGGAGTTTTGACTCCAATTCAACACAAAAGAGTCTTATTTAGGGCCTGGGGCTTGCTGGGCGTCTGGGGAAGTCTCAGAAGTCATCTGGACAAGCTTCACCCACCCTGGGCCCTTCCTTCTGGCTAAACATCATCTGGGCACCTTCTCCAAGATCCCATCTGGAATGGAGTCTGTCTTGGGGTGCTAACTGTGGTGAGGGGGTATATTCATCAGCCACTGGCTTACCTTCCATCTTGTAGGCTTGGAAGACGTCTCAGTTCCTCTGGACTTGCCAGCACTGGAAACGGCCCTCAGCCCACGGCCCTCAGATCTGGGAGTTTGAGAATCCGACTCAAAACTCAAAACGAAGAAGCAAACAGCTGCTTTCCTTTCAGCACCCTTATCTCAGGAAAACACATTCCAAGGATGCAGTTTCTCAGCTTCTGCTGCAGACGCACACACGCAGGCTTTCAGCCAAACAAACGAAGGCTGCTGCTTGCTGGGCAGAGATGAGCATGCACACACACACACAAAAAACCGCTTCAGGGCTCGTAGATCGCACCGCTAGGCCAACATGTCACGTTCCAGCCGGCCCCCACACTTCTGGAAAACCCCTGGAAACCAAAACAAACCTACACAGGGCGAGCTGGACGGCTAATTAGAACAGAGATCCAACTCTCAGCTGCTTATCAGCTCTTAAGGGGTTTTTATTTGGTAGCGTGTTCAAAGATTTGTGTGTGTGAAAGGCAGCTCTTACCCTTTTTAGTCCAATGAAGACACGTTGTTCAGAAAAATGATGAAGATTTATTGATCAGGTTCATAAAGCATAAAAGTCAGTAGCACAGGTCAGTCCAATAAAGTCCACAGGCAAATCTAGGTAACCATTCTTAAGGAGCAAAAGTGCTTAGCTCCTAGGCTAAAGATTTCTAGCCCATTGAGATGCAGAAACAAAAGCTCTCTAATCAAAAACAGGTCTTAATCCATGAAGAAACAGAGACGAACTCCTTCTTCTCTCCAAAATGGAGAATTTTTCAGTCAGGTGGGACAGCTTAGCCAATCAGGTAACAGCAAGCAAAATGAGAACTTTCTCACAACAATGGTTGTTTACCTTTATGAAAAGACACAACACGGCTAGGCTCTCGGCTAGCTTACAAAAGATAAGAAATACTGAAAACATGGTTGAAAAACATGCTGTTACCCAGCCTTGAGGCTCAGAGAGAGAAAAATGGATTTTTCTGAGGCCTATTTGAAAATTGGCAATTTCAAGCCTTAGGAAATAGGTCCATTTCCTGACAGAGGGAGAGAGACCCGTGTTCGTTCGGGGGCCGGCGGTCCCAGGTCGGCCAACGGAGGGCGGATTCACACGAGCAAAGGGACTTGCAACCGCCGTGCCCCGCCTGTCCGATGTTCACCGAATTCCGCTCCAAAGCCGACCCTCTGGGTGCGGGAGGAGGAAGCAAGGAAGGGGCGCTGGCCATGAACTGCGCCGGGGAGAGCAAGGAGATCGAAGGTATAAAGAGCCGGAGGAGGGCGTGTGTCGCCGGGGCGCTGGGGAGGAGGAGGAGGATGGAAGAACCACATGGAGGTTCGTCGGCGCCAAGGAAGGTAAGTGAGGCTTTTATATTTAGGGTGGGTGGGTGATTTATTTCTGTTTTGGGTGGGTGGTTGTACTTTTATTTAATTTTTATTTTATTTATTTATTTATTTTATTTCTTTAAGTTATTTACGGGTCTGTGTGCATGTTTATTTTTTTATTATTTTTTTTATTTTTGGCCTTGCCCACAACGTCATGACGTCATGACGTTGGCTCCGCCCATGACGTCATGACGTCATGACATTGGCCACGCCCATCACGCCCATGACGTCATGGCATGGTAGTAGAATTTTTGACATCCCATCACTGTTTGTGACTTCTTAATCCCTGCATCTGATGTATAAAAAACCATGCCTGGAAGTTTTACTCCTTTGTCTGAAGAAGTGGATTTGATTCATGAAAGCTCACAGTAAAAATATAGCAGTTAGTCTTTAAAGTGCTCCAGTGTTTTTATTTTTATTTTTTTAATTTTTCTGATACATCAGCAATCTATTTCTGAATAACTCATCTCCCTCATATCAAGTACAGTAATACCTCAGATAACAATTACATTGGATAACGCTAGAATTGGATAACGATCCAAAATTTTATTTTAAAAAATGGCAGAAAGTGAGGAGGACTTAAAGAAGCTCCTGATTAGGTTGAAAGAAGAAAGTGCAAAAGCTGGCTTGAGACTCAATATCAAGAAAAGCAAGATCATGGCAACAGGCCCTATCAGTCCCTGGAAAATAGATGGGGAAGAAGTAGAGGCAGTGACAGATTTTGCTTTCCTGGGATCAAAGCTCACTGCAGATGGTGATTGCAGCCATGAAATAAAAAGACGACTGTGAAAAGTAGAGACATCAAATTACAAACAAAGATTCATCTAGTCAAAGCAATGGTATTCCCGGTGACAATGTATGGTTGTGAGAGCTGGACCATTAGGAAAGCTGAGCGCAGAAGAATAGACGCCTTTGAAATGTGGTGTTGGAGGAGAGTTTTGAGAGTCCCCTGGACGGCGAGGAGAACAAATAGGTCAATCTTAGAAGAAATAAAACCTGTCTGCTCTTTAGAAGGTCAAATAATAAAGATGAAGCTAAGGTACTTTGGACATCAAATGAGAAGAGAGGATTCACTTGAGAAAGCCTTGATGCTTGGAAGGGTCGAGGGCAAAAGAAGAAGGGGGCGGCCCAAAATGAGATGGCTAGATGGTATTGTAGAGACAGTGGGTGCAGAGCTGAGCGAGTTGAGGGGGATGGTGGAGGACTGGAGTGCCTGGCGGACAGTGGTCCATGGGGTCGCAGAGGGTCGGAATCGACTGTGCGACTGAACAACAAAAATCGGATAACAATCTGTTAGGGTTATCTGAGGTAATCATTCATAGCTGTGGGGTGGCTGGGAAGCTGAACCGGGGCTCCCCGTTCAGCTTGCCAGCGCCACCCCGCAGCTGCAGATGCAGGGGTTCCGCAGACCTACCTGGGCGGTGCTGTAAGGCAAAACGCCGGGGTTCGAATCCCTGCATTTTGCCTTACAGCACTGGCCGGGGAGGTCTGCAGATGTTGGGAACAGCACAGATCGGGTCCCCTGGCCTCCCCAAAGTTGGCAGGGGCTCTGGAGAGCCTGAAATGGGCAGGGAAAAATGGGAGTTTTCCACTGTTGCTGATGTTATCACAGGTGCATATAAAGAGTTACACAACAATATTTCAGGCAATGAGATTACTTACAATTATAAATACATAGACCAGAATTATCCTTGAATTTTAGTATGGGGCCATTGAAATTGTGTAAATTGTGGTACCAAACTGCAGCTAATTAAAAAGGCATCTTCTGGTCATGTGATCATGTGTGTAGAGCAGCACCTCATTAATTAGTTGCAATTTGCTGCATGACAATGCGGTTTTATTTCTGCTGGAGCAAATCACCATTAGGATTCTGGCCATAGGATGATAATGTTCCTCATTAATTTCATAATTCACTACAGTAGTTTTATCCAAAATATTCCCAGTACATTATGTTATAAAGAAATTATAGTATAATGCAGTAAAAAAAAAATAACAATGGCTTTTAAAATGTGATAGGCTGCATGTCTGTCTTAGTGTTTTGACTAAAACATGAACAAGAGACTATAACACTAAGGAAATTTGCAGAGCTATGTCTTTTGAAATGTTTACTGAAGCTCTTCCTCAGTTATCAACAAATAACTAAATTGTTACAGATTAGGGCAAGTTTCAAATAAAATGTGAGTACATGTGAACATGAATCACACAGATAGGGAATGCTGGTAACTAAGAACACGTGTAATAAAAAATATAACTCTTAAAACATTTCCATTGATATTAAAAGTGTTCTCAAATGCATCATGAAGGAACATGAAAACTAAATTTATGTTTTCTGTATATAATGCATTTTAACAACTTTATGCTTACAGCTGTATTTGCCTGAAATGAAAGCTACTTTTTCCTAAAGCAAATAATTATGAAAATGCAAATAGTTTTAGGCTTAAAACAGACTTAATCTTTTGGATTTTCTCCATCTATTGCTTCCATTGAAATGTTCAAGAATTAAAGCTAGTTTTTGCTGTAATGATAATGAGATGATTAAGAACTTGCTGAACTTTAAGATCAAACCCAATAAGAAGCTCAAATACAACACTCCAGAATTACTGGTGGGAGGGGGGAATTGTTAAGTTGATTGATATGACATATATTGTTCAAAGAAACTAACTTCAAGTCTTGTATCTCAAAGCCAAGGTTGATTAACTAATGTCTAAGAGTGAAAGTTGGTACCAGGTACCACTTCACTGCTAAAATATAAAAATCCTTCATATCAATGAAAGCATTTAATTACCTGGATGAAAACAAACACACTGAATCAAATGGATAATTGGTTTTAGAAAGTAATTTTTTATCATTATAGTGATGATCAATAAAATGAAATTCCACTCTAGTTATTAATAACCACTAATCAGAGCCCTCTTTGTGTACATGGCCATTTAAGAGATTAGTTTTCTAAAACTTAGTTGCCAAAGACTTGGGTGGAATTATTCAACTTGCTGTGAACCAAAATGAGATGGGACTTTGACCAGTGAAGGTCACATACCACAGTGCATTTTATAGCCTTCATAGTGCCAAAGGATTCAGAGGATCGAACAGAACTGAACAAGTGTCATGACAACTCTTTTCACAGTTTTCTAGGTAGAAAGTACTCAGAAGTGGTATAGGGGTCAACCTGGGGCTGTGCAGCTTGCCTAAGGCCACACAGATTGAGTCTTCTGGGGGTGCACAGTGGGACAATGAACTCCTAGCCTCTGCATCTAGATACTTAACTCACTGAGCTATTCAACCAGCTATGCTTAGATCAGGGATTCCAAACCTTTTAAAGCCAAGGGCCATGTCACACACTCTCAGTCAGCTTCGAGAGCCAGATGGCCATTTTGCCCTGTCTGCATGATGGGGGCAGCCATTTTGCCCCAACAGCTTCAAAGGGATGGTCATTTTGTTTCTTGAATCCCCTTGGAGGGGTGGGGGCACATGAAATGGCACCATGGGCCAGATATGGCCCACGGGCCTTAGGTTGGAAACTCCTGGCTTACAGAAACAGACTAAAATCAAAGGAATCCAAATCCATTAGCTTAATCCTCATGCTTATCTATTTGCCATAAAGTCTTTTGGAGCAACCCATTTTCCCTGCCTGGAGTCCTGTAACTGCGTTTATTTATTTATTTATTTATTTATCCAATTTTGGCTGTGAGATTATGTAAATTGTAATCCAACATTTCTGGAGGAAACTGCTTTATAGTGACCCTACAATGGCTTTCAAGGTAAGTGATATATTTAAAGAGTGGCTTTACCAGTTCTACTTTTCCAGGGAGTTTCCATAACTAAGGGCTTTCTGAGTCCTAGCTGGTCACCCTGTCCACTACACCTCCCTGGCTATTCACAGACAATAAACATTTGTGTTTCCAGCATGGAGATGCTATCAACTAAATCAGCATCAATAAGGAGAAAACTCAGAAAATATATAGGGATCCTAAGTCACCCTAATTTTACTGTGATTATTTTCCTCCAGGTAAATTAATGCAGAAGAGAGGACTCACTGGAGAAGGCCCTGATACTGGGAAAGATTAAAGGCAAAAGGAGAAGGGTGAGTCAGAGAATGAGATAGTTAGCATCGTTGACACAGTGTGCATAGATCTGTGTGGACTATGGAGGAGCCTGGTGTGCTGTAGTCCATGGGGTCGCAAAGGGTCAGACTCAACTGTGTGACTGAACATCAGCAATTAGATGCTTTCATTGATATGTTTCAATGCAACATGAATTAATTAATCAGTCTCCAACATTCCAAAACTTCTAACCACAATTGTTTTTCTTCCATTTTTAAAATAAAGAAACACAGACATTTTTGGTAAGTTATCATTAAAAACAAACCAAAATGTAATTCTCACCCATCCCAAATTAATAGGGATGACATACAAATTCTTCTTTGGGTGCTGTATCCATTCCAGATATTGGTGATAGTCTTCCTGTTCTTAATTCCTTGGAACGGTTCATCCGAGGAATGCCATACCAGTCTCTCAGGTTCTTCAGCCATGAAGTCCATCTACGTCCAGGGCCTCCCTTCCCAGGGATCTTTCCTTGAAGAGCAAGTTGGAGTATTCTATATTTTATGTTGTTCCTCATGATATGGCCAAGGTATTGAAGCTTTCTTCACTTAATGATCTTAAGGAGTTCTTTTTCTTTATCCATCGGGCATAACACTTCTATATTAGTCACATGGTCAACCCGTGGTATCCTTAGCAGCCATCTGTAGATCCACATTTCAAAAGCTTCAATTCCCTTTTCAGATGCTTTAATCAACGTCCAAGCTTCAACTCCATATAGCAACACTGGGAATACATAACATCTCACTATTCAGATCTTTGTAGCAAGAGTTAGAAAGAGAGAATAAATCATTTTCACATGCAAAATTAGTTTACAAAATATATTCACTTGATAAGCAATGTACTTTGAATCATACCTCTCCTTGTCACAGACAGCTATTTTTCTGTACATGAAAAAATCTAAATGGAACCAAGATGATCCACATACCAACTGAAATGTGTATCTGTGTGTCTCTATGTAAAGGAGAAATCCTATTATTCAAACATCAATTATTTTAAACTCCTATCACCTGAAGTTATTGAACGTTCCCAAAGTAGTCTCATCTGAATATAATCATTATGTTTATCTGAACTTCTTATTATCCTGATGTTTTGTGTTTTCTCTAGGCCATTCAGATAAAAGTGACTGCAGTTATATCACATGCACAAAAATTGATTGGAGCTACTAATCTATTTTCATGAAAGGATAGTTAAATCTTTTAAAAGATGAGACAGTCCAGGCTAGATATATAACTCAAAGCTGCCTGTTTCTCATGAGAAGAAAAATGGGGGAGGGGGGGTTGTTTCCTGTTTGTCTATTATTCTTCAACCAAATGTGCTGCAATTCTCATAGATATGTACTCTTCACATTTATGGTAGACCTAACATCTAACAATGTTGCAAATCTAGTTACCTAGATTTTCATTCATGCACATTTGTGTTTTTGTATAATTGTATGCATATTTACATAATCCTTTCAGGTGTTTTAAAAGAAATAATATCTGTCTGTTAAAATATCAAGTCTTTATATTTAGTATCATGCTCTTTTGAAAGATACACCTGCAGATTTTTTATCTTTGTTCCCTCAGCAGAAATATCCTGTGATCAGCACTCTTCTGTTCTCCCATGAAAAGTGATGAGTTATTGCATTGACTTAGGTCATATGATCTGCCTTATGATCTGTCTTACCCAGACACCAGGAGCTTGGACATAAAAGTCAGTTCTATTTTGGCTGCTCTTCATAAAATTCCTCATGCAGATGCTCTACATATTTTACAGCAGAATTAGTAACAGTAATCATTGTGGAAGACATTCCAGCTTTTGGCTGCTTCCTGTACTGTGTGACGACAAGCTTATTCCATCCATTTGACATTTAAAAACCAAACATGTGTTAAAGTATGTTGATTCTAAACAGAGTACAGTGGTTGGGAAAAGGTACCAAATAGGCAAATGTCTAGCTTCTGTGACAGAGACCTTTCCTGAGCTGGCACTTAAGACAGACATGATGTGTTCACTTGATTTTCCCTACAATGTCCAACCATTTGTACCACACCTCTAAGGATTCTGCATTTCTGTCAAATATGGTTTGTCTTGATCAATATGGTATGTCTTGATGATTCCTAGCACAGTCCAATAATATTGTCCCTACAAATGCCAGACCTACAATTTAAGTAACATTTCAGGGATGTTGTGGGTAAAGTCCAATGCAGTAAAGCTGGCCCACGCGCTCTGAAAAAGATTTGCGAGGATTAATGAACAGCATTTCTATTCAGGAACTAACAAGAAAGTAAGGTTACTATAGTAGCGTTAGGTCAGGATAAGTCCTTAAGAGTCTGAATTTATAAATAGAAGATTAGCATGACTTGGAGATTTAAATTATCTTTTCTTTGTTTTTATTATTTTAAATAATTGATAACATTCCCAATATGAAACCTTATTTTGAAACAGAATATGAAATTTTGTACTATAGCAGTCGGTATAGATGAAGAGATATACAAAATTATACACTGGAATGGAAGTATCTTTCAGAATTCTCTTCAAGATGACCTTATTGAATCTTAAACATTTTGTAGTCTGGTGTTGCTAATAATTCTCTTGTATTCAGATGATTTGCTTTAAAATAGAATAAAATTCAAAGACAACCATTTTATATATGGCAAGCAGTATATAAATAAGTTAAATAACTGAGACTGCTAAGATATCATTTCTAGCCAGCACAGATCCTTCTGTAACTTTTAACGGACTATCCTGTAAATTTAAAACTACTTGATTGGCTGCTCTATATTGAACCATTACACAGTAAATGCTTCTACATTTAAAGAGCAGCTGGAAGAATTTTTGTCCCAGTAAATAGGGACTACTTCGGTGGGAAGGTAAACATGCCCATGGAAATGTCTACAGATGGAGACAGACTCTTTGGCTATAAACAGAGATGAGCACTGAACCCTAGAGTCAGATATGACTGGCTTTTGAGCAAGGTCAACCTTTATCTTTATGTAGGGTCATGCAGAAAGTAGAGGGTACAGCCATGACTTTAACATGGGCATACAAATCTAAATAATAATAATAATAATAATAATAATAATAATAATAATAATAATAATAATAATAATAATAATAATAATAATAATAATAATAATAATGATGATGATGATGATGATGATGATGATGATGATGATGAATTATTAATAATGAATTATATTGTACATTTCATTATGTATCTTTCAAAAGCATCACATATCTGTGCACTGGAAATACTAGAATCCTAAACTAAACTGACACTCAATGTCAAATATCAGGGAGCGGGTAACTAACCTGACTCCCTAAAGGGGCCAATGGCTACGGGTGGATGAGCCCCTTTAGATGGAGTGATGGTCTCCCTCAGTGGAGAAAATGCCACTGGAAATCATCATATTGGACCCAACAGCATAATGAACGGAGGAGGAACTCTGATTCCCAATGGTCATGGAAGTGGAAGAGGCCATGCCAGGTGGCCTGGCTGTGAAAGCATGCCTTGTCAATATCCTCAAGGCTGCTACAGTCCATTGCAGTACCGGTGTTGAATCCTGCATGTCGCATTTTGTGTGCACTGCAGGGGATGGCTCTGTAGGGGATGGCTCTGAGATGATAGCATGTGGTTCACTTCATGGCATACTGGGATCCACCTTAAACAAATTCATGCTAATTACATTTTTCCTGCTTCAGGAAAAAAAATGCATTCTCAGATATGAGTTGCAGTTGAAAATGAAACTAGTGATGAGATTTTACTTGTGGACGATTTATCCACGTAGAAACTGTTATTTCTTGGTGTAGTTTTAAAATAAGCGAACCTCTGAATACATCTGAAGTTGATAGTTCCATACCAACAGAATATTTTGGTTGGCTAAGCCTACTGCAGCTTGCACTTTGAAGTAGAGAATGTGTTTTATTTCATGCTTATAGTAAACAAAAGTATTTTATTTGCATTATCTTGCCTAAAAGTATAATTCCTAAAGAAATCATGGTTAATGGATGGATTCATACTTTGATATATAAACAATTACACATGTTTCTGCACAATTTTTGTTCTCTTCTGTATTCAGATTCTTCCTTTCCCTCAATAATCCAGTCTTTTTAGACATGTATAAACACAGGCATGCACATACACCATTACAGACATATCCATTTGTTTGAACAAAACTTTTCCACAAATCAGCCCTGTAAAGCTATTATAACATATATAGTATAATGAGCCTTGCATTATTCCATTCACCACACGTTCAAAATAAATGCTAGAAAAAGTCTTTATATACAACTGCGTACATATAAGGCATATCAGAAAACAAAACAAAATAAACAAAACAAAATAAAAATAAAAAACACTGTAGCACTTTAAAGACTAACTGCTATATTTTTATTGTTAGCTTTCGTGGATACATATAAGGCATTTTGTATATTCAAGGCTTGTCCCTTTCCAGGAAATTATCAAGTGATAGTCATGGGAGGGCAGGGTTGGCTTAAGAGATTTCACTTTCTGAGACAGAACAGTAAATTGTACCCCTATTTCTGGAAAATATTGTGTCACTTGTAGAAGAAAATCTTACACACATCATCCCTTCTTTAGCATGAAAAATATAATTCCAGTGAAATAACTATTGCTTCCTTTCCAATACATCTCAAATTTGTCTGAGGTAGCTGACAGATCCAGGTAGTTGTTTAATTGTATAAACTGGTGCTCTTTTCAGATTTTATTATGAGCATGCAGGGCGAGACTGGATTGTTCTGTTCTCTGCCCTCAGCACTCTTCATATAGTACCTAAAACAACTTTACCATCATATCATGCACCAATGCACATTGAAATTGCTAGGTTCAATGCAGATTCCTATGAATGTAAATATCTCAGATCTAAGTACAGTAAAACACCGGATAACAATTGGATCGGATAACACTAAAATCGCATAACGTTAAGTAATCTTGGGAGAAGAATTGGACTGAATAACGTTAAGGTCCTATGGGATGGATCGGATAACAACCACTAAAGCCTGTGTGGTTACAATGTATCTCTATGGAGCTTTAACCTTATCCGATCCATCCCATAGGATTTTAACATGGATCAGAAAACACTAAAAATCGGATAACACCAAGACTTGTGGAACCAAGTTTTAGCATTATCCGAGGTATTACTGTACAGTAAAACCCCAACTTATATATGCCTCGAGTTACATAAGATTCAACTTACATAATGATTTTTGCACTAAAACCCTATCCTGATTTACATAAATGTCCCAATTTACACAACACAATTTCCTATGAGTTTGCTTTGAGTTATGTAACAAATTTGTTTTTCCTATGGGGTTACTTCAATTTACATAAATATAATTTTCCTATGGGCTTGCTTCGAATTAAGTAAAAAATTCATTTTTCCTATGGGTTTGCTTCAAGTTATGTAAAATTTATTTTTCTTATGAATTTGCTTCGAGTTAAGTAAAAATTCATTCTTCCAATGGGTTTGCTTTGAGTTAAGTAAAAAACCAATTTACATAAAAGCCTACAGAACAGACTTTTTATGTAAGTAGGGGTTTTACTGTACAGTAATACCTCGGATAATGCTAAAACTTGGCTCCACAAGTCTTGGTGTTATCCGATTTTTAGTGTTATCCGATGCATGTTAAAATCCTATGGGATGGATCAGATAACGTTAAAGCTCCATAGAGATACATTGTAATCACACAGGCTTTAGCGGTTGTTATCCGATCCATCCCATAGGACCTTAACGTTATTCGAGCCAATTCTCCTCCCCAGATTACTTAACGTTATGCGATTTTAGCGTTATCCGAGGTAAACATTATCCAAGGTATTACTGTATTTAGTATTTGTGCATTCACTGCTCTCTCAGTCTTAGGCCAGGATTCAGATGTCATTCCACAAAACATAGTTACTACAAACCACCTGAAGCACATTTGCTAATTGAATCCAAGTCACATACCACCCACCATTTTTCTTTTTATTGCACATTTTTACATGATAAGGTAATGTAGGGTTGGGTTGCCACCCTATAAAATTCTGCAGAAAAAAAGGCAGAAGTTCTTTACTTTCAGTTAAATTTATCCACATTTTGTTCAGTTAAACAATCCACAGTCTTTTTAAATATACATTTATACATATTTTAAAGAATACTTTTAAAACTATTATTACCATTGACAAAGCTCAAATCCATCTGCCTTATATGAGCAAAAGAGGTTATATTAAGTTTATTTGATGAAACCAGAGCCATTACACCCAGTGGCCTATGCTTTTGGTTTGTTTACATTTGTAATCATATGAATACCACCTGGTGCAGATAGTGCTGAGTTCACTGTTATCATGCAAGCAATTGCTAACTGTGGGCCTCTGACTTTGTAATTTGTTCTTTATGGACTAGCCTGCAGCCAATAAGCAAAATCAATAGTCTTTGCAGGAAAGTAAGCAAGTGCCAGTGTGTTATGTGACAGGTGAAGATACATGTGCTTACCAGGGGTCAGGGGGCCACATCAAATTTCTCTCTGACTTCTTTTCAAAAAGCTAAATCCATTTAGGGAGCATTCGTCACTGGGAAAATGTTGCAGTGGGGAATTAAGCAGGCGCCTGCTCTTCTTTTCTCATTTAACAATGTTTGTTTTCCACAGCCTGTTCAATAATGTCACTGAGAAGAAATTATGTGAGAAGAATAAAGTGCTTATGGTGTATTCATTCATATCGTGGAATAATATTAAGTGTTGCACTCTTATGTTTATTAATACTGACCATGTTAGTTGTCCTGGCCCAGTGAAAGATTTAGGGTATGGCTCTAAATTGTAGTTAATTGTCTACAATTTAGTTTTTCAAGATCTGCAGGAATTAGTTCTCTATAACCTACTGTTCTTCTTACCTGTATTGGCATCTTTTGGGGGGCTATAGGACTTTAAAACTGCATGGTTGAACTGCTGAATTCACAGCCACAGAATGTAGTGAAGACTGCCAACTTGGGTGGCTTTACAAACAGGTTGGAGAAATTCACAGAGAATGGGGTCTTCGATGACTACTAGTCTGACTGTGTATTACCCCCACAGGGATAATTCTTAGGCTCCCCCACCCCGAGCCCACACCAACAGCCAGGGAATGAAAAAGAAGACATGAGAGGCTGAGGCTTTATCCCCCCCCCCCTTGAACCCACACCAACAGCCAGGGGGTGAAGAAGAAGACGTGGGAACTGAGGCTTCACTGCCACCTTGAACCCCCACCAACATTGATTGATTGTATTATTATATTATTATTATACTTTTATTGATTGTATTGTCTGTAAGTTGCCCTGAGTCACCACGGAGGGTGGGTGGCAATATAAATCTGAATACAGTAATACCTCAGATAACATTTATTATTATTATTATTTATTTATTAGTTCAAATTTATATTTGGCGCCAAACTGGGTTTCTGCGCAGGCGCAGTTCATTGGAGCCTTTTCGGCTCCGTTTCTCTTTAACTGCCTGCTGGTCGGAGTGGAAACCGGTGCTTCCGTGACGCAACGGGGGAGGTCCGGTACCATTTTCGAAACAAGGGTAAGTCGAAATTTCCCCTCCCTAAATGAGATTGCCGCGCAGAATGCGGGATAGTTGGCCACCCTACCAGTATGCAATTGACCCTTCATCATCCACTGTGCTCTGCAAGACAACTCTGTGCATATCCAATGTTGGCAGAAAAGAATGACTTCTTCACTGCAACTACTGGCACGGAATAGGCTTTCAATGAACCTTTGCCTACCTTCCCTTGGATTCAGTCCAGGGTTTTCCAGTTTCTAATCTGTGTCCCATTCATTTCATCTTTGGTGGCTCAGTGGTTTTGAAGCTCACCTTGTTAGCTTGTTAGTGGTTTAGAAGCTCACCTTGTTCAAGACCTGGGTACTGCATGAAAGATTGAGTGCCTGTTTCTGTCCCAGCTCCTGCCAACCTAGCATAGTGAAAGCAAGAAATTGCAAGTAAATAAGGGCCACTTCTGTGGGAAAAGACCTTGAGGACATGAAAAGAGCCTCATTCGGGGGTCCTCTGAGTGGAGATTCTCCAGCAATAATCCTTTCAACCCAGAATATTTTCTGTCATGAAATTATTTATTATACCAACTCTCTGGGAAAAGAGGCAGCTGGTATGGCTCATCTCTGCAGGAGGGGATGCTTAGGAATGATCCTGTCAATGCCCTGACTATTTCCCTATTCCAGAATCACCTGCCAAGACAGCAGGAAACTTCCCAAGAATTTTCAGGAAACCAATTAGATCTATCAGTGAGGATAGAGCCAATGGACCAATCAAGTGAACCAGTAGCATGGTAAATTTTTAGATTAGAGGCAAAGGATGAACAGTTATTTTCAAAATAAATTAACACAATAAGCGTTACTTTTTATTCTTCCAAAGTAGAACATTTCCCATTATAACATGTAACATGGGCACAAAGCATTTTTATTATTTATTTATTTATTCAGATTTATATTGCCGCCCACTCGCCGAGGCGACTCAGGGTGGCTTACAGTCAAAACAGCAAAAGTACAATAAAAATATAAAATATAACCTCACAAAGTACAAAATACAACCAAACCAGAACACAGACTAACTCCCCTCAGGCCGTTGTTGTGGGCCCAGAGGAGGAGGCGATGTTCTCAGCCACTGCTAGGCCATGGAATCTTCTCCTCAGGCCATTGTTGTGGTATTTTAGGTATTTAACAGCAACATCTTCTTCTTGTTTTGTTACAATCTTATTATTATTGTTTTGGAGTGTTTTCATTTTATTTTTATTTAAATAGAAAATGATGAAAATATCCCATTACTTTTTACATTAAGCAAGCAAGTAATTACATTAACCAGTCTTCAAAAAGAAGTACAGTAAAACACCAGATAACGATTGGATCGGATAACGCTAAAATCGCATAACGTTAAGTAATCTGGGGAGGAGAATTGGATTGAATAACGTTAAGGTCCTATGGGATGGATCAGATAACAACCGCTAAAGCCTGTGCAGTTACAATGTATCTCTCTGGAGCTTTAACATTATCCAATCCATCCCATAGGATTTTAACATGGATCGGATAACACTAAAAATCGGATAACACCAAGACTTGTGGAACCAAGTTTTAGCATTATCCAGTGTTTTACTGTATATGCCCTTCTTATCTCCAAATGTAATGAGTTGCTGCTGATGCTGCTATCTGTAACACATTACAAAACTAAAACTAGATCTATTTTGATAGATCTGATGGAGAAACAAATGATTTTATATCTTATAAATGAGAGGGGGGGGGGGAGAAAGAGTTTTGTGGATGAGGAAATGGGACCTGGAAGAAACATGAATGGGTTTCATAAGTTTTTTTAAAAAAAGACCACCTCAAACATCCTGATAGCAGACACAGAAACATACAAATGGGCAGCTGACAGTTGGCAACAATCATTTTAACATTCCTTGTTTATTTATAAATTTTATGACTTGACATAAAGGTTCCTGGTGTGACATAAAATGCTTAAAAACAGATGCAATTTCATTACAAAAACAAAACCCCCAAAATCACTAGTATAATATACAAACTCCGTAATCAGCAGTAGCATAAATATATCATCAAACTACAAAAACCCAGCATAAAAACAGCAAGATATAAATAATTACAAAAGTGTAACATTTAAAAGAAGACTATAACACTAAAGAAAACCATCAATAAAAACAACAGGAAGGTATTAAAACCTGCAGTTGAAAGATGAATCGCAAATTTGCTATCATTTGTTTTTGGCTGCTAACAGATAATAGAACTAAAGAGCTGGAAGGGACCCTATATAGATCATCAAGTCAAGCCCCTGTCAAGGAAGCATGATTAGGAATTGCATTCCCAACCTCTGGCTCCACAGCCAAATACCTAAAGAACTGAGGATTTAGATCACAGATTCTCAACCTGTGCCCCATGGCACTATTTCATATGGCCCACCACCACCTCCACCTATATATATATGTTCAGATGTAATAGTAGAGAACAAATATAATCTAGCTGCTTAAGAAAATCTTGCAGGCATGATTAGAGCAGAAGTTTTTTCTTCTGAAAAAACCAATCCTACTTTGTATTTTTATTATTCCATGTCTGCTTCTGACACACAAAATGGCAAATTCACTTATTCTTCTAAACTTTTCTCTTTTTTCAGACACAGAGAGGTCTTTTCTCCCTCGATTGCCTTCAAAGCAGTATTAGAATTTATGTTTTCTTTCAGTTGAGCTCAACCTTTGAAGCTGCCGAATTAGTGTACTTAGTCTTTCTGTCAAACTGTAGCCTTTTCCTTTACAACTGGGTGCTGCTTGACTCTGTGCCCACGCTTATGCCAGGCTCTGGGATTTCACATGCTACTTCTTTTGATGCTGCACACTGCTCTTGTGACTACCCATGCTTGCTGTAGAATTGATGAGAAAATGCTCACAATACATCACCAGGCCTGAGCATCAACAACCAAACAGCCTGACATTTAAAACTTTCACAGATAGGCTACCAAACTCACAAACCTTTAAACTTACATCTAAAATCTTAGAGGGGTTTCATTAACTGTTAGTTCTAGGGGCCAGCTGATACTTAAGGTAACCCTACCATGAATATTCTGGATGCACACTCAGGCTGTTTAAACTCCAATTGTAATTCATTGCCTGCTTATGGATAATATTTTTGGCACATACTGTATTTGCTGGTGTATAAGACTACTTTTTTCTCCTGAAAAACATCCCTCCAAGTGGGGTGGGGGGTCGTCTTATATGCCGGGTGCACTTCAGTTGGGATAGACATAGCTGCCCATAGTGGCCTCCCGATGCTCGCCCGGTGCCCATAGTGGCCTCCCGATGCCCGCCCACCTCATTCTACATACCATCCAGTATCACGCGGTATCCAGTGTGGCTGCGCCAAGCATCAGCAGCGAGACAGGGGTGCCAGCCTTTTTGGTGTGACCAGCCTGTTCTGCTCGGCGGGAAGCAGCAGGGCTCTGCCCCGCCCCTTTTTTACGCAGAGCTCGCACATGCACACTTGCACACTAGTGCAGGCCACAGGGAGATGTTGAAATCAAATCTGATGTTCTTTTATGTTTTATTTGGTGTATGAAAGGTGTGTGGAAGAGGGGGTAGTCTTATACAGTGAGTATATAGCAAATCCTATATTTTGAGTGGAAATGTTAGGGGGTCGTCTTATATGCCCAGTCGTCTTATACGCCGGCAAATATGGTTAGCTTTTCAGAGCTATCAGCCTAAAGCTGTCATGTTTTGAAATGGTTGCTGTGTTCATGGTGTCTGCTGAGAGAAGACCTTTCATGGACTCCTGGGAGCATCATCATCAGGAAACTCACAAAATAAAAATGGGAAACTCAACCAGCCATGCTGTGTACATCAACTTTAGCCCTGGGCGTCTCCACAGCAGAGTATGCTGCTCCAGTATGGAGCACATCCACACACACAAAGCAAGTTGACATTGCTATAAATGGAGCCATGTGTATAATGACAGGATGCTTCAAACCTATACCAGTTGAGAAAATGTACCCTCTTGTTGATATGGCTCCACCTAAAATTAAGAAAGAAGTAGCAGTGTATACCAAGAGAACTAAGCAAGAGAATAACCCTTGGCACCCTCTGAATAGATATTAGCCTCAAGTCCACTGGCTCAGATCAAGGAAGAGCTTTATGGCAAGAAGAAACATTCCTGAGCAAAACCAAATTAAAAGATGGAGGAAGGAGCTCACTGGGCAAGGAACATCATTAAATGAGGATATATAGTTGAGGAACCCAACCTCCCCTACGTCATTTGGAGGACCCTGAATAGGCTGAGTGCCAGAGTCCCTAAATGGAAGACCAACATGCTCCAGTGGGGGCTGTGGCAGATGACAACATGTGGTGTGAATGTGGAGAGATACAGAATCCACCTCATTTACTGGTCTGCTGATTACTGCCAGAAACATTCACCAGTGAGGACTTAAGTTTGGCTAATGACAAAGCCAAGAAAATGGCTTCATTTTGGCAGTCCAGGGTTTGATCAGGACACAAAAGAAACCTTGATGTCCACTTTTAGAAACAATTGTGAACAAACTGGAACATGTTCAGAATAGGGAAATGAGGACAATCAAGGGACTGAAAACCAGGCCCTATGAGGAATAACTGAAAGAGCTGAGCATGTTTAATCTTGAGAAAAGAAGCCTGAGAGAAGATATGATAGCACTCTTCAAATATGTAAAAGGCAGTCATGCAGAGGATGAGCAAGATCTCATAGAACAGTGGAGTTACGCCTATAAAGTAGTAGCATAAAATTCACTGCCTGCTAAGTGCAGGAATCCAAGATAAAATATATCTGACATATGGCTAACTTTCTTTGGAATGCCTGTAGCATTCAGTACCTCCTGAAGTACCTCAGTACCTCCTGAAGTAATAAGTTCCATTGTCATACTGCTCTAACAGTTTTGAATTTTTCCTGATATTCAACCAAAATCTGGCATCCTGTAACTAGAGTCCATTACAAAAACTGCAAATGTTATATGATGGAGCAAGAGCAGTAAGGTCACTCAACTGTTTTGTTTATTAAGGATGAATTTTCTAGAGGCATTTAGTCTGCCTCATGTCATCCTACCTTTTCATAAGATAATTGTCTCTTTCAGAGAGTCTCATATTTGGTATGTCTCTTTTCTTGGGGCCCCCTTTCAACTTTATTGCCTTTTCCAGCAAATTATGTCTTCTCATGAAGTGGCAAAGTATGACAGCCACAGTTTTGTCACTTTTTGCATCTAGGGAGTATTTAGGTTTGATTTGATCTGGGACCCACTTATTTGACTCATTTGACTAAACTCATTTAGAGTTTATCTGAATAATCTATTGTTGCTAATGGCTGGGTGAAACTGCAATCTTGTGCTTGCTTGTCTGTCATCTTGCTTGACCACACCCCTTCTCCCGTTGAGCTCCTGAATTTGGTATATAAAGAACATTCCTGTAAGTTTCATTCTTTGTTTGATAAAGTGGACTTGATCCACGAAAGCTAACAATAAAAATATAGCAGTTAGTCTTTAAAGTGCTACTGTGTTTTTTATTTTATTTTATTTTGTTTATTTTATTTTGTTTTGTTTTCTGAGATGCCTGAACCACAGACTAACATGGCTACTATTCCAAAAAATTATATATATGTTGGCACTATGTTTTCTTAGCATTCTTTTTCAGTTTTTCTCTGAGTTTTTAATATTGACAATCCATGGTCAATACCATAATCTGTTTCTAGTCTTGTCTCTCCAGTCAGAATGCAGCTTCTCTATCTGCTACATCCAACTATGTCATGTAAAAGTAAAGGTCTCCTTTGCTTGAAAGTTAGTTGTGTCCAATTCTAGGGGTTGGTGCTGATCTCTGTGTAGAGCCAGAGAGCCAGCACTGTCTGCATCTGCTGATATTTCCATGGTCATTTTGCAGGCATAACTAGATGGCAGAGTGCACCGAATGCTGTTATTTTCCAACTGAAGTGGTAACTATTTATCTATTTGCAATTTCTTGCTTTTGAACTGCTAGTTTGTCAGGAGCTGGGGCAGAGATGGGAGCTCACTTCATCATGCAACACAGGTCTCATACTTCTGACATGCTGACCTTCATCAAGTTCAGCTTCTTAACCCCTAAGCCACTGCAGTCCTATCATGTAAAGAGACAAATAAATTACAAATAAATTAGGGAAAAGGCACACATAAATGCTCACAGTGGAAAATACAGGTTTAAATCCTTGCAATGAAATATGGATGGGGAGAAAATGTAGCTGGACTAGAAATGCAACAAAATCAAAACCGCTTAATTTTCACATCCCTGTTTACACATTTACTGGATGGAAGCATACTATCAGATACTAAAATATAAGCATCCTCTTGCTCACCTACATTTAATTTACTGATTCCCTAAAAATGTAATTTTTTAAACAATCACAACCAAACATTTCCCAAGCAGGTTTCAGAAGGAGAGGAAGAAGACTTGGTGTTTGAAAGGGAAGTCAGAGGTTCAGTCAGTTCCTTGAAGAAGTTTACATCAAAAGCACAGGCAGTCTTTCACCCGTTTACTTTGTATGATCTCAGCATAAACTAGCAGAGTGATGTTCATTTCATTTTAAATCTGTGAAATTCCTGAACAAAAGGTATTGGTGTTACTTAGTTGCAATGCAAATAAATATTCATTACGATGGGTGCATGAATAGCTAATTGAACAGTTTTTGTTAATATTATACTAGATATTCATGGACATGTGCCTTTTTCTATCACGAAAATACCGCCCTAGGCTAGCTTTGTTTTTCTTGTCAAGAACAATTTGTGTGCTTTCATTTAAATGAATATAAACTCCTATTCTCATGACAAAATAATTCGCCATTAATTTGGGTAAAGAATTTCTTTATTCCCTTTGTGGTATGTTTTATTGAAAAAGAAAAGCCTAAATGTCTCCTGAAATTTCTCTTCATACCTTAGTGCTAATTTCAACAGCAAATAATATTTATATATAGTGATTCTGAAGTTATTAGATGTTAGTACACTACCACGATAGTTCACAGAACACATTTTATTTAAAATTAATTTGCAAAGTAATAAAAAAGTAAGATTGCCTCATTGAAATTAGTGCAAGGATCTGACTATTTTCCCTGTGGTCTCCATGCTAATTTAAAAAACTTTATGCTCTTCCATTTTTCTCTTTATTTATTGCTCTTTTCAAGTGTGCATCAGTGGTTCTGAAGAATCAGCTGAAGTCTAACCTTGTTCTCTGGTGCTAATTTCCACTAATGGAGTTTATTCCTTGAAAAGAGTTTATGCTTTTTAGGCATTTATTATAAGAAAATAAATCAACTGCTTGGTAAATCCCTTTCAGGCAACAGTTGTACAGCACAATCTTTTTAGATGTAAATGTCATTTGCAACCATACTTCCATGTAAGTGAGTACAATGCTTATTAGTGTCAGAAGCCTAGCACAGAAGAATTTAGAAATGACAACATGAGTACTCAGTATATTATTGCTGCTGCTGTTGTTGTAAACACCACCACCACCACAACTACATGCCAGATCAATAAATGGGAAAACAATAGCTGTCCAGGACCTGATCTTGGATGAGCAAGCTGACCTGGATGTATTACAGAGACTCAGTTGTATGAGGCTGAGGATGTTAATCTCTCGTCCCTGCTGGGGCTTTAAAAGCTGCCATGGCGGTAGGACCTTGCTCCCCCCCCGCTGCCAAAGAAACACCTGGGGATGGTGCTGGGAGGGGAGGACGCCACAGCAACCGGCACACGGGACTCGCCCCTGCTGGGGCTTTAAAAGCTGCCATGGCGGTAGGACCTTGCTCCCCCCCACTGCCAAAGAAACACCTGGGGATGGCGCTGGGAGGACGCCACGGCAACCGGCACTGGGTCTATCTCCACTGGCGCACAGGACTTGCCCCTGCAAGGGCTGGGCAGTGGAATTTTTGTCACAGCTGCCCCTGGTCTGATTTGTGGCTGGGGTGGAGAGACTGTTTGAATTTGGTATTGTAATTGACTATATTGTATAATTTTCCTGCCAGTTTGACTATATTTTTTTTATTCTATTGTATTTTTATGTAAGATTTATTAACTACATTGACCATTAAATTTATATTTATTCATGTTGTTATATGTTGTTTCCAATTGTATTTTGTATATTGTATGATGTTATGCTGTTACTTTTTGTTCATGGTGTATTTTGGTTATTGTATATCATTGATTTGTTGTTTATATTGTATCCATTGTGTTTCATTTTTATGATTTGTAAGCCGCCTAGAGTCGGGTTTTCCTGAGTAGGGCGGGATATAAATTTGAAACAACAACAACAACAACAACAACAACAACAACAACAACAACAACAACAACAACAACAACAACAACAACAACAACAACAACAACAACAACAACAACAACAACAACAACAACAACAACAACAACAACTCCTCAGCTTTCTCCACCAAGATTCTCTAAGCAGCAGTGGGAAATACCCGAATAGTAGGCAGATGGAGTTGCAGTGGTCTAGTGTGATTCCATCCCTCTCACCAGGTCTACATCCCCCAGTCTTTTGGGTTTGAATGTATAGTATATGTCTGAAAGTGAGAGTCCAAGATGGAATAGGAATTCAATCCTATTCTTCCCTGCTCAACAATATCTCTTCCTGAATTAACCGGGCTAGTCATTGAGAGTTGTGGCTAGGCTTTGATGGTCAAGCCTAGCAGTTTTCCTGTCCTTCTTCATCTCCTCATTGTTAATTTGAATATCTTTTCTCAATTCTTGCATACTTTCTAACATTGTTCGCTCTAAGTTATCCACTTTCTTCATAAATTTACCAATTTCAACATAAAGATGCACATTTTCCATTGCTGGAACCTCAACTATCGGTGGTGGTGCTTGTCTTTCCTTCTGTTCCCTTTGCTCCTTTTGATCCTTCTGTTCCTTTTGTTCCTTTTGATTTTTTTTGTTCCTTCTTCTCCTTTCTTGTCTCCTTTCTCTTTGGTTTGACAACCTCCTCCTCCTCTTTTCCCTTCTCCCCCTCCATATTGACCTTATTTGTAACCAATTAAAATGCAGAATCAATTTCCTCCCTTATAATCTAAATTGATATTTCCCTTAATCTATTAGCCAATCAACTAGTCAATCAAAATTTTCAAATTTATAATTTAATTAACCGATTTTAAATCACAAATGTACTCCCCCTTTTTTCTAATAGTTTTCATTTAACTTCTAATTGATTCTGCCAATCGATCAGTCCAATTAATCAGTCCGAACAATCAAAAGTCAATAAACAATCAAGTATTAAATCAAATATTAAATCAAATGCCCTCCAAATTGATTAATTTCAATTGATTTTGTAAATCAACCCAATCAAATTAATTTTCTATTATTACAGATATAATCAAGTTAGTATAAACAACTTCTAATATTATTAAGCACTTAACCAATTAACCAACCAATTAACAAATTTAAAAATACTATTAATTCTACGTACCAATCAGACCAATCAAATCAAATTAATACAATTTCTAATACATAAATTTATATAGGTAAATAATATAAAACTGACAATAAATCTTTAACCTACGCTTAAACCAACAATCTTATCTAATTAATTTTTATCTCAAATGATTGTACAATTTAGTCAAACACTCAATCTTTTAAATTCAGCCAATGTAAATAAGAAAGGGAAAAGGGCCAAATCAGAGAAAGGAAACGAACCTTCGTAAAATCAAAAAATGAACAAAGAGTAAAGTAGGAGGGGGAAAGGGGGTGGAAAGAACAAACACAATATGAATTTTTTTTTTTTGAAAAGGGAGCCAAAGACAAAATAACTAAAAATATTGATATGGGGAAAGAAGAAGGAAAAAGAAGGGGATCTATTAAGACTTAAAAGAAAAGAGGGAAAAAAGAGAGAAGAGAAAAAAGAAAAAGGAAATCACTATCCTCCTTCTCCCCTAAAAAGGGAGGGAGAAAGAGACAAAAAAATTAAAAAGAAAAAGAAAAATATAGCTCAGTCCCAGTTGATCAGACAATCCTTCATCCGTAAAAAATTAAAAATACAACAAAATATTCAATCTTCTAAAAAAAGCAGTCCCAACTTTCAAAATACAGTACTTTTTAAAATCTTAAGTTTCGTTTCTCTTCTTCTCCCTCTTAGTTTTGATTTTCTTTAAGCTATCGCTGCCATTTAAACACAGTCCGTTGTCTTCTTACACATTCACTCATGAAAAAAAGGCCGAAAAAACAAAAACAACACCCCTTACTTTCTTCTCCACACTCCTCCACTCGTTCCCCAAAAATATTTCTTTTTCCCCACTTTGCCTCCTTCGAATTAGCGTCTCTTTTTCTCCCCGCCGTCTTTATATACCCAGTATTTTGCCAAGCTCACCACTCGCCGCTCAACCACTCCACACCTTTCCACAAAATCTCCACTGTTTCAATAATCTTCGCTCTCCGTTTTGGTACTGCGGTAGCTTGATCGCCCAATCTCTGCCTCCTGGACTGGCTTCCACGGGTCAGGATCCGCGAAGACGGAGCCTCTACCCGAGGCCCCGCTTTGCTTACCCACCTGGAGCACGGTTCCTCCAAGCCCCAATCCTCCATGAAAATGGCTCACTTGGCTTCTCCACAGGTAAATAAACTCATAAATGATCTCGTTTTTATTTTTTCAGTATTTAGTCCTCATTTATTTCTCATTGGAATCCTGTTGATTTGGCGGAGCAAAGAGCAATGGCTACAGCTCCTATGCCATCCTTAACCATGCCCCCCCCCCAAATCACTCCTAAGTATGCCCACCAGGGAGCTGATGCTGACAAAACAAGTGAAACAGAGATTACAGAATCTCTGGTGGTAAACTTGGAGAAATTCTGACAGAATATAGGCGAGGCAGTGTTGATAGCAAAGTCATTTTCTCTGCCACAATTGCATCTGCACAGCTGACCTTTTTCAAATGGTCAATGGTGGATCACATGATGGCTCATAGGAAGAGAACCTGCTATTAATCCTGTGTTAAGCCAGTCAATGACTGGCTTAATCAATAGCTCTTCCCTTGTGGGTTCAGCCTGGGTTCTTCTCTTGAATGCTTCTTTCTGGAGCCCCCCTTCATCTTGTTAATATTTTGCAAGTGGTCCAATGACCCAAAGCTTTCCTTTTTAAAAAATCACAGGAGTCTGTTATGAGGGGAAGATGTTCTGCCAGGTAAAAAGGTCTCAAACTGTTTAGGGCCTGAAAAATTAGAACTGACATTTTGTACCTGATATGGAAAAGCACGGGTAGCCAATGCAGCCCTGCCAAAACTGGGGAGATATGTTCACATTTTCACACTCCAGTAATCAGCCTGGCTACTGAATTTTGCACCCATTGAAGCTTCTGTATCAGGAACATGGGAAGCCCTATGTAGAGAGCATTACAGTAATCAATATGTGAACTTACCAGTGAGACAACTTTTGTTGTTCAGTTGCACAGTCAAGTTTGACCCTTTGCAATCCCATTGACCACCACATACCATGCTCCCCTGTCATTTGCCATCCTCTGCAGCCAACACAGATCTACGCCCATTGTGTCAATTATGCCATCTAGCTACCTGGTCCTCTGCTACCCCCTTCTTCTTTTGCCTTCGATCTTTCCCAGCATGAAGGCCTTCTCCAGTGAGTCCTCTCTTCTCATTTTGTGGCCAAGTACTTGACCTTCATCTTCAGTATTTGTCCTTCCAATGAGCAGTCAGGGTTGCTTTCCTTTAGGATTGACTGATTTGATCTCCTTGCAGTCCAGGAGACTCTCAAGAGTCTCCCCAAACTCAGTTCAAAGGTGTCTGTTCTTCTCCACTCAGCCTTCCTTATGATCTAGCTCTCCCAAGAAGGAAGCATATTTTTCTCTCGTGGCTGTAGTCACCATCTGCAGTGATCTTGGATCCCAGGAAAGAATAATCTGTCACTGCTTCTATTTGCCAGGGAATAATGGGGCCAGATGCCATGATCTTGTGTTTTTGATGTTGAGTTTCAGGCCAGTTTTTGCACTCTCCTCTTTCACCCTAATCAAGAGGCTCTTTAGGTCTTCTTCACTTTCTGCCATTAGGGTAGTATCATCTGCATATCTCAGGTTGTTGATGTTTCTCCCAGCAATCTTAATTTCATTTTGTGCTTCATCCAGCCTGCATTACTCATGATGTGCTCTGTATATAAGTTAAATAAGCAGGGTGACAATATGCAGCCTTGTCGTACTCCTTTTCCTATTCAAAACATATCAGTAGTTCCATATCCTATCCTAACTGTTGCTTCTTGACTCACATATAGATTTCTCAGAAGACAGATGAGGTGGTCTGATACTCCCATCTCTTTGAGGACTTGCCACAATTTATTGTGATCCACACAGTCAAAGGCTTTGGTGTAGTCAATGAAACAGAAATAGACCTGCTTTCTCCATGATTCAGCAACTGTTGGCAATCTGGTCTCTAGTTCCCCTGCCTCTTCAAAAGCCAGTCTGTACTTCTGGAAATTCTCGATCCACATACTGCTGAAGCCTAGCCTGTATGATCTTGAGCATGACCTCAGCTAGTGTTAAGTTAACTAGTGTACAGTCATACCTCGCATAACGAGTGTTTCGCTAAGCGAAAAACTCGCATTACGAGCAAGTTTTTTGCTAAGCGGTCTGACTCACATAACGAAAATTTTCGTTATGCGAGTTGGACTTTCCCTATGGAAAAACTTGCATAATAAGCGTTTCTATCGGGAAAACTCGCATAGCGAATTTTTTCGCTATGCGAGTTTTTCCCCTTGAAATGCTCGTTATACGAGTTTTTCCATAGGAATTTGTTTGTTTCCCATAGCGAGCAACCTCGGATAACAAATTAAATTTGTTATCCGAGGTATTACTGTATTTAGGGTTTGCAACCATAGGGCAGCTTCTATGAAACTGTGCTATATAAATAGCAATCACACTTACACTTCCTCCCCATAGTGTTTAGTGCACTCTCTGGACAATTCACAAGGTGATTAACATTTTGTCCCCAATGTGCTGGGTACTCATTTTACCCACATTGGAAGGATGGAAGGCTGAGTCAACCTTGTTCCCACCTGCTACCCACCCTAGGGAATATAGTAAACAGTCAGGTATGCTGATGGTCATAAGCTAACAACAATGTGAAAGACACAGATTACCCACACATGTAATAGTGTATAGTGACTGGGAGGTTATGCTGTAAGAAATAGAACATGATGTACATATGGACAAACACATAAGAAACACACACAGAATTATAACTGATCTGTCCACCCTTACTACAAGATTCACAAAAACTTGGATAGATTTTATTAAATAAGAGATGTATATATTACCATACATAAACAATCTTTTCAAAGGTTTTCTTTATGTATGCAGTTCTAGACTGTTTTGTCATCCAAGGGGAAGCCCCTCTTCAAATGTTTTCAGTTTCCCCTAACCTGCTTTTGGTAAACGTTTTAACTGGGTAAGTTACTAAATGGGCTATAAAAGTTTTTAAAATTATTTCTTCAAAGTGAGAAATTGTTTTAAAGAACATTTTCCTTTTGGATTCACCTCCCAAACAGATGAATGATTCTAAGTTCACTTTATCACCTTTTAGTACATAGAAGCGCTGTGCCACCATGCTATTTAATTATGTCTTTTATATTCACAATAAGATATTTATAATAGGAGACAAACTTTCATGTATCTTAATTAAAGAGATTTTCTAAACCAGTTGTAACCTGCATTTGGCCTTATGATGCCTCCTGGAATAACAATGATCTGCCAGTTAATACATAGAGGTTCACAACTGATTGTTGCTCTTCTTCTTCAGAATATTAAGTAGGGTTGTTAATTATTATTCAGCCTGCTTTTCTCTTGCACACAGGACATCATCTTTGCACTGGGCTCCCAGTAGACAAAAGAATAATAGTAGTTTAAATGAAAAGCTTTTGAAAGTACTCTGACTGAGGTTGAGACTAACTGTGAAAGAACAGTACACATGATAGAGATATTCTGGAGCATTTATTGCAGTTAGAAATGAATGCCTGACACCTTAGGAGCAATACAGCACTACTTACAGTTGTAGTTTTCCTTCATGGTACCAAATTGTCTAATGAATGTCATGACACAGATCTTTAGAATCCAGTGTCCATTCAGGCATAGGATTTCCCAGATGAATCTGCTCTGCAGCTGATGCAAAAGACTTTTACACCTCTTTCAACACACTTGGTTTTCTTGTATCATATAGGTATATAGCCTAAGGGTCATCAGATTTGAAGTGGCTATCAGCTCTCAAATGAACATCAAGAGAAGATATGAGATTTGACCTAGAAACATAGCACTGACAAAGTTTTACATGGACAAAAACTATGTGAAAGCAACAGAGCAGGGGTGGCCAACCTTGGTGCTCCAGCTGTTCTTGGACTTCAATTCCCAGAAGTCCTGATCAGCAGGTGTGCTGACTTGGGCTTCTGGTAATTGAAATCCAAGAGCGGCTGGAGCACCAAGGTCGACCACCCCTGCAATAGAGGGTGAATGGTTTTCTGCCACCCTTGCAGCTCCATGTATTAAGTATGTCCATTATTCAGAGTTTAGACTGGTGGTTCCCAATGTGGGGCACATGCCCCACAGGGGGACTTTAATTCCCAGAAGCCTAATTCAGTACATTGGCTGATCAGTTCTTTGGGGAATTGTCCTAGACTTCTTGGAATTGAAGTCCAAAAACCAAGGGTTAGGAAACATTGGTTTAGGACGTTCAATTGGTACAGTGGTTACAGAATATAAGTAGAAGAAGGAGCACCTGTTGTCCACACAAACCAGTGAAATGCTCATAATATCAGGGATATAGAAATCTGATGATGAAAAAGAATGTATACTATATTGGACTTGTGGCTTACCTGTAAGGACAGAAACTATTAAAAAGGGGTTGCATCTGCAGTTACTCTGGGTGGCTTCATCAGCTTTAGAATGCATGAAAATTCTATTCATCATAGAATCCTGATGATTGGTTACATCAGTAGGAAATATATCATGAGGGAACTTTCTTGTGAGTAAAAGAAATAATCTGTCCAATGGTCAGAAAATCAGCAATGACTTTATGCATGACACGAGCTGAAAATCTTTCAACCATCTCCACCAAAATAGGGGGACAGTCAGGTTAAGGACACTATGGGGGCAGTGGCATATGTATCTTGTACACACTTTCATTTTGGTGGGTAGTGGTAAATGGTAAATAGTCCCACCAACTGAACTGATAGAGAAGGGATACAAAAAAGAACACAAAGTTGGAAGAAGAGTATTGGTTCCATTCATTTAAGGGGGGGGGGAGTAGATATTTCCTTCCACATTATAGTCCTGGCATTCTCTCCTGTTTCTTCAAGATTCACAGATGTTCTGACAAAGCTTTTCCTTGATTTGAACCTGAGATGCAGGTGATGCAGAAGGAGGTTCCCAAAATAATGTTATTCTGCACAACAACAGCCCATCCTTCCATTCCAGAAGTGTTGAAGGAAGAGGTGATGAAAAAAATATAGAAAGGACAAACATACCAATTCTGTATAGATACAACTTCAGAAGTCTTTGTCTAGTGTGACTTATACAGGTTGACAAAAATGACTCAAGTAAGATGTGGGCTTCATTAATGTTGTGTAGAGAATTACAGACCATACTTTTTTTCACCACAACAAATACATTTTTTGCCTTTTAAGTTAGCCTGCTATTGTCAGTTTTTGTTACTTGTTGTTTTCTTTTTAACAATACATTCCCCTCTGGGACATGTCACTTGGAGCTTGTGTTTGTCATGCTGGTAGTGCAGGGGAAAACACACACTAAATTCAATCTTTAAATTAAGCTGTAACCAAGCTTGTATATTCATTAGAGGAGAAAAATTCTCTTCTGAGAAGTTCAAATTGTTTATTGATTTTCATTTCTGTGTTCAAGTGAAGCTTGAGTAAGTCTGTCTTACTGCAGTCCCTGTGGGGCAATGCCGCCAACAAGTGCATCACATTTTAACCTAAGTGAGCAGTTACCAACAAAAATCTGAGAATTCCTTTAAAACTATATTAATAAATAGCTAAAGGGTAAGATTTCCAGTTCAATAAAGTTAGGTTTTTTCATGAAAGAAATTATTGCCAAGCTTGTATAAATATCAATATTTGTAGAAAGCCTAAAATTGAAATCAAGTAATTGGAAAGTGGAATTAGAGGCATGCTGTGTACAAGGTGATGCAGTTTTTTCTTCTAAATATTGTGATGCCAAAATAATGAGGCAACTGGCTTACTGATCTTATTGTGTCAGTTTACCAATGGAAAAGCCTAATAACATTTACTGTCATCCAATTGTTCTACTCAAACTTTGAATATGCTGAGAGAGAGAAAGAGAAAGATATGGGGAAGTAGGCTTTCATAAATAGTTCACTGCCTAGATAGGAAAAAGTGGACGCAAGCAGTCATTCCATGTTAATCACTTGCAGTATCAGGAATATGGTGTCTCCATGGTTAAGAAGCTCACCTTGTTATCTGGAAGGTCGGCAAGTTGGCAGTTCAAGACCTGGGTGCTGCATGAGGGATTGAGCTTCTGTATCTGCCCCAGCTCCTTCCAACCTAGCAGACTGAAAGCAAGAAATTGCAAGTAGATAAACGGGGACCACTTCAGTGGGAAAAGATCTTGGGGACATGAAAGGAGCATCATTGGGTGTCTCCTGAGTGGAGTTTCTCCAGCAAAATTCCTTTCAACCCAGAAATTACCTTTGTGTGCTTCTGATACAACTTTAAAACAAAATCTTGCAGTGCCTAAGTCTAAGCAGTTGACTCTGCCATTCTGACACGTTTTACCCCAATTTTTTTGAACAATTAGCAAATGTCCTAAACAATGTAATTGTCTCCTGACATCCAAGTGCCATATTTTATACCATCATTTCTTCTTGTTTCCCCAGCCCACTTTCTTGTTTATAAATTTGTGTGTGTGTGTACCCTTTGTGCCATCTAGTCACTCCTGACTCAACTGTGATACTAGTAGAGTTTTCAAGGTATGTGAGATATTCATGGAGTGGTTCACCATTATTTCCCTATGAGTTTTATGGATAAGTTGAGGATTTGAAACCAGGTCTTGAAAATTCTAGTCTGATATGTTATTCACTGCACCACACTGGATCTTATACAACATATACACAGTATTACATATAATATATATTAAAGAGTATAAAGGAAATACAGTCAAAGTTTTGGATGTGAAACATTAAATGGTAAATTTTATCACCACCTTTATATTGCTGTGTGAAAGTATAATTCCTATGAAATTAATGCATCAATATATTGTGTTTTTCATAGAGAACAAAGATTTTGTCAAAGGAGGAAAGCTTACCTTAGGCTTCAGGTCTGTTTTGCCCTCTAGTTCTGTTTTTGCTTGCACTCTTCTCAATTTTTTTACCACCTTTCAAGCTTCCTTCAAGCAGAAAATAAGCACAAACTAGCAAGCACTTCACCAAATACAGGTACAGCTATCTGCCTAAAAATATTGTCAGCTTTAGCACTTTAGAAATGATTCTAAAAATTATTTCAATTTGTCATTGAGATAAGTCTTCTATTGCTTATCACTTTCTACAGAAATATTTTAAATTTTGACCTGCTTAATATTGTACATGTTGTGCGTGATGTGCCTTATCATTTCCCTAAAACTTAGGCTTGTAATTTTTATAATTGTAACATAAATCACACTCTTTATTTCCAGTAATTTAATTTATATTTAATTAGCATTTTTAAAAGGAAGTGACTTAAATTTTAGTGGTGACATCCTATTGACATAACTATGTCTTCAGAAGGATAATTATATCATCAGCAAAGGGAGATTTTTTGTGATTAACGAGTTCACCCTTCTCTCTTAGGCTTTTTTAAAACTTGCAAATAACTTCTTTTGTCACATGAACCACGGAACAGGGGGAGGAAGTCATCTGTTAGCAAAAAATCTCCCTTGGCAGTAACATTGATTTTTAAGTAATTTTGAACCTCAAGGTTTTAATTTATGAATTTTCTGTAAGCCGCCTAGAGTCAGGTTCGCCTGATTGGGGTGGGATAATAAATCTAAATAAATAAATAAATAAATAAACATAATCCAGTGGTGGTGATTTTCAGTAAATCCCATGGTTCTTCTAGGGATAATTTCCAAGTCAAAAAAGTTGTAGGAGAGAAGTGTAAAATATTTAATTACCAAAAATCTCCCTCTTCTGATGATGTCATCATTTATCCTCAGGCATACACACAACAACACACAGTGTGATTGTTGAGAAACACAGAGTCTGGCTCATTTAATGGTCTGCCGATTGCTGCCAGAGACATGCACCAATGAAGACTTGGGCTTGGGCAACAAAAAGTGAAGACAGTGGCTTCATTTTGGCAGTCCAGGGTTTGATCAGGACATGAAAGAAGATTGAGATATTCTTCATGGTAACCTCAAAAGAAATCTCAGATATGGAACAAGATTCAACTCTCTGTAGATCCAGTAGCTTACCTAATAGCCACATATAACACTTTGAGCCACAGTGGCCGGTTAGGATGCTGAGATTGATGATTGAAAGGTTGGCAGTTCAGCAGTAAGAGACCGGAGCAACCCGATGGATTGTGCACCCATAGTTTGTCCCTGTTCCTTGTTTTAAGATTATTGCTACCTGCCATGACCCTCACCCATTTTGGCTTGTGAAAACTGTCAATGATGAAATAATTAGATGTGTCAAAACAATCATCAACTCTTCATTCTGGGAGGGTGTATTTCCTTTTTGGATGAAGGAAATAATTATTTGACCAGCCATAAAAAAATTTGTCACATGAACCATCTTAACAACTATTGTCCAGATGCCAATATCCTTTTTTGGGGGGCAAGGTTGTGGAGAGGGTGGTGGCAGACCAGCTGGGATCATTCCCAGAGAAGACTAAATGCCTTGATCCATATCAGTCCAGGTTCAGGCCTTGCCATGGTACCAAGAGGGTATTGGTTATTATTTTTTATTATTATTATTATATTTCAATTTCTATACCGCCCTACTCGGTAGGACCGACTCAGGGCGGTTCACAGCATATGTAAAATTACAAGTTCATATCAATAAATCATAAATACATAACATCAAAATATCAATATCACTACAATAACAAGACATTGAATAAAACATCAATGTCAAATAACAGTCCAAAAGTTTCACATCTCAATCAAATCACTCAAATTATTACACAACAACTAAACAAAAACAAGACAATTACTAAGTCCCACGTCAGGTGAGAAACCTCTCCACCCCCGCCGCAGGTGTTTCTGGCGAGAGCGGCAGTGGTGCGAGGAGTCCCAGCTCGGCGTCTCTTTTTAAGGTCTCCGCAGGGCAGGGCTTCGAGGCCAGGTGGAGTGGGTCCCCGGGCTGGACACCGAGTCGGCTGTTCCGTCCCCGCCGCAGGTGTTTCTGGCGAGAGCGGCGGTGGTGCAAGGAGTCCCAGCTCGGCGTCTCTTTTTAAGGTCTCCGCAGGGCAGGGCTTCGAGGCCAGGTGGAGTGGGTCCCCGGGCTGGATGCCGAGTCGGCTGTTCCGTCCCCGCCGCAGGTGTTTCTGGCGAGAGCGGCGGTGGTGCAAGGAGTCCCAGCTCGGCGTCTCTTTTTAAGGTCTCCGCAGGGCAGGGCTTCGAGGCCAGGTGGAGTGGGTCCCCGGGCTGGACGCCAAGTCGGCTGTTCCGTCCCCGCCGCAGGTGTTTCTGGCGAGAGCAGCGGTGGTGCCCTGCTGGGTGAAGCTCTAAGGGAGGCTGATGGGGTAAATCCTTGCTGTTGGTGCTTTGGATCTCTTGGCGGCCTTTGCTACCATTGACCATGGTATCCTTCTGGAAAGGCTTACTGGTGTGGATATCGGAGGTCACCCTGGAGGTGTGTGTCCAGAGAGTACAGCTCAGGGAGAAATGTCAGGGTATATGTATAGGGTGCTTCAGGGGTCAGTGATCTCCCTGGTGCTGTTCAACATCCATATGAGCCTGCTGGGAGCGTTTGTCAGGAGATTTGGTGCCTGCTATTATATTGGTATGCTGACAATGCGCAGCTCTATCTCTCCTTTTCCACCTCAGGGGATGTCATCCAGACCCAGAGGAATACTTGGAGGTGGTCATGACATGGATGTGGGAAATTAAGGGACTCATGCTGGTTAGGGGCTACCAGTCTTAAGTTGAGATAATTTCCCTGAAACTAGGTGGCATTGCTCTCCCATTAAAGCAGAGCATTCGCAATCTGGGTGTGCAGCTTGACCAGTCCTTCACATGGGAAGGATAAGTGACATTTGTGGTCAAGTCTGTTTTCTACCATCTGAGGTACATAGGCAAGCTCTGCTCACTCCTGGACAGGAAGTCTCTAATAGCACTGGTTAAGATGCTGAACTTGCTGACTGGAAGATCGGAGTTCGATTCACGGGTACTGCATGACAGAGTGAGCTCCCATCTCTGTCCCAGCTCCTGCCAACCGGGCAGTTCGAAAGCATGAAATTGAAAGTAGATAAATAGGGATCACTTCAGTAGGAAGGTAAACAGCATTCCATGCACCCAGGTGTTGAGGCATGGAAACATCTACAGATGCAGACAGTGGTGGCTCTTTGGCGATAAACAGAGATGAGCACTGAACCCTAGAGTAGGATACAACTGGCTTTCGAGCAAGGATGACCTTTTACCTTAAACACTGGTAATCTTCAGAATCGATTATTGCAGTGCTCTATATACGGGGCTTCCCTTGAGACTGGTACAGAAATTGCAGTGGTTGCAAAATGCGGGGGCCAGACCGATTGTTCGTGCTGGTTGCTACCCATTGCATATTGTGCCAGGCTTAAGGTGCTAGTTGTAATATATAAAGCCCTAAACATATTGTGGCAATGTTATCTATCGGAGCCCATCATCTTTAAGGAGAACACCTGGAGCATTCACTTGAGTAAGTTAAGGGTGGTCGAACCAAGAAAAGCAAAAAATGTGGAGACTCAATCTAGCACTTTCTGTGCCATAGCCCCCTCCCTGTGGAACAAGTTGCCAGCTGGAATTAGAGCCTCATTATCATTGCTGGCATTTAGAAAACTGCTGAAGACCTTGCCCCTGATTGTTATTGACTGTAATGAAGATTTTGCTGTAGATGATTAACTTGAATCTAATTGTGTACTCATATCTGTTAGTAAGACAAAAAAAAATACTGTCCAGCTCCTCATTCTGTGATAAATATTGGGATACTAGTGGTTTATGAGGGAAAGGGGAAGTAAGAGTTGTTTAGACTAGTTAGTTTCCCAATTCCCAAGCCAGCATGGCCTGTATGTTGGCTATAGGCTCCTGGGATCTGTAGCTCAAATAAATAAATATTCCAGATTCTGGATGAACGTAAGCTCATAAATGAATTTATTTTCCTGGATTTCTCCATATGGGAATCCTGACTGATAGGATCTGTATATGGTTGTAGTTTAACTTTTTTTACTAGCCTTGCAAAAGTACTGCAACAAATCTGGCTAGATAACTGGAAAAATGTTGAGCGCCTCTGCAAGAATCAGTAATGGCAATAAAAGTTTCACATTATCTCCCTTGTCCACATTTCCTCAAAGATCAATATGGCTAAGTACATCTTCTGCATACTTCTATAAGGAGAGAGATATAAAACTCACTTGTATCAAACACAGTGTGACACCATCTTTAAGACAGACTCTCTTCCTCCCTCCCCAAAAAATCTAGGGAGAAATATCAATACTATGTTTAAATTACATTAGTTGGAACAAGGATGAATGTGGTGGTGCAAAGTCAAAAGGATTTACTCTGCAACTTTCCATAAATGATAAATGGTCTTTGTAAAACCCACGGCTTCTTGCAGAGTATTTTACTAACATGTAAAATCTTTCACTTTGATATTATGGATTTGTCACAATGTTGAAATTTCCCAGCAGGTTCTTTGGAGTGAAAATATTAACATTGTGAACGAGATTTGTTCCAGCAAACTTCAGGACATGCACTTTAACTTTCAGATTTTGACTGATTTCAATATTACCACAGCAGGGTACATTTTGTCATATTCTATGGTGCATGGCAGAAAGGGTAATCTTCTGGAACAATTAGGTGAGACCTACAAAGCTGTGCCTGTTTCTTGGTGTCACCCCTACTACTTCCATTTCTGACTTTACCATTTTTAAAAATTGTATGGCTGTGTATGATGGATCACTGCCTGTTATAGTCAGGACTGAAACCATTTAAAATTGAATTGATATTAGATTGGAGTGATAAGCAATTAAAAACCAATTCTTAGGATTGCTGTCCCACACATCTTCTTGCGAAGGTTGCAGCCTGCTGTCACAATTTCACCAGGCCCTACTCATGGACAGTTTGAACTGCTTAATAGTAATAATTACATAGCACCAAGGCAATTCCAGTTTACAGCAACCATTTCTGGGGTTTTCTAGGTCTAGAGTATTCAGAAGTCATATGCCATTCTCTTCTTCTCGGAGCATTCTGGGACTGTGCAGTGTGCTCAAGGCTGTACAGATTGGCTGTTCTCCTGGGACACCCAGTGGGGAATCAAATGCCCAACCTCTGGCTCCGCAGCCAGGTTTAGTAAGGTCTACACAGATAGTTTGCTATCTGCATGCCAAGTAAGAGGAGACATCAGTTGATACTAGTGACTCATGTTCAACTGTTCGCCCTGATCTGCAGTAAGCCCCCAAGATCTGAATACATGATATATGGTGGCTTAGTGGTTAAGATGCTGAGCTTGATTACCAGATGTTTGGCAGGTCAGCAATTCAAGACCTGAGTCTTATGTAATGGAGTGAGTTTCCGTCATCTGCCCCAGCTTCTGCCAACTTAGCAGTTGGAAAGCAAGAAATTGAAAGTTGATAAATAGTCTAGGGAATGAGAGGTTGTTTTTTAATTGGTTTTAATTTTTATTTTGTTCTTTTAGTGTTTTTAGTGGTGTATTATATGCTGGTTGTGCTCCGCCCTGAGTCGCCTGTGTGAGTAGGGCGGAATATAAATTTAATAAATAAATAAAATAAATAAATAAATAAATAGGGACCACTTTGGTGGTAAGGTAAAAAGCATTCCATGCACTCTGGTGTCCAGGCATGTCTGCCACATGTCCATGGAAACATCTGCAAATGCAGACAGCACTGGCTCTTTGGCTATAAACAGAGATGAACACTGAACCCTAGAATCAGATCTGACTGAATTTTTATCAAGTGAGACCTTTACCTTTACATACAGACAAAACTGAAAAATAACCTAACTTTGAAAGTGGAGGAATGGTATAAAGAAATATGGAACATTGTGTTGAATGATAAGCTTGCATGGGAATTTAACCCAAAAAAGGTATAATTAAGGAAAATACATTTTGGGAAATATGGAAACCATTTGTGGATTATACACTGTATAAAGGTAAAGGTGGCAGACCAGTGCCAGATCAACTGAGTTTTTGGAAGCAGTAATATAATTGCTAAGGCAAACGCAGTCTTCAGGACTTTGTAAATATCACTGGTGTTTATGATTTTTGTTTATTATTATGTTTTTGAAATATTGGGAGTATTTTATATTCCTAGATTACCAGATATAACAGAGTAAACATATATACAATTAAATATACACATAATAGTACATCAACATATTACAAATGTATCACTTAAGAAATGTATAATATAATATAGTTTATTAATATGGGAATTACTCTTTATATCAGAGAAAATATTCTTTTTTGGGTTTGTGTTTTATTATACAATGTAATGTATGGTAATTTTTTATTTTGTATGTTATATTTTAAAATTCAATAACAAATTGAAAAAACTGTTAGATGGACACAAACATCACAAAGCTAGAAGTAAGATGCAGAAAAATGTATGCTATGATAAAAACATCTTTTTACTACAAGAGCAAGCAGCACTTTCAGAATACTGTATGTGCTAAGCATACCATCTTGAGTTCTAGACTGTTCAGCTAAGGAAGTTATATTGTGAGAACTGCATCAGTAGGTACCTGCTAAGGATACTCCAGACCTTGTGGCACTTTGTGTTGGCAAATAATTTGGTTGCAATATTTTATTTGTTTGTTTGCTTATTACACTTATAGCCCATTCATCTGGGATATTCTCCTACTCTGAGTGGCATACAATAAAAGTAGTTTAATGGACCTACTTGCTGTCAAGATTGGATTCTGGAAGTGATGTCATTGCCGTGTGCTTTTGTTTACCCAAATGACTGGAAGTGATGTCACACCATGTAATTTTGTTTATTCATGTGACCGGAAGTGACATCAATACCACCATGTTTTTTGTTTGTTTGTTTACCCATGTGGTCAGAAATGATATCACAAACAAACATGGTGGCGATGATGTCACTTCCGATCACATGGGTTAACAAAAACACATGGTGTGACATCACTTCCAGTCATGTGGGTAAACAAAAGCACATGGCGATGACATCACTTCCGGAATCCAATTTTGACATCAGGTAGGTCCATTAAACTACTAATAAATTAAACAAATTCAATAACAGCACAAAATTAAACATGAGCAATAAAGTAATGTAGTGGTTAGAGTGATGGAATTTAAAACGTTGTTCAGGAAGTCTGAGTTCAAATCTCCACTCAGCTTTGAAAACTCATGGAGGGAGTGGAACTGTAAAACTGCTTCTTAAATATCTCACTTACCCTGAAAGCACTATGAGACTGCTGTACATCAGTTCCAACTTGATGGCACATAACATAACAAAATGTATTCTACAATGCATATTACTATGACTTTCACTGGAAATTGAACTGAGATTTTCCCCCCTCAGGCAATCTGATTTTGAATACTGTTCACATGGCCTTTTAATTGAATTTAAAATGTATCTTTATAACCAGAGCTTTAAAAGACTTTAAAGTTCTTCCTGGGGTTTCAGTGCAAGTTCATATGAACCATTAGTTTTCATTGACTAGTTCCAAAACATCAACACATATTTTGTTTAAGTAACTATAAAATGCCCTGACCTTTGTGGTTCTAAGACAAAAGAAAATACAAGGGTTTGTAAAAGTTTGAACATAAAATTTAAAACTACCATAAGCAGGTGTAAAATATAAATGAGAATATTCTGTACACTGTGAACTATATAAATTGCTGGAAAATTAAAGGTGAAGATGCAAAATATCAACAAACAAGTTTAAAAAATGGTTGGCTTTTTTATATTTATGAATGACCTACAGTTTAAAAGTTGGTAAATAGTAACTTAGTAGAATAAAATGCATTTCAAAGCTGTCCTGCTGTCTTTTTAACATCAGAAACATAACAGTACCTTTTTCATGGGAAGTTAGCATGTAGAGCTTAGTTGGTTAATTTTAATTTTAACAAAATGAAATTAGATACCTGTACTTTAAAAATAAAGGTTAGTGTGCAGAAACTGTATGAAATGATATGCAATATACTAAAGAATCTACCTTTGATATAACAAGGAGATATAGAATTGATTTTAATATGAAACAAACTTTTTTTTTACTGACATTTTTCAATGAGTTTGGGTTAATACATTTAAAAAATGCATATTTTTTTATTTCAGTACACATTTTTGTGGTATATATTTTGTGCTGTCTTTCTTAGCTGTGAAACTTAGTGCCTTCTGGGCAAAAGAATGGCATGTGCAAGGTTTAGGCAGGGGCTGTTATATTTTGATGTAATTTAATCTTGATTCCAGTATTACCAAGACAGAGAGGTTTCAACTACTATTTTTCTTACCTGTGTGTCTAAATGGTGATTCAGAACATCTATAGTTTTGTTTGACTCAATCTGGTTGGTAGACAGTGTCATATCCCAAGTATTTGGGATTTTACTTTTTTCCTATCAACATATTCATTCATAGCCTAATTTTCTTTCAATAAAGGGACTCTAGGCAGCTTACATATACTAAAGTCGCACAAACATGGGTGGATGCAGTGGTAGGCTTCAAAAAAATTTTACTACCTACTCTGTGGGCGTGGTATGGTGAGTGTGGCCAGGGAGAAAGTCCTGTGTTGCACCCAAATTAGGATCACTTTCTTTCAAAACTTGGATGGATGGGGCAAGCTGGAATTTCTGATACAGGTTCTGGTGAACTAGGGTGAACCTGCTGAATCCCACCACTGGGTGGGTGACTAGAAATGCCTCTGCTGTTCTTCACATGCAGTCTTGAAATGACTTCCCTGGAAACACTATTAATTAGAAGATAGTTTCTTCATAATGTTACATTGTATATAGTGGTCTCTAGTGGCCAATTCTGGCAATGTACCTTAGAAATATTTCAGGGATCTTTTACCAGTACAGTAATACCCCGGATAACGATTGCACCGGATAACACTAAAACCGCATGACGACGACAAATTTGGGAGGAAGATTTGCACCGGAGAACGTTCTTTTTAGCATTATCCGATGCATCGAAATAAAGAAGTAAAGGAGGCCAAAGCTCCTCTCCCTGCCACTTCCCTCCTTCCTTCCCCCACCCCCAGCAGTTTGGGGACTCCCCACGCCCACCCCACTGCCTGCTCGGCCACTGAGAGAATCCTGCCCAGCCCTGGCCCTACTTACCTTCAAGCCACCACAACTGCTGCTCCCACCAGGTTCCACAGGCAGCCCAGGAGCTGCCTGCTGGTGAACAAGCAGGCACATCCTTTGAACTGGAACTCATGGGTAGCATGCACGGCCATCGTGGCCCTCAAGCCAGCCTCACCCATGAGCTGCACGCTCCGACTGAGCCAGGCTTGACCAGCCGATCGCAGAGCACAGAGCTATGCCTCATGGCAGGCAGAGGCAGCCGAGCGCCGATGCAAGAGATCAGAAAATGGAGAGGAATGGTTGCCAAGGCAGCAAGAGATGCATGGATAAGGCTGAAAATCGCATAACGTTAAGACTTGTGGAACCAAGTCTTAACATTATCCGATGTATTACTGTACTTAATATTTTCAGCCTGTATAACTGTGGATACCGAACCCAAAGATACAGGAGTGATCTGTATATAATAAAAAGCAATTAAACATATTTTCATAATAAAATAACTGAATTTAAAAAATTAAGCAATTTAAAAGCATACTAAAAATTAAGATGTACAGCTTCCCTCATGAAAGCTCTTTCTTTGGCAGCTCTTCAATTGACAAATTCCCACATCATCTGAAAGTCTGTAGTCTGGTCATTATAAGGCCAAAAGGGTGGCGGCCAACCGTCCCGGATAGAGCGGGACAGTCCCGATTTGGGCTGGGGAATCCCGACTTACCATTTTTAGGAAAATTGTCACGGAATTCCCCCAAGCCGTCCCGGATGTCCTGACTTCGCTCCGGCAGCAGCCATTTTTTTTAAAAAAAGGAGCATAAAATGGCTCCAAAGTTTCAGAGTCGGAGCCGCAACTTTTAAGCGCGGCTCCGATGGCGCCGGACCTCAGAGGAGGGCACCTCACTG
The DNA here is from genome assembly GCA_030440675.1 of Furcifer pardalis. Lineage (NCBI taxonomy): Eukaryota > Metazoa > Chordata > Lepidosauria > Squamata > Chamaeleonidae > Furcifer > Furcifer pardalis. Next base: position 138,743,043 of record CP126890.1, read on the forward strand.
CTGCCGAGTCCCCATGGCCTGGGGACCAGCGGAGCGCGCCGCCTCTGGCGGCGATGACGGCGGCGGCAGCAGCAGCGGCGGAGCAGCGGCTCCTGACAGGAGGAGGAGAAGAAGAGGCCCCGGAAGGTAAGTGAGGGGTTCTTTTGTTGTGTTTAGGGTGGGTGGGTGGGTGATTGGGTGGGTTGAGGTGTGTGTGTGTGTGTGTGTGTGTGTGTGTTTGTTTGTACTTTTAATTAAATCTATTTTATTTTATTTTTTTTATTTTTTTATTTTTTGGCCCCGCCCATGACGTCATGACGTCATGACGTTGGCCCCGCCCATGACGTCATGACGTCATGACGTTGGCCCCGCCCATGACATCATGATGTCGTGACGTTGGCCCCGCCCATGACGTCATGACGTTGGCCCCGCCCCAATGTCCCGCATTCAGTTTTGTAAAGTTGGACACCTCCCACGAGAGAAGCTACTTGACTTTACATGAGCAAGAATTCTACAGGTTGGGAGCAGCCACTGTAAAAGGCCTCCTCTTGTGTCTTCACTAAGCTTTCCTGTGACAATAGCAGAACCAAGAAGACCCTCATCAACGATCTTAAACCAATACCTGTCTAGAACTGTCAAATATCTCCATAGTGATCTGCTTTCTTTCCCCCCAACAGTATTTGTGTCCTGCTTGATTTAATTTTCAGCTTGTTGACATGGTCAAAGTGGTTAAACACAAATTTTCTTTCTGCAGAAAAAGAGATACAGTACTGAACACTTTTAAAAAATAAAACCTGGGCCTACTCTACTTGCAACTTACTATGATAAGCAACAGGATTTCAGCCAATGTGTAGTTTGCTGTTATTGTCAATTTCAGTTTCTCTACAAGATATGTATTTCTTATTTGCTATGCAGCAATGATTTAGTTATGAATCTAATTGTGCATATACGTTCTTCATCAAATCTGCAATGTCCTGATTGGTACCTCTAAAACAATGAAGGACAGAATTCGGTGAGCAAAAACTATGTATGCTGGACAATCAGGCAGTCCGTTTCCTCCTCCTGTGAGCCATCTTCCATGCAATTGGTCACATGCTCCATTTTACAACTAGTACAACAATAGCAAAATGGAAGTTTGCACAACTGCCACTTCATGGTTACATGAGCCAAAAAAATTTCTAGGTTCAAAATAATCCTTGTATATCTTTAAAGCTGAAAAGACAATAATGTTGGGAATGGTGGAAGGTGATAGAAAAAGAGGAAGACCAAACATGAGATGGCTTGACTCCATTTGGGAAGTCACAGGCTTGGGTTTGCAAGAGCTGAGCAGGGCTGTTGAGGACAGGACATTTTGGCAATCTCCCGTTCATGGGGTCACCAGAAGCCAGAGACAACTTGGCAGCACACAATAACAATATCTTTAAAGCTTTGCAAGGGATCTTACTTGGTCATGGTATTATAAATTTCCACTGAAATGCCTTCTGTCTAATGCAGAGATTCCTAACCTTTTCAAGCCGGGGCCCAGGTTACACTCTCTCAGTCAGCTTCGAGGGCCGGATGGCCATTTTGCCCTGCCTGCATGATCGGGGTGACCATTTTCTCCCAACAGCTTCAAAAGGATGACCATTTTGTTTCTCAAATTCCCTTGGAGGGGTAGGGGCCACATGAAAGGGCACCATGGAACAAATCCGGCCCACAGGCCTTAGGTTGGGAACCCCTGGTCTAATGCATAATATGTACTTAATTTTTGATATATTTTCCCCCAGCTGCATCTAACTGTCAGGTTTCCAACACTCTACTTTTCCCCGATAACACATATTATGTGTCTAGATGCCTGCTAAAAAAAAAAATAATACCCTCTGGTCCTAAGCATTCCCAGGACAGACAGGATGTGAATAGAATTAAAGCGTCAAGTCACTTTTTCTGGTCTTTATTCAACAAGGAAAATATACCTGGGCTCAGTTTTAACTGGATAAGGC